>OX352762.1:31992916-32462916 GCA_947095585.1 Nephrocerus scutellatus | reverse complement strand
GAAGAAATTTGTTCTCAGACCACGTATGTTGCTGAGATCCACCCTGAAATTAAACTTAACTACATTTCTCATTGTATTGCTTCCTTTACTATTGCATTTATGGCGACAACAGTAGACCGTAATTTTTTAAATCCGAACTGATGATCCTCTCTCATTTGCCTTTCTCCTTTACCATTTGCAATATTGAGCAGTTTGTCGTAAATAATTCGCTCGAGTCTCTTTCCCAGAGTCTCAAGTAGGCAAATTGCCGATACGATGATGGTTCTCCGGGGGTTTCGTTAACAGTACTAAATATTGCAGATTACTAGGTTCAAGGAAAATTCCTTCATCTAGACACTGTTCCATGCACTTCGGTCTGTTTGCCTTGTTGTCACGTATGTTGGCACTTTATGAGAAATGTGCGTTCGGGGATGCGACAGACGACCCAGCCAACTATTATTTTCCTTTATTCTACGAGCTTGATTGCCTTTTCTTTTGGAATACTTATAGTCGCCATTTAAGTTTTTTTATTTTTCCACATCTCCTCCTCCTCCTAATTTTTGAGAACCCACTGCATTTCGGGTGCCCACTCAACGATGTTATCAATGTTTGGGTACGTAGTCAGACGGTTGTCTGATTGATCAGAGAACAGTAATCTCATGCGAGGATTAACATGAGGCCTTATGGGGTCTTATGTGCAGATCCATATGAGAACCAAATTTAACTTTCGCCTACCTAGGAAAAATAATACCACAGACGCACAAGTTGAAAAATCAAAATAATTCTTCCAGTATGCCATAATTAAGACCCCACTCAGTCTTAATGCTTCCATTGAATGACGCCGTTGTACCGCTCCTACTCGGTCGTCAGAGCCTTTGTGATCAGGGTTTTACGTGCACGTGAAGTTGACAGAGATCCAGGCTGTTGCCCCTAACATGGTGCTATCATCCGATCCAGGTAAACCAAGGTTGTGATGATGAGGTCTTACTCCACCGGACTTGGGACCGCCATTCTCGGAGTTTGTATAGAGCGGGATTTTGGACGCATTATAATCGCAATTGTATGTGTGTTATTTTAGTTATTACAAGCCGATTATTAAATAAAATGTATTTAATAAAATAAAACTACGAGTAAATACATTTTTAGTACATAGGTATATAAAATATCACTATCAAAATTACTGCATGATATAATATTAGCACTCAAACTATTTACTTACAACTTAATCCCAGATAATAAATTCTAAAATACAATTACAAAAGCCTAAAGAACATGTCGGCGAAATGAAATGAAATAAAGCACATAAGAATTTTTTATTTTATGTGAGTTTCTGCTTAATAAACCCATCAATCTTCTTCCATTAAGATGTCAGGATTAAAGAAAATAAGAAATAAGTTGAAGCATTAACGATTTCTGTGTTGTTTAGTATGTTATTCCTTTTTTAAATATCAACAGTGGTAAACTTGATTCATAAAACACGCAATTCGCACACATTGATTTCGCTCCGGTTTGTTTTTTCAAGGATACTGAAGGAATCCTATAAAGATGTTGTGTTTCCCTCTGAAAGTGTTTTTGACGTGCTTAAGTTAGCCTCCGTGGCTAGAAAATACAAAAGAAGCTGAAATAAAGATTGGACCCATTAATGCTTATGATAACAAGAATGAACCATCCGTTACAGACGGTGAACCTTCATCAAGCTAATTCCTTTTCTTGTTGATGCCTTGAAGGCGAAGGCCTTGTGCAGACACAGGCCGCCGAAAATCCTTTTTTTCTTGACTTGGTATATTAATTTCCGTTGTTACCCCAGGGTTCACCATATCTACCACAATAAATAAGTTTGAGCAAAACAAGAACAAAACTTGTAACCTATTATACTTTTTGCATTCGCTGTTTTTAATGTGTACCATGTCACCAGAGCATGTATCCACTAACCACATCATCTCGTTGTGTGGGAAATGCATCATAAAAATTTTCTACAAACGTAAATGCACGAACATTACAATGGTTTGATCATGGCATACCGAACTATGCCTGCTTACGCCCATAACGCTAGTTTGGTTGTTCGTACGAGTAAGAATTTCGTGAAAAGAATAATATAACTTCTCTTGAAACATATTACATTCATTTAAAACTCACACAACGTATCAAAATGTTAAGGAATAACTGACAGGAGGGTGTAGTAAGTGTCTGTTTTAACGGAAATCTAAACATTTGATTTCACGGAGTTAAGAAAAATCTGTTAACAACTACACTTTTTTCTTAATTAAAAACTAGTTCTGCAAACATCTTATTTAATTTATACTGGCGGTTATATGTATTTTGAACAAGGGAGAAAAGATCTTTGAAATACAAGATATCATTAGGGATATAAATTTGAAGTAAAATCGATGTTACTGTGGTTATATGTTATATTACCTATACTATGTTGACGATGACCAATGTTATAAGCCTAGTAAAAATATATCATTATCAAGCCCATTCAACAAATATAACGGGATTTGACAAGTACTGCGTCCTCTTCAACCTGGCGTTGGAGAAAGTGATGCGAGACTCTGACGTAGCGGCGAGAGAGACAACCCTCCATTAATCCATTCAGATACTGGCTTACGCAGACGATATTGACATCGTAGGTAGAAGCCCAAGAGCTTAAAACAGTGGAGTGCGAATTTGAAGTAGTGCAATCCTTTAACTATCTCGGGTCAACTATAGCAGCCGATAACAGCATGGAACCAGAAATACGCGTACGGCTGCTTAAAGCCAACAAAGCCTACTATAGTCTGTCAAGACTCTTCAAATGCAGGAACTTAACCATAACATCCAAGGTATATAGGACAATGGTCATACCAGTACATATGGATCCGGTGCTTAGCAAAAAGCATTCTCACCTCTTAGCCGCGTTCGAGAGAAGTCTTACGGAGAATTGTTTGCCCGTATGTGAGGAAGGATGATTCCGGAGACTCTATAATGATGAGATCTACGAGCGTTACCGCGATGTCGACATCTTGAAGAGAATTAAGCTCGGTAGGCTCCGGTGAGCAGGACACCTAGCTCTAATGAGCGAAGATGATCCTACTCGGAGAGTCCTTGGAATAAGATAGCGAGACCGGCCAAGCGTACGCTGGAAGGATGGCTTATACCAGGACGCGCAGAGTTAAGGCATGCAAAACTGGATGACATCGGGACGAAATCGGGACCGGTGGAGAGACTTTTTGCGGGAGGCCAGGACCGGACCCCGGTTGGTATTGATGATGATGATGTTATATTATATATATCTCTCTATATAAATAAAATGAAATGCTGTTCGTTTATAACCGCATCACTTGAGAACAGCTGTGCCGATTTGGCTCATTTTTATTTAAAAAAGTTCGTCATAGTCTGAGTAAGGTTTATGCGGAAATTTTTTAGAAAAGTTGCCCGGAAAATTGGAAAATTCTGGAAAAATTTAACGTTCTGTTTCCTATAGGATTTTTGTATGAACTCGCGACCATAACTCGCGAGTCACGATTCGAACGAATTGATGGATTTGCGTAATTCTGTTTTTGTTTTGTTCGTTATGGTCCTGGGAAAGAAAAATAATTACAAAAGAGAGTCGAAAAGTTCGGACAAACTGCAAAAATCACATTTTTTTATGCTCTCTCGATCATACTGACAATAGGAACGACAATTTGGTTGATTCTTTTTTTTTGTTTTGTTCGTTATGCTCCCGCAGAAGAAAATTACAAAAGAATGTAGGAAAATTGAATGTTTTCGGAAAAAAATCTGTAAAAACGCATTCCAGCCTAAATTCAAATAAAATTAAATTTGTTTTTACTTTTGTGTTCATTATCTGTCCAACAAAAGTCGTTATTTTATTCCTAATTCAATAGTTGCCGCTACGTGCGCAAATGTCGTTTGACAGCTGCACGACTTTTGCGATCTGTAGATGCATCGCAAAGACCCCCAAATGACCCTCAAAAGGCCCTCAAAAGACCATCAAAAGACCCTTTAAAGACCCTCAAAAGACGCTTAAAAATCCATGAAAACCCACCAAAAGACCATACCGAATTTCATACAAATCGGTTGAGAAATGAATTAGTTCCCAAAAATTTAAAATGTGACTCAAAATCGCAACACAAAATAATTTTGATACCGTTCTCATCCTCACTGCCGATAAAGTACACAACTTACAAAAATGTCGTGTATCATAAAGCATTGCAATAAACGAAATTGGATGTTTAAGCAAACAATCAAAACATTGACATTGCAATGGAAATCGAAATGTAAATAAAGTAAAGTCGGTTCAGGTAGTAATTTATAAATAACAACTCAAGTTAATTATACTTGTAATATAATTTTTTAAAAAAATACCCAACATTTATAAAAATATATTTGTGTATTATATTTTTAGTTGTAAGTTTTTAATTGTTATTGCGAATAGTTAATTTTATTAAAATGATAAAGAGTTCTGAGTTGATATAACGCACAATTTAATTACCTAAAAAATGGCTATGATTTGTAAAAAAAATTAATTTCATCAACTTTTATCAACAATTTTGATAAAATTGATTACCGATTCATATATATACCGAGCTATAATAGAGAGGGCTATTGGTATATTAAAGAATCGTTTTAGGTGTTTACTTGGAGCAAGAGAATTGCGTTACTGTGCAGAAAAGGCGACAAGATAATAAATACTCCTATATTTGCAGCTTTGCATAACATATGTATTCATCGCAAAATCGAGCTTAATGAAGAATTACAAGAAGTCCAGATAACGACGATGAACATGCAGCTAACGGAGAACTTCTTCATAAACCATATAATAGATGTGCAGCGCAGTTAATAATTAGAATTATGAGTGACATGTAAATAAAACAACTAGCGGAAATACCCGGCGTTTCCCTGATGACCCAACCCACTGACCCCATTTGACCATTTTTAAATTCTACGTAGTTCAGTCTTCGATAACCGTGTCTCAGTCGGCCTGATCGTCGTCTTCCTTAGTGATTCTAAAAGAGCGAATTTCTGGCGACTTCGTCCAATGGGCGCCTCAGGGTGTGGCCGATCCAATTCCACTCCCTACGGCTTTTCATCATTTTGGATAGAATACTAAATAAAAAATATGGACTAGCCCCATCTGTGATAGCGTCGGCAAGTGGATAAAAATAAACACTAGATGGCACTGAGTTGGCAAAGACATGAGATTAAGATTAAGATATAACTATTATTAATAAGTGTCGGCTCAACAATAGGGGCCCGACGTATTTACATTGTCTTTTTTTTTGAATTGCTTATTATTAAACAATAATTTTGACTACTTAATCTACTACATGTTTATATTTACAGCAATTTAATTTTTAACAATAAATTTTAAAATAAAATAAAAATGAAAAAAATATAAGAGCGATCTGCAGCCTCTGTAATGTTGATTGCTGGCCTTATCGTAGAAGGAGACGTCTTGATTATTAAAGATGTCGTCGAATCTAGCATCTGTGAATCCTCTGATGTGTATGTACCGGTGACTTGGCTTGATTTCTTCGCTTCTCAGTCCTTGCATCTCAGGACTTGGATGAGTTTCAAATCCGTCGACCTCGCCATTTGGAACAAGTGGTCGATTATTGGCAGCAGACCTGCTGCTCCGTAAAGTCTTGCAGTCGACACAAACTTATAGCTGTTTGGCACCCTCCAGAGTCCTGTACAGATCCTTAGTACCATCCTTTCAAATCTTCTTCATCGTTGTTGGTGAGACGGTGAACCATATGGGATAGCCATAGGTTATCACCTGATGAGCTGCTTGTAGATGAGCAACCTGGTGTTGTTGGACAGTCCGTTTCGTCTTTTTAGTAGCGGGTGCACCAAATGAAGAGCGTAGTTCACTTTTTTCATTGTTTTATCGATGTGAGAGTTAAACTTGAGCCTCTCAGTAAAGTTAGTAATTTATAAATAACAACTCAAGTTAATTATACTTGTAATATAATTTTTTAAAAAAATACCCAACATTTATAAAAATATATTTGTGTATTATATTTTTAGTTGTAAGTTTTTAATTGTTATTGCGAATAGTTAATTTTATTAAAATGATAAAGAGTTCTGAGTTGATATAACGCACAATTTAATTACCTAAAAAATGGCTATGATTTGTAAAAAAAATTAATTTCATCAACTTTTATCAACAATTTTGATAAAATTGATTACCGATTCAAACAAAATTATGTCGGATTCCTTTGGTATTAAATCTCATTACCGGGATTGGAATTGGGACCGCTTTTAATCACCTCAACATTGAACAAAAAAGTACACATAATCAATGAAAATGATAAAATCAACCAAACCCACAACCGAAACCATCAGAAGGACAATGGGATAGATCACAAAGTCGCCTATCACAACTCAACTAGATCAGGTGCAATATCACGGCTAAAAAATTAGCAGCTGCAATAAATTTATGCAATTGCAGTTAAACAATGTCAAAATAGACGATTATAATCAGCAGCTATAATTAATGCAAATGAATTAGAAGAACGTAAACTAGTCGAAATATTCGAAGCAAGTGACGATCACACACGCAAACACATAGAAAGCCTCGTCTGTTCAATCAGTAACCGATCTCGTTCCCAACCAGAAAATCCATCAGAAAGTTTAATCCTTTGCTAATATTCAAACAGAAAATGTAACCATTCGCCAAGATTGTGTGGAAGTACATCACTATCTTGCCCAATTAACACAAACAATGCAAACATTATTGTCAACCAGACTGAATAAATTTAGCAACCGTCGACTGCTGCACTTCAATAGTTTGTAGATTCTGTTACGTCATCGTACATTCCCAACAAAGTTCATCAAAAATAACATTGACATATACATTTTTCTTCTCGAAAATGGGTTTATTTCTCGAATTTTAATGAACAAGGACCAAACTAAATACCTGACTTTTCTCAACTCAATTAATGCGGGAATATTGTAAAGGGTTACCGGTGCTCTAAGTAACTCCACATGAGAGCATGTAGTACGAAACCTTAAAATCAATCATTGAAAATCTATCAGAAAGTGAAACACAACGTATTCAAATATTGTTATCTAGCATTCCATCTGCTTTGCTAAGTATAATGAGGAATATCTGTAAAACACAAAGTTCGAAAATACAATTTTACCTAACTGTTGGTTAGAACTAACTGTTGGTTAGAAAACTTGCGATCCAAAAAATACTTGGAAAGCAACCCTCTTCTAGTCTATCCAGACGCACATTTATCATTAAACTTAGATGCTTCCGACTTCGCCATCGGAACCGTACTCCATCAAATAATTGGCGAATAAAAACCAGCCATTAGGTCATTTTTCAAAGAAACAACGTTATGGAATATATGATCGAGAGCTTCTTGCAATCTTACAAGGCGTTAGACACTTCAAATACATGTTGGAAAGTAGAAGAATATGTCAGTTGAATTGTATCAGCCAATTCACAACTAACATATGTTTCATCAAAGGTATAGATAATACGCATGAATGCAATAAAACCAACATCACCCGCGCATCATACAACAGCGCAAAAGTTATATGAACATGCGTCACTTCGACACTTATCTCACATATTTGTCAGAAATGATGCAGTCAAACCAAATCTGACACCAGCCTATGATGGAGCGATCATGGTAATAGTTTGGAAACAAAAATCATTTCATCATTGCAATCAACAATCGCCTTGTTGAAATATAAGTTGATCGTCTCAAATGATGTGTGCCGGGTCATTGCTAATAATGTTGCCATCATCACCGTCTCAACAGTCAATACCGCAAAGCGATACCTATCATCAATCAACTCTAAATTCTAATTCTTAGCACTAAGCGATCTAGATTTGATGTTGTATACTTTGTTATAGTTATAAAATATTTTAAAAAAAAATAACCAAACAAACGTACCGGCATCACCATTTCTCCCACAGGGTGGAAAAAACGTTGACATAGTTGAAAAGACATGACCTTGTCTTGTCACCAAGTTATAACTTTTGTAATTACCTAATCGGTATAATGAAATAAATCGACTCTTATGAAAAACGTTTTCATGTAATCAACATAAAAGCGCTTGGCAATTGTGAATGATATAGGGATTTTGGTTATTTTGAACTAATTCTGACGACAAACCGAGTTAAACCGAGGAAACGGAGAAAACTAAAAATTAGAGCTATAATAGAGAGGGCTATTGGTATATTAAAGAATCGTTTTAGGTGTTTACTTGGAGCAAGAGAATTGCGTTACTGTGCAGAAAAGGCGACAAGATAATAAATACTCCTATATTTGCAGCTTTGCATAACATATGTATTCATCGCAAAATCGAGCTTAATGAAGAATTACAAGAAGTCCAGATAACGACGATGAACATGCTAACGGAGAACTTCTTCATAAACCAGATAATAGATGTGCAGCGCAGTTAATAATTAGAATTATGAGTGACATGTAAATAAAACAACTAGCGGAAATACCCGGCGTTTCCCTGATGACCCAACCCACTGACCCCATTTGACCATTTTTAAATTCTACGTAGTTCAGTCTTCGATAACCGTGTCTCAGTCGGCCTGATCGTCGTCTTCCTTAGTGATTCTAAAAGAGCGAATTTCTGGCGACTTCGTCCAATGGGCGCCTCAGGGTGTGGCCGATCCAATTCCACTCCCTACGGCTTTTCATCATTTTGGATAGAATACTAAATAAAAAATATGGACTAGCCCCATCTGTGATAGCGTCGGCAAGTGGATAAAAATAAACACTAGATGGCACTGAGTTGGCAAAGACATGAGATTAAGATTAAGATATTTTATTAAACGTTTAGGTAATATACAATTTTGACTTAAAACTAAACTTATAACTATTATTAATAAGTGTCGGTTCAACAATAGGGGCCCGACGTATTTACATTGTCTTTTTTTTTGAATTGCTTATTATTAAACAATAATTTTGACTACTTAATCTACTACATGTTTATATTTACAGCAATTTAATTTTTAACAATAAATTTTAAAATAAAATAAAAATGAAAAAAATATAAGAGCGATCTGCAGCCTCTGTAATGTTGATTGCTGGCCTTATCGTAGAAGGAGACGTCTTGATTATTAAAGATGTCGTCGAATCTAGCATCTGTGAATCCTCTGATGTGTATGTACCGGTGACTTGGCTTGATTTCTTCGCTTCTCAGTCCTTGCATCTCAGGACTTGGATGAGTTTCAAATCCGTCGACGAATTTCCTCGCCATTTGGAACAAGTGGTCGATTATTGGCAGCAGACCTGCTACTCCGTAAAGTCTTGCAGTCGACACAAACTTATAGCTGTTTGGCACCCTCCAGAGTCCTGTACAGATCCTTAGTACCATCCTTTCAAATCTTCTTCATCGTTGTTGGTGAGACGGTGAACCATATGGGATAGCCATAGGTTATCACCTGATGAGCTGCTTGTAGATGAGCAACCTGGTGTTGTTGGACAGTCCGTTTCGTCTTTTTAGTAGCGGGTGCACCAAATGAAGAGCGTAGTTCACTTTTTTCATTGTTTTATCGATTTGAGAGTTAAACTTGAGCCTCTCAGTAAAGTTAATTCCCAGGTACTTAGGTCTGACTTGGTGTTTATTGTCGTGTTATCCGGAAGGGTAATTTTTAATGCTCTGCAGCGGCTTGCGATTTTCCTTATCCTTGTTTCGGTTGCTGGTACTCCGAAGCAGATGAGTTCCGTTTTGTTGGCGTTGATCTTCAGTCCCCACTTCAGGTAGTACTCCCAAAGGTTTCGGAGGTGTTCCTCCACTCTTCGGGCAGCTATCTCAGGAGAGCGGGAAACGGCATACGTGATGGAGTCATCCGCGAAAAGCATGGTCCTTGTTCCGGCTGTATTGGTGGGTTGATCCGCCGTGAAGATGCGTAATAGGACTGGTCCAAGTCTGGAGCCTTGGGGAACTCGGCTTTAATCCTTTTCCTTGTCGATGGGCTGCCATACACCTGTACAAAAAAGACCCTGTTAAAAAGAAAATGTTTAATTATTTTCACAATATAATTGGTGAAACCAAATCTAATAAGTTTGTGCAGAAGCCCATTTGTCCAGACGCTATCGAAAGCTTTTTCGATGTCTAACAAACAGCCTACTGTACTACTTTTGATATTCAGTCCTCGAGTGACGTTACTGTGAAGCTTCATGAGAGGGTGCAGCGTAGAGTGCTGAGCTGCTGCTGGAGCGGTCGGTTTTCTTCGGTACTGGTCCATTTTTTTAAAAGCTTTTATTTAACTTGACTTGACCCTGTTTGTCTGTTTGATTCAACTTCTTTGAGGACCCGTTTAACCAACTTCCACAAGTTCTAGAGAGCTGAGTCTTGTAGGGCATTTCTGAGATCATGCGTGTGTCGCGAGTCGTGTGTGGCATTACACATGCATGTAAAAGTAATTTTTATCGACTTTTTGAGGTCCTTTAAATCAAATTTCACACGACCTAGAAAGCTGCAATTTGGTCAACAGCTTAGTCTCGTTGGGCATTTATGAGATCCTGTGCGTGATGCTTGTCACGACGTGATGCGCGTGTGATGCGTATAATAGTGGGTTTTTCGACTTCTTAACCAACATTCACACTACCTTGAGATCAGAAATTTTGTTAGCAGCTCAGTCTAATGGGCCATTTCAGAGATCCTGAGTATGACGCGAGCTGCGTATGGCGCGTGTAACACGTGAAAAAGTGGATATTATTTTCAGCATCGCAAAATCGAAAATGTATGCTTAAGGCAGTGATACAGAAAAGTTTGTACCCGAAATTTTATTTACGTCGTCTGCAGCCCGTTTTATATCCCTGCGTAAATTTTTGGTCATTCGGTCGTTGGTATAAGCAGAGATTTTTACGATTTCGTCAGAAAGAAACTAGAAACACCGATTCAGTGTTTTACATATTTCTTCGAACGCAAATTCAAAAAATAAAATTTATCGATATCGTACGATGTCGTCAGCGGGATAGCTTCGTAATACATATATATGTATATATATATATCAATATAGAGCTATACAATCTACGAAGACATCGTAAAGGAGTTTTACAACTCGTCAGTTTATAACATTCCTTGAACCAAGGAAACCATGGATATGGTCCGCTGTTTGTTCAAACCTGGCCAAGCTACGAGGAACCGCAGAGAATCTTCAAGAGCTCCATATGAATCCAGCTTTTTCGCTGATCCTTGGTGCAATATTTGGCGTTGGAGACTATCGGCTCGATAGTTGTGCGTGCATTAAAGCATTTGGGATCGTATCGTTTTAGTCTAGTTTAGGGAGATTTCCCTTGGCAATAAGTTTTAATATAAAAAAAAATGTATTTTGAATATATGGTTCTGATATAGCAAAAACTATTTTCGAACATTTCACAATAAACAAATTATTGCAATAGCTTCTTACTTTCCTTTGATTTACTCTTTTTTCCTACTTTGCTGCATTTTTTTCTTGAAAAGGCCATCCCGTCAGCAGGGGCAGCCGGTCTACCTGTAAACAAAATCATTTTTAATAATGTTTTTAACAAATTTTCTTAAAAAAGAAGTCTTATTTAACTAAAGATGTTAAGCACTTGTCTTTGCCAGTCAGTGTCAAAAGTAAAAATAAAAATGGGTAGGCGATGGAATCCATGAAAAAGTCTAGGTTAAGAAAACAAAATAATCTGAGAAATCTTATGAGCAGTCAGACGCTCAGACGTGTTTGTTAATATTTCTGGTTCATTCTAGGAATACAAACTCTATTTTTAAACCATCTTGGAGAAAACGTTTTTCGTAATATACTCGTATAGTATATTTATGTATATATGTGCAAATTTTCCTTGAAGGCCTACTTTTAATAAAAAGTATGTACGAGCGTCAAAAATAAATTTTATCCAATGTGCACGAATTTTTGTCCTCGTGTATGAAGTATCTTTTGGCATAAATTAGTGGGTCAGTCTTAGAGTAATGTCCAACACGATTTGAACATTTGAATGCACGTACGAGTGTACAATACCAAATATATTATTAGGTTTGCGTTGGTTGAATCTTCGTGCACTAAGCCAGCTAAAGATAATAACAGTAATAACGACATAATGTCAGAAATGGCAGCAATTTCCTTATACGTGGCGTGTTCACCTACTAACTCATCTCTACCATGAACAAGCGTCGAAATGCTATACGATGTAACGGCGAGTCTTTCAAACTATCATTGATTTTTTTCGAGAGTATCACTAAAAACGCATTAAGTTGCATCTAAGTTTGGGTTTGTGTTTTACTTTTGAAATTCGTGTCAAAAGGTTATACCAATTTGGACTCCAGTAAGTATGAAAACGGGGTGTAAAAACACACAGTTCATATAAACGCACGTCATCGACAAGCTCTGTCGTTGATTATTGGTTGAGACTATTGCCAGAACGAGTACATAATACTAATAAATTCATATTGTGTACTTTGTGAAGTGCTGAATATTAAAGCTGTGCATATTATTCTTTTACACATTGATAGATAGATGATATTCTTAAATGAAATAATGCACAAAGACGCTTAATGTATGTTTCATCGTGAAGTATTGTTGGAGCAATGCGGCCAGCCAGCCTCCCGCAAAAAGTCACTCCACCGGTCCCGATTTCGAGCCGATGTCATCGAGTTTGGCATCCCTAAACTCTGGGCGTCATGATCTACGCCATCCTTCTAGCGTAGGCTTGGCCGGCTTCACTCTCGTGTTCCATAAATCCTACCGCAAAGGACTTTCCGAGCAGGATCCTCTTCGTTCATGCGAGCTAGGTGTCCTGCCCACCGGAGCCTACCGAGCTTAATTCTCTTAAAATAAAACTAAAAAAAGCTTTATTACGGAAACACAAATCAGCCTCAGATACACTGATGAACGACGACGAACACGGCAACGAAAATGATTTAAGAATTTTCTCATGGAATGCGTACGCTCACTGTATAGAGCTCGAGAATCCAGGAGATGCGGTGTACAGGGAAAGGTTTTTTACAAAAATCAGAATATGACATATATTACAGCTCTAATGTAAGACATTATGTTCTCGGGGTGGGGTTTCTAGTCATAACCATTCACGCACCCCTAGAGGACTCCCCAGATTATGAAAAATAAGAAATCTTTGAATCAGTCTAACGGGAACGCCATGCCTGCCCTTAGTATGATGTAAAAATTGTTGTGGGAATATGAATGCAAGAATAGATAGGGAGACGTATTAAGGCAATACATTGGCACCCATAGCTTAGACGAGAAGCAATAGTTTGGTCGTTGTGAGTACAAGGTTTGCGCGTAAAAATATCCACAAAGGCACCTGAGTATCTCCTGATGCAGGCGATGGAATCGCAACCAGATAGACCACGTATTAAAAGACCGCCGCCACAACCCGAACCTGATGAAGGTACGAGCCTACCAAGGTGCTAACGTCAATTCGGAACACTATCTTGTTGGTATGGTGCTCCGAACGCGGATTGCTTCATCACAAAAGACTGCATCCGCGAATCAGATTCGAGAAGAGCCAAGAAACAACTACGGTCAAGCGATAGGACTCGCCCTAAATGCAGGGAGAGTAAGTCCTGGGGCTGAGATGTCGGGCGTAGAAGAGAAATGGGCACGCCTTAAGAATACTATCTATCTCAGGAGAGAAGGAAACGGCATACGGCGTGGAGTCATTCGCGAAAAGAATGGTCGTTGTTCTGAGTAAATACTAAATAGGACTGGGCCAAGTCTGGAACCTTGAGGAACTCAAGTTGTGATTCTATACAAAAAAACCTTGTTAATAAGAAATTTTTTAATTACTTTTACAATATAATTGGGAAAACCAAATTTAATAAATTTGTACAAGTAGCCCGTTGATCCAGAACATTGTCGAACGCTTTTTCGATGTCTAGTAAACAGACTACTGTACTGCTTTTTACGTTCAGTCCTTTAGTGACGTCACTGTAAAGCTTCAGCAGAGAGTGCAGAGTGGTGTACTTCTCTCGAAAGCCGAATTTAAATGAAGGAATTAGGTTTCTTTCGAACAAAATTCATAAATCTTTTTACGGATCAAGGATTTTATTACTTTACTGATACAACACAGCAAAATGATTGGCCGGTAACCAGTTATGCTGGAGCGTTCAGTTTTCTTAAGAACTGGTACTACTTTAGCTACCTTCCAGTTGTCTCAAAAATATAATCGTTGTTTAGGCAATAGTTGAAAATGATGGATAAAATCAGAATCGCCTAATTCGGCAGCTTTATAAGCAAAAAGTTGGATATCCCGATGATGTCTGATGATTTTTTTAAATTCTCTATATTAACTTCGCGTGGCCGTGTGTTTGTTTGTGGGTCTGTGGGTTTGTTTGTCGTGGAATCTTGCGATCAATTTTAAACCCACTTCCCAAAGTCCTATTTCATTGAAATTTTGAACACATGCATATCTCCGATGACAACACTATCTATTAAAATTTGGGGCCCCTCGGACCTCGGGGGGCTCCCATACAAATATTTTACAAAATTTACCCGATTTTCTTCAAACGGCACGACACTTTTTATACAAATTTTGAAGACTCCGGACCCCGGGATCGCGATGCCCCTACAATTTTTTTTAAAAATTTAACCCGATTTTCTTAAATTTTCTTTAAATTTTATAAACATGTGTATCTCCGATGGACAACACTTTTTGTAAACATTTTGGAGACCCCGGGATCATGGAGCCCTATACAGACTGCGGGGTCGTGGGGCCTCATACAAATTTAAAATAAAAATTAAACCGCTTTTCTTAAAATTTTATATACATGTGTATCTCCGATGGACAACACTTTTTGTAAACATTTTGGACACCCCGGCCTCTGGGGCCTATACAAATTTTTTAAAAAATTAACCCGATTTTCTCAAAAACCGCTTTTCTTAAAATTTTATACACATGTGTATCTACGATGGACAACACTATTTGTAAAAATTTTAGAGACCCCGGGCCCCGAGATCATTGGGCCCCATACAGACGCCGGGCCCCGGGGTCGTGGAGCCCTATGCAATTTTTTTTTAAAAAATTAACCTGATTATCTTCAAATTTAATACACATGTGTATCTCCGATGGACAACACTTTTTGTAAAAATTTTGGAGACCCCGGGATCATGAAGCCCTATACAGACGGCGGGGTCGTGGGGCCTCATATAAATTTAAAATAAAATTTTTCTTTACATTTTATACATATGTGTATATCCGATGGACAACACTTTTTGTAAAAATTTTGAGGACCCCGGGGTCATGAGGCACCATACAAAATTTTTAAAAAGTTTAACCCGATTTTCTTCAAATTTTATATGCATGTGTATCTCTGATACAAGAATTTACTATTACTATTTACTATTAGAGAATTTACATGAAAAAATTTTATGGGTTGTTTTTTAGAGTTTGCACTTATAATCAAATCGCTGACAACAGCGGTTCCGGAAAACATATCCACGTCTACGTGTGCGTTAGTGGGATTTTATTCGCTACACCAATAAAGTATTGGTATTCGTCGTTGACTGTGTTAAGTGTCTGTTAAATTCCTAAAAGCGTTTCCTCAGCCGTTGCTTGTGAGCATTTACTGCCTGTATATGCTCAGGCAGATGTTGGAAGCCATCCCTGCTAGTGCTAGCCGTTTTCTGCCGTTCAATGGTGTTCACTGCAGTTTCAAATTTTCCAATGGCATCATCAATTTTATTCTCAAGATTTCTGCAGGCCGTTGAAATTGGTAGTTCAGCTTCAACTTCCAATCTTCACATGTTCCAGTTCGTTTTCATAAAGTTGATGTGTAATTCTGGTGTTGCACCAATTCGCTGATTTAACCTCACTATGGACATATCATTTTCCAGCCAGGAATAATTACTAAATTCTGGTAGAAAGTTGACAAAATTTGTCATTGCCTGAAATAAATCCAGAGTGTGTCTGAGGATGTGTCTTCCAAGGCTGTGGCCATCGTTTGCCGACGAGGATTTGAATCCAGCCCATCTGCAATGGCTTTTCCACGATTTTTGCACAGTTCGTCTTGCGTCGAGTGTGTCTAGCGTTAAAATCCCACCCAACCCAACAGTATGTGCTCCTAGGGGTGATGCCGCACACAGTTTGAAGATCCTGTTGCATGTTTTCCCTCGTTGCAATTCACTGATATTACAAGCAAGGTTTTAGCATTAACTTTTATACTGACAGCTGTTGCTTCCATGCTACGCAAATAACTGATTTCCACATTTTCGCCTGTCATATGATGATGATGATTTTGAACAACGAAAGAAAATATTTATTAAACTGAATTTAATTATAATAGAAAATTAAAACACATGTTTATGCGATCATAAAATACAAGTGTAGTAAAACTTGAGTACAGTACTTCTGTTATGAGAATGATTCAGTTCTAACACTTCTCCTCATTCGAATAACCCGCAGGCTACACGCAATGTTTTGATTCGGTCACGTGGCAACGGTTTTGTGAGCATATAAGCTACCATAATTTCAGACATGATCTTTAACGAAATGAAGCTTTCTGTCAATATGCTTCGTTCTTGTTGACACCTTCTCTTCCTTCACAAACTTTAAGCAACTTTGATTGTCTTCATAGATAGTAATCGGAAGTTCCATATTTAAATGAAAGTCCATGAGTATACGTATCAACCATTGCGCCTCTCGACATGCCTCTGAGAGTGCTATGAACTCTGCTTCTGTGGTTGATAATGCGACACAAGTTTGCTTCTTGCAACTCCAGCTGATTGTTCCACCGAATAATTGAAACACATAGCCACTGTTGGATTTAGTATCCACTTTGTCATCACCATAATTTGCATCAGCATAACCGATAAGATGGGTTTTGCTTAATCGACCAAGGTTCAATTTCAAGTTGAAAGTATTTGAGAATACGCTTCGTCTCGTTCCAGTCCTCTTGAGTTGGTTGTGACACCTTTTGTGCCAGTATTGATACTGCGGCTGCAATATCCGGTCGCGTGTTGATACTGATATAAAGTAAACTACCAATTAACTTACGATAATCATGGTTATCAGGTAACAATGTTTCTTCCTCTCGAGTTTTATTATAACCGACGCTCAATGGTATGTCTGAACTCTTAGCTTGTGTCATACCAAACTCGTTCAGTACTTTATTTATATATACCTCTTGGTTGAGTCTATTTTTTTGATCCTTTCAATACCAATGCCCAGATATGATTTTACTTCACCAAGCTTCTTAATCTTGAATTTAGATTGCAATGCTTGCTCAAAATCACATAACATTTGTTCTGAAATAGTCGAGCATAGCAAATCATCGACATACACCAGCACATAACAAATTTCGTCTTGACGTTCACGTACATATAAGCAATAGTCATTCAAACTTTGCTTGAAATGATTGTCAATCAATTGTTGATGCAAGGCCTGATTCCACACACGGGCAGATTGCTTTAGACCATAAATGCTGCGCTTTAACAAACATTTCATTTCCTTTATCAACAAAACCAGGTGGCTGCTTCATATAGAGAGTCTCCTTTAAATGACCCTGCAAAAATGCCGACTTTGCATCATAATGAATTACTTTCATATCTTTATGTGCTGCGATTGAAAGCAATATACGAACTGTTGTATGACGAATTACCGGGGCAAACACTTCATCATAATCGCATCCGTATTCTTGCGAATAACCCTGCGCAACAAGTCGAGCTTTGAAACGACATGGCATTCCTTTATCGTCGGTTTTTATTTTAAATACCCATTTACAACCTATGGGCTTTTGGTCAAATGGTGGGTCCACGAGCTCATATGTCTTGTTTTCTTTTAACGATTGTAGTTCTTCCTTCATGGCTTTCAACCATTGAATTTTGTTTGGCCCTTTAATCACATCGTTAAAACTTTTAGGTTCAATCGATACCTCCTGAGCTCCAAATATTTCTTCATCATAACGCTTGGGTGGAATAACTTTATTCAACCGATTTGATCGCCAAGGAAACTTCGTTTCATTGTGTTCATTATGATCCATTTTCGGAGTTGCACCTTCATCATCTTCTCCTGAAACTGTTGAGT
This sequence comes from Nephrocerus scutellatus, assembly GCA_947095585.1. Classification (NCBI taxonomy): domain Eukaryota; kingdom Metazoa; phylum Arthropoda; class Insecta; order Diptera; family Pipunculidae; genus Nephrocerus; species Nephrocerus scutellatus. The sequence continues at coordinate 32,444,953 of OX352762.1, read as the reverse complement.
TTTGTAAAGTATCATCCGAGCTGAAGTATTGGCTATTGTTCATAAACTATTCATTAAATTCATTTCTCTTATCGTTAGAGATTATAGTTTCTTCGACATTTTCTTCAATAGTTTCCACACAGGAAGGTAAACTTTTATCGGGTATGTACTCATGCATTGTAATGGTTACTTCATCATTCACATTCATGGGCTCAATACGATTATAATTGTCAACAGTAATCTTTACGTCATTAGCTTTGTTGGTAAAGCGCACGTCTCTACTAATCATAACTTTTTGCTTTGATGGAATGTAGCAACGATATGCTTTAGAAGCATCATCGTAACCAACCAAAATACCTTGCATTGCTGTAGCATCCAACTTTCTTCTTTTCTCAGATGGGATCCACACAAAGCATTTGGAACCGAATTGGAGAAAATGTGCAATCATTGGCTTTCTTCCGTGCCACAGTTGATATGGGGTGAATAAATTTCCTTTTGTTGGCAATCTGTTCTGCAAATAATTCGAAGTTGCCACCAATCGGAAACCAAATTGACCTTCTTTTTCGTTTCATTTGATTTGTAATTGCCTTTTTGCTGATTTTTCTTGTAATTAGCATCATACTGTGGACAATTCTTCATAAAATGACCACTTTTCTTGCAGATGTAGCATTCTTTATTGGTTCGCTTTGATTGTGTTGAATTGCTTTTCCAACATACATTACTGTTCCACTACCTAAATTAAACGATTTGTCCATGCGATATGCGTCTCCATGTTTCCATTATCACTTAAACGTAATCGCATTTTTTGTTTCATCAAACGTACCTTACTATTCGCTGTTCCATTTTCGTGGTAATCTTTTAAAGCATTCCATGCATCTTTTGTTGTTTCTGCTGAGCGGATATGAATCAATTGGTCATCATCCACACTTAAGGCAATTGACGCTAAGCCCTGTGCATCCTTCTTTTTCCATTCATCGGTATTCGGATTCGGGGGGCTATCTGTCGTCCAATTCCACGTTCCTTCTTTGATCAGCAACATTTTTAATTTGAATTTCCATACAAAGTAGTTGTTGCTGTTTAACTTTTGTATGTGATATTTATTCTCAATAGCGGTCATGGTATTTTACAATTTAATTTATTCTCTTATTTTAAGTATTAAACGTATTCTGGGCCCATAACCTAATAAAACAACAACTGCTTAGGAATGATTTTGAACAACGAAAGAAAATATTTATTAAACTGAATTTAATTATAATAGAAAATGAAAACACATGCTTATGCGATCATAAAATACAAGTGTGGTAAAACTTGAGTGCAGTACTTCTGTTATGAGAATGATTCAGTTCTAACAAAATATACATATCCTGCTTATTGTGAACATAATTAACAAATAAACGGTTGTCTTAAACACGTCATCAGGGCTGCTATAATTAGGAGGCACGACTTCTCTTTCCTTTTGCAAAATTGTGAAGAGGTCTGCTCCTTTCCGTATCGTCAAAAATGTTTGCTTTTATATTAGATGGTGAAGGTTTTGGTGCTTTCTTTTTTATTACTTTGCTGCTTAATGCTGCTTGAATGATTGCTGATGCCTTCCTGATCGCTGCTGGCTTGCTAGCAGTCCCCATAGCAGCTATACTAGCAAAGCTTATTCCCTTTACTATTGTCTTTGAAGTAGCATTTGGGCGAACTTGTGCTGCTCGTTCTTCTTTTGGGCGGTTTTTACCTTTATCCACTTTTCTGGCAGTTTGTGCAAAAAATCTTTCCGTCTTTCTTGTTCTCTGCGTTTCTTGGGCATTGTCAAGACAAGTGCTTGGCACATCTGCATTTCATGCCGCAATACCTGGTGACATGTTCAACTTTTGGCAGTCTCTGCTTTGCGTTATTCCTGCTGGTTTAAGTTTTTCCCAACTTGTTCATTAGGAGGGTTTTTGAGCATAGTGCTGCTTTATCGAAGTTCTTCTCTAGCTCGACAATGATATGGTTAAATCTCTTGTCAGTGCACTAAGATATAAAGGGATTGATCTCCATTACACCTTCTGGCGTCAACCCTTCCTTGACATCCTCATCGAAGGAGTGGTTAATATCTATAGGAACTTCTTTGTGGTAAGCATTAAGCTCAGTCTTTACTGATTGTAGAAAAGACCGAATTAGCTAATGGCCGTCTTTCTTTATTGCCATATCGATCGACTTTGGCGCTATCCTGACTTGAAGAGTGGCTAAAGCCGGTGATGATGATGTTGTTGGCGATGAAAATCTGAAATGTGCAGACAACCACCTTATTTTTGCCTTTACTAGCATGTTAAGGGAGAAGACCGTACCTTGCGACTAATATCTTCGCCGCTGGAATTATTCTCTGCGGCTATAGATTCGGACGCTTCAGTTTCCCATTATTCGCCTTAGTTCATATTCTCCTCTTCTGAGGTCGCTGAATCTTCAAAACTATATCCAGATTTTCATATAACGACGCACTTCACAAATGCTAATGACATTTGAGATTTCATGATTCTCCCACATTGCAGTAATAGTCAACGAGCGAATCTCCCCCTATTGGTATGGTCGTGTTATAACTTTTAACGCTTTAAGTCATTATAAAAACTTTTAAACCTAAGTAACCTTTGCTTGATTGATGGCCATGAAATATTTACCGCTGTGCGACTGTGAAAATATCTAATTATATTTGTTTTATGGCTTGAAGTCTCATCACATTTCTGGCTAGGGTCGCGCTTTTTACGGTTAAATTATTATTATTCTAGTACAAGTTCTTTGCTAGTGGTAATGGATTCACGGCATAGCATGCGAAAAAGGTCTATGAACTGTAATGTTTTAAGGTGAACTTCGATTACGATATTGCGTGGCAAACAAAATCAAAATAAAATACAAATATAAATTTATACCATTTATCTAGTAATGACACATAAGCGAATTATTGTTACCGCGAATCCACTTACTATTACTATTTTCTTATTGCCGGGACTTACAACTTAATGAATGACCACTTCTTTATAACATAATAAATGCAGAATGTTAGTAAATTTCACAAAGTGGTAAAAGCATTTGTTAATACAGATATGCTTGGATATGTACTGAGCTTGTAATAAAGCCTACTATAGAATTCCTGACCTTGCAAATAATTTCGCCAACAACCTGGTCACACATACATATCCGCTTACTTACCGCACTGCTACGGAGTTTTAACTGGCCTATACGAGTATGTTTACTCGATAGGAATTTGGATGTTGCGTCGTACCACCTTTAACCGCAACATTCGTTAAAAGAAAGCAACCTGCTGATCAAAGATTTCTTTTGAATCCCTGAGTGCTTTAAAGTGTTTTAAAATGATGTATCTTTTTCTTGTAAAAAGAATCGTGTTACATAGGAGTAAAAATCATAATTACGAGTTAATATATAAAATCGGGAGACGTACTGACTGAACTGACTTTGTCTTACTCTCTCTAATACATTATTTGATGTACGCGTTCAAATTATCAGCAGGCGCGGTTGGCTCTGAGAGTACACAAAAGTCTCGTGTGCCAAAAAACCTTAAGCACGAAACTGTGATTGGTATTAATGGATGAATATACAAAAGTCACGAATCTGCCATCAATATCAAAATCAGAAATTAATGCTACCATCATGTTTGACTGACTTTCTTGCTTGGAGCATTGACCTAAGAATTAAGTTCAAGGGGCATTCGATTTAATTTTTAAAGATGCTCATTATCTGATCATTTTGTATCTTACATTTTTTCTCTTTTACGATCTGATGCCGTTTGGCTGGCATTCACCTTTGTTTTTATTTTTTATTTTTTAATGCAGATGTTATAAAGACGCCGAATCTCAAGAATTTCGTTTGATTTGATTTGAGCTTCATCATTGCATCAACCTTAATTTTTGTTTGGAAATACAACTCATCAGCACTGTTCTGTAAATAAACTTTCTAAGTGAAAATATGGAGTGATTTTACGGCTCGAAATTAGGTTAAATGCTTTTTATTCAATTCTCTATATTACCTTCGCGGTGGCGCGGCGTGTGTCGGTGGCTGGCTAAATCTTGTAATCAATTTTAATCCACTTCCTTAACCCTATTTTATTCAAATTTTGCACAATGTATATCTCCGATTTTAACTTGTGTGTCCGTGTGTTTGCTTGTTTGTTTATGGGTGGGCGGCTGTCTGACCAAATCTTGTGATTAATTTTTAACCCACTCCTAGTTTTTATTCAAACTTTAGACATATGTGTACCTACAACGACATATTTTTCTATCAAAATTTGGAAGTATTGGGCTCCAGTGTCGAGTGGCTCCCAAATAAATTTTTAAAAAATTACCCCAATTTTATTCAAATTTTGTACACATGTTTATCTCCAATGACAAAATAAATTTTTTAAAAATTAACCAAATTTTATACTCCGGTACGCATGTGTATCTTTCTGTTAAAAATTTGATCGGGCCCCAGGGACGTGTATCTCCGATGACGTCACTCTTTCAGTAAAAAATTGCAAGTGATCGGGCCCGAGGGCTACCATATAAATTTATACAAAATTAATTCGATTTTATTCAAATTTTGCACACGTATCTTCGATTAGAGAATTTACATTAAAAATTTTAATTCCTTTGGGTTAGCTGTTATTTTCATTGCACTAACCAATTAACGTGTAGTAATAATACACATTTTTTTTTTATAATTTGCGCACGCAAAAAGGGGTTCGCACCCTTATTATGTTCGGCAATATGCTTGGCACAGCGTGGGCGTTAAGGAAAAGGAGAAGAAGAGAGGAGATGTCTATGAGCTTGTGTCTTGAATGTCTGTGGATCATTGTGATGTGTATCGACAGAGCTTGTTTTTGGCGAATAAAAGCCTTGTAGATAGTAGCCAGGTCAGAGGGAGTGAAAAATTTCTTACACCGGGTTAGAAAACCTAAATATTTCGCAGCATTTTTGGCGACGGTAAATATGTGGTCATTCCAACGAAGCTTGTCGTTAACGCACATACCGAGAATTGCTGAGAGTGCTGTCGTCAGCGAAAGAGTGAATTGGATTAGAAGTCACAGATAAGAGATCATTAATAAAAATGAGATGGAGTGTCGGGGACAGAACAGAGCCCTGGGGAACGCCAGCATTTATGTGGTGTATTTCAGACTTGAATCCGTCCAAAACAACTTGAATTGAGCGGTCCAAAAGATAGCTTCTAATCCAATGAAGCAGTTTATAATCGACACTAAAGGCACGCATTTTTGACAAAAGAGCTTGATGCCAAACTCTGGCAATGGTAATGCCAGCTTGGAAGAACACCTCTTCAGAACTAATGGGTAAATACCATCTGGCCCAGCGGATTTGTGAATGTTGAGATCGTTTAATACTCAAGCAACTCCACGAGTACGAATGAAGATCTGTCCCACAGAGTGTTCAATACTCGGGGGTGCAGGCGGCATCAATGCACAATCTGGAAGCGTGGAGCTAGCTGCAAAATGTGCAGCAAACAGATTGGCTTTGTCTTTAGAGTTGACAACTGGAGTGTCATTATAAATGAGCGTTGGAATGGACGACGAGGATGTATTTTTGATTCTTTTCGCGAATGACCAAAAATGTTTAGTACCTTTGGGACATTGTAGTATTTTTTGCCTCAATTTTCGTTCGCAGGCGAATGTGACTCGCCGAAGATGAGCATTGCAATCATTTGACATTGACATTGACAAAAAATATGAAGTTCTCTTCACTACAATTTTTTATGTTAAATTCATTAAAGGAAGAGATTATAAAAATAAAAATAATAATTTTGGTACAAAAGACCGTTGTGGTCCAGGCCCTTGCTTTTCACGACCATTTATTTTGCGAGTGTTAAATTTTTGCACAAAGAAACAAGGGATCTACAATTTAAAGCCATATCCGAAAGGCAAATTGAGAAGCTTTCTCATGACAGTTATTAATCTTGGACCATTAAAAAGCTTTTTGGTGTTTTTCTGGGATTTGTACTTCAAACCTCAAACTCAGTTGTACAACGCATTTACCCCAGGGCTATGGCCCCAATCCTCAGATGGGGTTTTTTCTTCTAAAAAATTGAACACTAAGGTAACTTAGTTTGCATAGTGAGTAATTGTTAATATAATATTTACTGAAATTGACATGCTAAAACAAAAACCAATAAAAAAAAAACAACCTATAAAAATTAAAATTTTTCATGTAAATTCTCTAATAACCAAAAGTATACTGACTCCACTATAATGCTGAAATATAAAAACACACACGAAGCACTGCAACCTAACAACAACAACAACAACCCCAATCGTAAAGCAAGCAGCGCTGCCCACAGCGCACAGCGCGCAACGCATACAAATTTGGTATGGAGCCCCAGACCCAGTGCCCGATGACTCCAAATTTTTTACAAAAGATGTTGTCTATCGGAGATACACATTTGTATAAAATTATAGGAAAATCAGGTAAATTGTTTAAAAAATGGGGCTCGATCACTCCAAAATTCTTACAAAACATGTTGTCCATTGGAGATACACATGTGTATAAAATTTGAAGAAAATCAGGTAAATTGTTTAAAAAAATGTGTATGGCGCGCCCGACCCCGGGGTCTGATCATTCCAATATGTTTACAAAAAGTTTTGTCCATCGGAAAAATATATGTATATAAAATTTGAAGAAAATCGGGTTAATTTTAAAAAAAAAATTTGTATGGGAACCCCTCGGCACTGAGGATCACTACCACATGGGAATAAAATTTGAAGAAAATCGGGTGAATTTTTTAAAAAATTTGTATGGAGCCTCCGACACAGGGCCAGATGACACCAAAATTTTTACAAAAAGTTTTGTCCATCGGAGATACACATGTGTATAAAAGTTGAAGAAAATTGGTTTAAATTTTTTAAATTTTTTGTATGGAAGAAGCCCCGCAACCCCGAGGCCCGAGGGTTCCCAAATTTTATTAGAACTTGTTGTCATTTTCTTCAAATTTTTACAAAACGTGTATCTCTGATAACACTTTTTGTAAAAATTTGGGAGTGATCAGGCCCCGAGGTCGGGGGACACCTATACAAATTTTATAAAAAAGTACCCAATTTTCTTAAAAATTTTCGCATGTGTATCTCCGATGGGCAACACTTTTTATAAAAATTTGGAAGTGATCGGGCCCCGATATTGGGGGGCACCCATACAAATTTTATATATATATTTTTTAATTTTATTCACATGTGTATCTTCTATTAGAGAATTTACATGAACAATTTTAATTTCTATAAGCTGTATTTTACATATTAAATAAACTAAAGTTTTGAAACTTTATTTAAAATTGCTTGAATTAATTTTTGTACTATTTACCTGTACTAATGGTTTGGGTAAAACTCAATATTCAGTTTGTACTGAATCCAACCTCTAAGTAAGTGTAGTGGTATCTTCCATGCGTAAATCCATACCATAGAGATCTGCGCCGAAATTAAGTTTGGAAAAGGTTTTGAATGCGACTTTATTGTACTATTCTCGACAATCAAGCAGCTTAGAGAGCACAGGGTTCCTACTCACGTGATTTTGGGACACATTGCAGTCCTTAAGCCAGACATACGAATAACAAGGTTAAACTTGATAGCGTAACCAAGAGATCGTAAAGATATTACGAACAATTTATCCAGCACTGGTCTTGCCTCTGTGACTGTGACTTAATATTTTTGTGGCATCAATTGTACAACTGTCACGGTTAATTTTAGTTCTTAGGAAAAAAATTCATCACCGGACACTGTATAAGTGTATACCAACATGACCTCCATTAAGCTCGGTAATATTTGTAAAAAATAATTCAAAAGTAATGGCAACCAAAAGTCGAAGGCCATATTTATATGTTTTATAAGTAAATTTTTGTTTTGTCCTACAAATCCTAGATATTTGTGTTACAAAGTCAATAATTCCCCGTTAGTGTTAACAAAATACATGACCCTTTTTGAACCTCAAGCACGTTTTCTTGTTAAATAGATAAATCTCAATACTCGATCGGAGCCCCAACTAATTTAGTAAGCAGATTCGCATAGACTGGCATGCTTTTTTCGTATTCTCTTACGCCACTTAACAGTTAACATCGATTAACATTTTTATCGCACATACGAGCAAATACTTGAACATGCTAACGCAAAGGACTGCAACTTAAGTGCAATGCACAGTATCCCGGTTAGTAGACGCAATTATTATACAATTCAGCGACAGATAGGACTGAAAAAGAGAACTTAACTATTGTCGTGCTGCGATTTCGTGCACAACTGAGTTCAACTTTTGCCTACTGTGTCCTTTTGTTTCTCTGGCTTATTTCTGTATGCAACTTGTCAGAACCGTTTTAAGATGCTAGTTCATGGTATAAAGTTCTAGAGCATGTGTGTAGTTATTCTTGCAGTCAATTGGACAGTAGGCCCTTCTAGTTTTGTACATATAGTAGCAAACTGTTAAAATGGATTGCACTATCAGAAACCGAGATGTATTGTATCTAGAAGTAGGCGAGGTGATTATTTTTGTTTAGCATATTGTTTTTGGAAAATGATGTCTTCTGACGACTCTACTCCGACTTAAAACCGATCGACAAAGTACAATGCAATACTTGGAAGTGGCAGTGTTAATAAATTAAATTACTTTTTACAGAAGATATTAGCATTTTCTATTCGTTATTTACTGGAATTTTTTCTGTATTTATGATGACGAACAACGATAAGAGAAACTCTGTATCAGAAAATGGCTGAGGTCAAAACATTAATGCCAGAATTACCGATTTATTTTATAAGAACTTATCACTATCTATAACTATCTCTAACGGTGATTATTTTTGTTTTAATTTTACGCTACACTATATTTCATCAGTTCGAATCATCAGTCTGTCTTTCTCTTTCTGTCATTCTGTCGGTTTACATGTCATTCGGTCGCCCAGGTCCTCGGGGCGGTTGTGGAATCGTAACTGGTGAATATCAAGTGACCTAGGTGCGGGGCGGGTCACGCTAATTGACAGCAATGGCCTGGATCAAGGTGTAATGCGAACCGAGCCGATGATCGACTAGGCTGGGGCCCATTTAAATAGCCCAGTCATGATCGGATCTCTGCCCAGGTGGACCACCCTTTCTCCGACACTCGTGGGATCAAATAAAATTTTTAAATACCCGAGATCAGCGCTCTCCAAAGGCCGAAAAACGAGACCGGTGCTCACCAAATACCGAAGTCTTCAGGGGGGGAGCTACTCGAACCTTAAAGGTGGGTCTCCCTTCAGAGTTATAGTGTTGTCGGATCCTAAGGATTCAACTCCAGGGACCAGCAAAGAATCAGGGAGGAGCTACTCGAACCTTAAAGGTGGGTCTCCCTCCAAAGTAAGCTTCTCGTCTGATCCTAAGTCATCGACTGGGACCAGCAATGCCAAGTCTCTTCCTTGGGCAAGCGACAATATAGAGAACGTTTCAGCCCATAGGATACTGGAAAGGTGGGCTGAGACCCCCAAGGGGCAGCTCACTAAGGAGCAAAAAGACTCTCTGGCATGGGCGAAAAAGACAGCTGACTACGTCGGTAACCCTGAAAGGGACTGCGTGCCGAAAAGGCAGAGGTCTCTGGATGAGGTGGATGTGGCTAGTAGTAAAAAGAGCAGGGTAGGCTGTGTCTAAGACACGACCGTGGGTTTTGAGCGTGACAACGTCTGTCCGGGACTTGTCTTGTTGTCTGTGGGACATAAACACGGACGGATATATTAAAAAAAATTCTATACTAAATACAAGTCCTACGACTTGCACCGTAGCTCATCACATACATCATCATCACATCACATTATATATAAATTATTTATCAGCGAATTTTAATGTTCATAACCACTAACTATGAAGTGGCTGCATATTGCATATCACTGCCCAAACAGAGTTATCAGCTTTTGGTTTCAACTCATAAAAAAATTGAGTTGTTTTAATTTAACTTGAAGAGAAGAGAAGTGAGCAGCACTAACCAATGCATCGAAATGGTGTGCTTAGAATGTCGCTTTGTAACATGCAGGCCAATTATCGTGATTAAATTTCTTTTGCATGGTTCTCTCTCTTCTGTAATAGATCAAACAGTTATTCAATTTATAAAAAATTGAGTAATTTTAAAATAAATTTAAAGAGAAATGAAATTGAAAAGAGAAGAATTTCGCTTTGATACATGCAGGCCAATTATTCATCATTAAATTTCTTTTGCATGGGTCTCTCTCTTCTGTAATTGATCGAAGAGTTATTTACTCTAGTTACTGTAAACATGACTAAGGTTAAGATAAGCGAAAAGAAAAGGAAATAGTTGCAAGGAAGCTTGCAGCACTGTATCGAGCAGAGCAGAGGACCGATAGAAAATGAACAGAGACTATACTATCAATACGGCTGCGGTAAAGAATTAAGAAGATTCGCAGCTTGTGCTGCACAAAAAAATGGCAGGCAGTCGGTATGCAGGAAATTGCGGCTATATTTTGAACCGACTTACAATCTGCTTGTAGGGCGACAATTTGACGTTTGAATTTTGCTATTTGCATCCAATTTTAAGTAGCGCGTAAACTGCGCAGTCGATTTTTCTTTACTGCATTGGCTGGAAAAGTGAATTTTTGACCAACATGCAGCATGAACTGCGCAGCGGCTGAATTCTTGACCGCAGCCTACTACTGCATATATTTGTTTCGTTCTGCTCTGCTTGATTGTATGCTATTGAAACCACATACATGATCATCAATCACATCACATACAACAGAATAAATAATTTATAAGCTGATTTAAATGTTCATAACAATTTATTGTGAGGTGGGTACATATTAAATATCTCATATCACTGCACAAACATAGTAATGCAGTTGTGTCGATAGTAGTAGGAGAAGTAAGAGCTGTTAAAAAAATATGTGCGTGTAATCTTTACGCGGTTGGAGTGAAATTCTTTGACGTTGTGCCCAATATTACGATTAAATTAAAAGGCACGAGTCGCTTGAGAAATTGCTTAGTTCCCGAAATTCCAGACCATAATGATCATATTCCAGAATTCCCATAGGAAGAAGTCTTATAGCCGCATATTAGTCCTGCATTCCGAATTTCATTTGAATCGCTTGAGAAATTGCTTTGTTCCAGAAATTTCAGACCATAATAATCATATTCAAGAATTTCCATAACAAGAAGTCTTAAGCCGGAACTATAATGTAATTTCATTTCTTTACGCTAGTGTCAAAACCCGACGATTAAATGAGCGAATACAATGAAAATGTATGCTGCGCCCATAATAGCGTTCGCAATACTTTCGTTACTTTGCCAATCGATTAGATGTGCGCTGGCGAGCGCATTTTCTTAAGAAAACTTGACAGTTGTCATATGTTATTTCGTCGAGGTGACAAAACTACATTATGGTCGGATGAGAAACTTTAGAATCTTTGGAAAGCATTTCGTCGGATTTTGACTTTAACGTAAGGGAGCGAAATTGCTTTATAGTTTAGCCTTTATAGTCGGATCTTAGTCCTACATTCCGAATTTCATGCGAATCGCTTGAGAAATTGCTTTATTCCAGATATTCCAGACAATATTGATCATATTCCAGAATTTCCATAGAAAGAAATCTTATAGTCACATCTTAGTCCTACATTCCGAATTTCATGGGAATCCCTTGAGAAGTTGCTTTGTTCCAGAAATTCCAGACAATAATGACCATATTCCAGAATTTCCATAGTAAGAAATCTTATAGTCACATATTAGTCCTACATTCCGAGTTTCATACGAATCCCTTGAGAAATGGCTTGGTTCCAAAAATCCCAGATCCTATTGGGCAGATCCCAGAATTTCCATAGGAACAAGTCTTATAGTCACATATTAGTCCTACATTCCGAGTTTCATACGAATCCCTTGAGAAATGGCTTGGTTTCAAAAATCCCAGACCCTATTGGCCAGATCCCAGAATTTCCATAGGAACAAGTCTTATAGTCACATATTAGTCCTACATTCCGAGTTTCATACGAATCCCTTGAGAAATGGCTTGGTTCCAAAAATCCCAGACCCTATTGGCCAGATCCCAGAATTTCCATAGGAACAAGTCTTATAGTCACATATTAGTCCTACATTCCGAGTTTCATACGAATCCCTTGAGAAATGGCTTGGTTCCAAAAATCTTAGACCCTATTGGCCAGATCCCAGAATTTCCATAGGAACAAGTCTTATAGTCACATATTAGTCCTACATTCCGAGTTTCATACGAATCCCTTTAGAAATGGCTTGGTTTCAAAAATCCCAGACCCTATTGGCCAGATCCCAGAATTTCCATAGGAACAAGTCTTATAGTCACATATTAGTCCTACATTCCGAGTTTCATACGAATCCCTTGAGAAATGGCTTGGTTCCAAAAATCCCAGACCCTATTGGCCAGATCCCAGAATTTCCATAGGAACAAGTCTTATAGTCACATATTAGTCCTACATTCCGAGTTTCATACGAATCCCTTGAGAAATGGCTTGGTTTCAAAAATCCCAGACCCTATTGGCCAGATCCCAGAATTTCCATAGGAACAAGTCTTATAGTCACATATTAGTCCTACATTCCGAGTTTCATACGAATCCCTTGAGAAATGGCTTGGTTCCAAAAATCCCAGACCCTATTGGCCAGATCCCAGAATTTCCATAGGAACAAGTCTTATAGTCACATATTAGTCCTACATTCCGAGTTTCATACGAATCCCTTGAGAAATGGCTTGGTTCCAAAAATCCCAGACCCTATTGGCCAGATCCCAGAATTTCCATAGGAACAAGTCTTATAGTCACATATTAGTCCTACATTCCGAGTTTCATACGAATCCCTTGAGAAATGGCTTGGTTCCAAAAATCCCAGACCCTATTGGCCAGATCCCAGAATTTCCATAGGAACAAGTCTTATAGTCACATATTAGTCCTACATTCCGAGTTTCATACGAATCCCTTGAGAAATGGCTTGGTTCCAAAAATCCCAGACCCTATTGGCCAGATCCCAGAATTTCAATAGGAACAAGTCTTATAGTCACATATTAGTCCTACATTCCGAGTTTCATACGAATCCCTTGAGAAATGGCTTGGTTCCAAAAATCCCAGACCCTATTGGCCAGATCCCAGAATTTCCATAGGAACAAGTCTTATAGTCACATATTAGTCCTACATTCCGAGTTTCATACGAATCCCTTGAGAAATGGCTTGGTTCCAAAAATCCCAGACCCTATTGGCCAGATCCCAGAATTTCCATAGGAACAAGTCTTATAGTCACATATTAGTCCTACATTCCGAGTTTCATACGAATCCCTTGAGAAATGGCTTGGTTTCAAAAATCCCAGACCCTATTGGCCAGATCCCAGAATTTCCATAGGAACAAGTCTTATAGTCACATATTAGTCCTACATTCCGAGTTTCATACGAATCCCTTGAGAAATGGCTTGGTTCCAAAAATCCCAGACCCTATTGGCCAGATCCCAGAATTTCCATAGGAACAAGTCTTATAGTCACATATTAGTCCTACATTCCGAGTTTCATACGAATCCCTTGAGAAATGGCTTGGTTTCAAAAATCCCAGACCCTATTGGCCAGATCCCAGAATTTCCATAGGAACAAGTCTTATAGTCACATATTAGTCCTACATTCCGAGTTTCATACGAATCCCTTGAGAAATGGCTTGGTTCCAAAAATCCCAGACCCTATTGGCCAGATCCCAGAATTTCCATAGGAACAAGTCTTATAGTCACATATTAGTCCTACATTCCGAGTTTCATACGAATCCCTTGAGAAATGGCTTGGTTTCAAAAATCCCAGACCCTATTGGCCAGATCCCAGAATTTCCATAGGAACAAGTCTTATAGTCACATATTAGTCCTACATTCCGAGTTTCATACGAATCCCTTGAGAAATGGCTTGGTTCCAAAAATCCCAGACCCTATTGGCCAGATCCTAGAATTTCCATAGGAACAAGTCTTATAGTCACATATTAGTCCTACATTCCGAGTTTCATACGAATCCCTTGAGAAATGGCTTGGTTCCAAAAATCCCAGACCCTATTGGCCAGATCCCAGAATTTCCATAGGAACAAGTCTTATAGTCACATATTAGTCCTACATTCCGAGTTTCATACGAATCCCTTGAGAAATGGCTTGGTTCCAAAAATCCCAGACCCTATTGGCCAGATCCCAGAATTTCCATAGGAACAAGTCTTATAGTCACATATTAGTCCTACATTCCGAGTTTCATACGAATCCCTTGAGAAATGGCTTGGTTCCAAAAATCCCAGACCCTATTGGCCAGATCCCAGAATTTCCATAGGAACAAGTCTTATAGTCACATATTAGTCCTACATTCCGAGTTTCATACGAATCCCTTGAGAAATGGCTTGGTTCCAAAAATCCCAGACCCTATTGGCCAGATCCTAGAATTTCCATAGGAACAAGTCTTATAGTCACATATTAGTCCTACATTCCGAGTTTCATACGAATCCCTTGAGAAATGGCTTGGTTCCAAAAATCCCAGACCCTATTGGCCAGATCCCAGAATTTCCATAGGAACAAGTCTTATAGTCACATATTAGTCCTACATTCCGAGTTTCATACGAATCCCTTGAGAAATGGCTTGGTTTCAAAAATCCCAGACCCTATTGGCCAGATCCCAGAATTTCCATAGGAACAAGTCTTATAGTCACATATTAGTCCTACATTCCGAGTTTCATACGAATCCCTTGAGAAATGGCTTGGTTCCAAAAATCCCAGACCCTATTGGCCAGATCCCAGAATTTACATAGGAACAAGTCTTATAGTCACATATTAGTCCTACATTCCGAGTTTCATACGAATCCCTTGAGAAATGGCTTGGTTCCAAAAATCCCAGACCCTATTGGCCAGATCCCAGAATTTCCATAGGAACAAGTCTTATAGTCACATATTAGTCCTACATTCCGAGTTTCATACGAATCCCTTGAGAAATGGCTTGGTTTCAAAAATCCCAGACCCTATTGGCCAGATCCCAGAATTTCCATAGGAACAAGTCTTATAGTCACATATTAGTCCTACATTCCGAGTTTCATACGAATCCCTTGAGAAATGGCTTGGTTCCAAAAATCCCAGACCCTATTGGCCAGATCCTAGAATTTCCATAGGAACAAGTCTTATAGTCACATATTAGTCCTACATTCCGAGTTTCATACGAATCCCTTGAGAAATGGCTTGGTTCCAAAAATCCCAGACCCTATTGGCCAGATCCCAGAATTTCCATAGGAACAAGTCTTATAGTCACATATTAGTCCTACATTCCGAGTTTCATACGAATCCCTTGAGAAATGGCTTGGTTCCAAAAATCCCAGACCCTATTGGCCAGATCCCAGAATTTCCATAGGAACAAGTCTTATAGTCACATATTAGTCCTACATTCCGAGTTTCATACGAATCCCTTGAGAAATGGCTTGGTTCCAAAAATCCCAGACCCTATTGGCCAGATCCCAGAATTTCCATAGGAACAAGTCTTATAGTCACATATTAGTCCTACATTCCGAGTTTCATACGAATCCCTTGAGAAATGGCTTGGTTTCAAAAATCCCAGACCCTATTGGCCAGATCCCAGAATTTCCATAGGAACAAGTCTTATAGTCACATATTAGTCC
The DNA here is from genome assembly GCA_947095585.1 of Nephrocerus scutellatus. NCBI lineage: Eukaryota > Metazoa > Arthropoda > Insecta > Diptera > Pipunculidae > Nephrocerus > Nephrocerus scutellatus. The sequence goes on along the minus strand of OX352762.1, from coordinate 32,429,376 downwards.
TACATTCCGAGTTTCATACGAATCCCTTGAGAAATGGCTTGGTTCCAAAAATCCCAGACCCTATTGGCCAGATCCCAGAATTTCCATAGGAACAAGTCTTATAGTCACATATTAGTCCTACATTCCGAGTTTCATACGAATCCCTTGAGAAATGGCTTGGTTCCAAAAATCCCAGACCCTATTGGCCAGATCCCAGAATTTCCATAGAAACAAGTCTTATAGTCACATATTAGTCCTACATTCCGAGTTTCATACGAATCCCTTGAGAAATGGCTTGGTTCCAAAAATCCCAGACCCTATTGGCCAGATCCCAGAATTTCCATAGGAACAAGTCTTATAGTCACATATTAGTCCTACATTCCGAGTTTCATACGAATCCCTTGAGAAATGGCTTGGTTCCAAAAATCCCAGACCCTATTGGCCAGATCCTAGAATTTCCATAGGAACAAGTCTTATAGTCACATATTAGTCCTACATTCCGAGTTTCATACGAATCCCTTGAGAAATGGCTTAATTCCAAAAATCCCAGACCCTATTGGCCAGATCCCAGAATTTCCATAGGAACAAGTCTTATAGTCACATATTAGTCCTACATTCCGAGTTTCATACGAATCCCTTGAGAAATGGCTTGGTTTCAAAAATCCCAGACCCTATTGGCCAGATCCCAGAATTTCCATAGGAACAAGTCTTATAGTCACATATTAGTCCTACATTCCGAGTTTCATACGAATCCCTTGAGAAATGGCTTGGTTCCAAAAATCCCAGACCCTATTGGCCAGATCCCAGAATTTCCATAGGAACAAGTCTTATAGTCACATATTAGTCCTACATTCCGAGTTTCATACGAATCCCTTGAGAAATGGCTTGGTTTCAAAAATCCCAGACCCTATTGGCCAGATCCCAGAATTTCCATAGGAACAAGTCTTATAGTCACATATTAGTCCTACATTCCGAGTTTCATACGAATCCCTTGAGAAATGGCTTGGTTCCAAAAATCCCAGACCCTATTGGCCAGATCCTAGAATTTCCATAGGAACAAGTCTTATAGTCACATATTAGTCCTACATTCCGAGTTTCATACGAATCCCTTGAGAAATGGCTTGGTTCCAAAAATCCCAGACCCTATTGGCCAGATCCCAGAATTTCCATAGGAACAAGTCTTATAGTCACATATTAGTCCTACATTCCGAGTTTCATACGAATCCCTTGAGAAATGGCTTGGTTCCAAAAATCCCAGACCCTATTGGCCAGATCCCAGAATTTCCATAGGAACAAGTCTTATAGTCACATATTAGTCCTACATTCCGAGTTTCATACGAATCCCTTGAGAAATGGCTTGGTTCCAAAAATCCCAGACCCTATTGGCCAGATCCCAGAATTTCCATAGGAACAAGTCTTATAGTCACATATTAGTCCTACATTCCGAGTTTCATACGAATCCCTTGAGAAATGGCTTGGTTCCAAAAATCCCAGACCCTATTGGCCAGATCCTAGAATTTCCATAGGAACAAGTCTTATAGTCACATATTAGTCCTACATTCCGAGTTTCATACGAATCCCTTGAGAAATGGCTTGGTTCCAAAAATCCCAGACCCTATTGGCCAGATCCCAGAATTTCCATAGGAACAAGTCTTACAGTCACATATTAGTCCTACATTCCGAGTTTCATACGAATCCCTTGAGAAATGGCTTGGTTTCAAAAATCCCAGACCCTATTGGCCAGATCCCAGAATTTCCATAGGAACAAGTCTTATAGTCACATATTAGTCCTACATTCCGAGTTTCATACGAATCCCTTGAGAAATGGCTTGGTTCCAAAAATCCCAGACCCTATTGGCCAGATCCCAGAATTTCCATAGGAACAAGTCTTATAGTCACATATTAGTCCTACATTCCGATTTTCATACGAATCCCTTGAGAAATGGCTTGGTTTCAAAAATCCCAGACCCTATTGGCCAGATCCCAGAATTTCCATAGGAACAAGTCTTATAGTCACATATTAGTCCTACATTCCGAGTTTCATACGAATCCCTTGAGAAATGGCTTGGTTTCAAAAATCCCAGACCCTATTGGCCAGATACCAGAATTTCCATAGGAACAAGTCTTATAGTCACATATTAGTCCTACATTCCGAGTTTCATACGAATCCCTTGAGAAATGGCTTGGTTCCAAAAATCCCAGACCCTATTGGCCAGATCCCAAAATTTCCATAGGAACAAGTCTTATAGTCACATATTAGTCCTACATTCCGAGTTTCATACGAATCCCTTGAGAAATGGCTTGGTTCCAAAAATCCCAGACCCTATTGGCCAGATCCCAGAATTTCCATAGGAACAAGTCTTATAGTCACATATTAGTCCTACATTCCGAGTTTCATACGAATCCCTTGAGAAATGGCTTGGTTCCAAAAATCCCAGACCCTATTGGCCAGATCCCAGAATTTCCATAGGAACAAGTCTTATAGTCACATATTAGTCCTACATTCCGAGTTTCATACGAATCCCTTGAGAAATGGCTTGGTTCCAAAAATCCCAGACCCTATTGGCCAGATCCCAAAATTTCCATAGGAACAAGTCTTATAGTCACATATTAGTCCTACATTCCGAGTTTCATACGAATCCCTTGAGAAATGGCTTGGTTCCAAAAATCCCAGACCCTATTGGCCAGATCCCAGAATTTCCATAGGAACAAGTCTTATAGTCACATATTAGTCCTACATTCCGAGTTTCATACGAATCCCTTGAGAAATGGCTTGGTTTCAAAAATCCCAGACCCTATTGGCCAGATCCCAGAATTTCCATAGGAACAAGTCTTATAGTCACATATTAGTCCTACATTCCGAGTTTCATACGAATCCCTTGAGAAATGGCTTGGTTCCAAAAATCCCAGACCCTATTGGCCAGATCCCAAAATTTCCATAGGAACAAGTCTTATAGTCACATATTAGTCCTACATTCCGAGTTTCATACGAATCCCTTGAGAAATGGCTTGGTTCCAAAAATCCCAGACCCTATTGGCCAGATCCCAGAATTTCCATAGGAACAAGTCTTATAGTCACATATTAGTCCTACATTCCGAGTTTCATACGAATCCCTTGAGAAATGGCTTGGTTCCAAAAATCCCAGACCCTATTGGCCAGATCCCAGAATTTCCATAGGAACAAGTCTTATAGTCACATATTAGTCCTACATTCCGAGTTTCATACGAATCCCTTGAGAAATGGCTTGGTTCCAAAAATCCCAGACCCTATTGGCCAGATCCCAGAATTTCCATAGGAACAAGTCTTATAGTCACATATTAGTCCTACATTCCGAGTTTCATACGAATCCCTTGAGAAATGGCTTGGTTCCAAAAATCCCAGACCCTATTGGCCAGATCCCAGAATTTCCATAGGAACAAGTCTTATAGTCACATATTAGTCCTACATTCCGAGTTTCATACGAATCCCTTGAGAAATGGCTTGGTTCCAAAAATCCCAGACCCTATTGGCCAGATCCTAGAATTTCCATAGGAACAAGTCTTATAGTCACATATTAGTCCTACATTCCGAATTTCATGCGAATCGCTTGATAAATTGTTTTGTTCAAAAACTCTAGTTCCTCATGACCAAATCCTATTGGATATAAAAAAACGTTACTTAACATCTGTTAAAAACGTAACTTAACATCTGTTAAAAAAGTAACCTAACATCTGTTAAATAGTGACATTTAACATTTGAGTTTTTGAACATGTACCCCCTTAAACCTTGGAGTGAGACGTTGTCACGTCAAAAGGCCAAAGTGCATGAGTCGGGAGCTCTAAAGGCGCACAAACCCAAGTCGTTTAGTGGCGTCATAAGGGAACACGCGTTGGTGCTTGCCGTCATTGACCGAAGAAATGATGAGGGGAACATCTCTTCGGATAGATGGAAGTCGGTGGCTAATGCTCTAAACCGGGCGTTTTTAAAAGTCCTTAGGGAAAACCCGGGACCCCCTCCGTTCTGCAGAGATGCGGGATGGTTTCAAGGCAGGGTTAAATTAACTGCATGCTCAGAACAGAGATCTGCATTTCTCTATAAGCGGGCTATCTCTGAGGTTCGGGAGGTGTGGCCGGGCGCAGTCAGTAGGAAGGAAATCCCGAACAGGCCTCGAGCACGCGTTTGGGTTCCAACTGTACCGAAAGAGCAAGAAATTATGCAAATAATTCACGCCAGCAGCAAGCAGGAAGAAGCTAAGGGCGACTCTAGATTAACAACCATGTTAATCAACAGAGAGTCCCTAGCAACACTTTCAGATACCAAGGGGGTTATAGATTTCGGTTTCGGGTCATTAAACCTCAAAGTATTCAGGAATGATGAAGCCAATAAGGCCACTGTAGATAAATCCACAGATAACAACCAGTCCCTTCAAGGGGAGGTTGCCACTGCACTCGATGGTGACAGTCGTTCCAGCGAAGACCTGGTCAATAGATTGGACGCCTGCTCTCCATTGAGTCCGAGGAGGAATGTTTGTCAGATTCGATGGGGGAAATGGCATACATTACAGTTATAGAGGCCTTGAGGAACAAGACGGATGCATCCGGCGTATCCTCGAGGACAGAAAATTAAACGCTAAAGCGGTTATAGAAGGAGAAGGTAAGATAATTTTCTTATGATTAAAATCCTGCAAATTAACTACATTCATGTAAGACTGGAAAGGTCAGATCATGTTTAATGGGAAAGACTAATTTTAATATTTTTCTACTCCTATAATTTAGTGACGGGGACATAACCGCGGCCAGCTTAGAGTTGGGCAACAACACGATCTGGCTGGTTTCTGTGTACCTCGATCGCGAGAAGAATACACCACCGGATAACCTGGCTGAACTTATTCTGGAAGCAGACAAACAAAAACTCAGTGTGATTCTAGGGTTCGATGCTAATGCACACCACACAGTCTGGGGAAGCACTGACATTAATGATAGGGGTAAGTCTTTTTTTGAATACCTTTTAAATACTAACCTCCTAGTCTGTAATATTGGGCAAGATCCCACCTTTATTACTTAATAAAATAGACGGGAAGTGCTAGATGTAACTCTCGTTTCTGATAAGATTTTCCATATGGTAAAAGAATGGAGGGTAGCGAAAGAGCACTCCTTCTCTAACCACAGGTATATCACTTTTAATCTCGGCATTCATCCTGTCAGTCAGAACGCCTTCAGAAATAAAAAGAAGACGAACTGGAACTTGTACGGGATGATGTTAGAGAAGTTTTTATTACAAAATACCCCTAAGCCCCCAGTGACAGTAGAAGAACTTGAGTGCATGGTGAACACTGTCACTAACGCATGTAATCGTTCTATGGGAACAGCGTGTCCTACGGCTTACCCAAGAGGTAAACGTGGACCAGTATGGTGGTCCTCTGTAATAAGGGAGCACCAGAAAACAAGGCAAAGTGTACTAATAGTACCGAAGACAGGGACTTCTATAAGGAATGCCTTAAACTCTACAAAAGGGAGCTAAGGAAGTCAAAGAAGAAATCCTGGAGACTCTTCTGAAAAAATTGGAAGGAGTCTCAGAGACCACTCGCCCCACAACCCAACCAATCCTAGCTACTTAATAAAACCGAATGGTTCATGGACGACTTCGAGCAAGGAATCTCTGGAGCTTCTCTTGCAAACCCACTTTCCAGGAACCGATTTGAGGAACGAGTCAGAACTCAATACTCAGCAAGAAACTCACACGCTATGCATAAATTATATCATTAGCACATGGCTATTAGCGGCTTATAGCCCACTTAATCCGCTTACAAAGCAGCTGGTCCAGACCAAATCATACCAGCAGATTTACAGAAAAACTCAGAAATCATCCTACCATGGTTAGAGGTGATTTTCAAAGGGTGTCTGCGCTTAATGCACATTCCTAAGAACTGGACGGAAGTCAAAGTGGTCTTCATTCAAAAAGCAGGAAAAAGCTCACATGGGTACCAAAGGACCTAAGGCCAATAACCCTATCCTCCTTTCTTCTGAAAACTTTGGAAAGGTTATTGGATGTTTACATAAGAGACCAGGTGGGTAGGTTACGACAGATGGGCTCAGTCTCAACACGCTTACTGCAAAGGTAAGTCGGTAGAGACAGCGCTGCACACACTGGTACGTACGATAGAGAAATCACTACAGTCGAAGGAATACACACTCATAGCATTCCTTGACATTGAAGGTGCCTTTAATAATGTAAAGACGGAGGCTATAATGAATGGCATGTCTCTTCTAGGTATTGACCACACAGTTTGCAAGCTAATTAATCATATGCTCTTAAGCAGGATTGTTAACGCTGAGCTAGGTGGTTCTACCATTAGAAGGCATGTAGCTAGAGGAACGCCGCAATGAGGCGTCCAAGACAGAGCTGGTCCTCTTTACAAATAGATATAAAGTGCCAATAGTCACTCCACCTACTCTAAACAGGACCAGTCTAGTTTTCACCAATAGGGCGAAATTTCTGGGCACAATCCTGGATAATAAACTAAGCTGGAAACCAAACATTTTAGAGAGAGTAAACAAAGCTACTAAAGCTCTATATGCGTGTAGAAGCGCTATCAGTAAAAGCTGGGGATTAAAGCCAGAGCTGGTACACTGGTTCTTCACGGGCGGCTACAAACTCGACGGTAGGGTCGGTGCAGGAGTCTACTGTGACAAACCTAGCGTGAGCATTTCCGTTCGACTCCCGGACCATTGCAGCGTGTATCAGGCTGAGGTAACAGCGATTAAGGAAGCAGTGACCTGGCTGAAACATAATATAATATCGGTGATGACATCGGGGGTAGCGATAAGCTGCCACACATCTCTCGAGGAGACGAGTGAGTTTTTTAACATATGTTTAGTATGGGTCCCCGGTCACTCTGATATCGTTGGGAATTGCAAAACAGACGACTTAGCCAGAAATGGCACAAAACTCCAACTGCTACCGGAAAGGGCAGGCATAGGAAGACCGTTATCAACGGTCAAGTTACTGCTTCGGAAAGAGGCAGAAAAATTAACAAACGCGAGATGGATGCATACCGCCACATGTACTATAGCTAAACGAGTCTGGCCTAAGCTGGACTTAAATTGCTCTAGAGCATTGATATCCCTACGAAGAAGGGATATAAGAATAATTATAGGTGTTTTAACAGGAGTGCATGCGAGAAAGATGGGAATTGAGTTCAATGACTTCTGTAGAAGCTGCTATGACGCCAAGGAGGAGGAAACAGTATCCGATTTTCTGTGTACATGCCCGGCTCTTGCAAGCAGAAGACAAAAATAGCTGGGATATGGTACATAAAACAGCTTATCGGATGTCGAAAACTGCAAAGTGGGAGACATACTAAAATTTACAAGGAGCACAAAATGGGCTCTATAATAAAAAGGGGAAAGGCTCTGATCCTGTGGTTTCACAATGGACCGTAATTCGGTCTAAGTGTGCAATAGCAGCCACCGAGCCTAACCTAACCTAACCTATGTCATTCAGTCACGCTTTTTACGTTCTCTATATTAACTTCGCGCGCCCGTGGCTGGCTGGCTGGCTTGTCAGATCTTGTAATCAATTTTTAAACCACTTACGATTCTATTCAAACTTTGCACACATGTGTGTATTCGAACTATGACGAACATTTCAAAATAAAATGAGCTAAATTGGTCCAGCCGTTGTGAAGTGATTTGCTTACCAACGAGTACCATTTCAATTTTATTTACATGGACCCATAGATTAATACCATCAGTAGAATTATGAGTCGGTAGAGGTCATAGAGCATAACTTTAAAGTGGGCATGGTTGCTTCTACTTTTCTTCCTTCCTCAATATAGATTTTTACAGTAAATATATATTAATTACGCTTTATTTGGCGTATACATATTATTATCGTTCGCATGCAATCTTTTCTTTACTGATATTATACAGTTAACTTAATTTTAATCAATTTTAAATGATTTATTATCATTAAATAATACTAAAAAGGAAATCCATTCTAAAAGTTGGCATCGACAATAATGTCGAAAGGCATTCTTAATTTTTTGTCAATGAAGGTGACCCTATATGTACTATATACGTACATGTCTTAAAAGAGCCATAAATGTAACGTTTAAATGTCGTGAATTTAAAAACACTAAGTATATGATTTGTGATCGCAGCTTAAGGTACAAGTACCTATGATGAATGTGCATCCATATTATGTCTCCATCGGTTTAATCAGATTAACTTTGATTTGAATTTGAATTTGAATTTGAATAAACGAAAGAATAGTTATGACGTTGCGGAGTTAATGTAGTGTGAGTAGGCCAGAAAAAGAAGTATTGCGGATTGAATGAGTGAGATGTACTTCGGAGTACTGTTTGATTGCACTGGCAGGTTATCACAGTTGTGTCATCGTTCATTCTTGATGAAATCAATTTGTTCAACTAGGGATGGTAGCTAAAACAAACAAACTCGTGTGACCGAGCTAAAGCGAAACTGCAACAGAGCATTACACAACACTCGTCACGTTCTAATAACGCAACGTAGCCCGTTCCTTAATTTTATATGAAAAAGGTAACGACCTTCCATTTTAATTTAAAAGTGTCCAAACTAGCTATCTCTGCTGTCGGCCAAGTTCCTGTTGGCGAACGACAAGAGTTTGAAGAAAATGCTAAGCACACATTACACATGCAAACCACTTGCTCTCGATGAACACTTTTCTTGGTCGAATATGGTAGCTTTACGAAGTCGGAAGCTAATCAACAACGATAATTGGCATCATTACGTTTAATTGAAATTTTCTTGCATTATAAATTTCTCATAATATTTATTTAAATTGTTTTTCTTTTTCATGTCATAACTATGCATTACTTTTTGGAGTGTTTTTTTTTTGTATTTGAATAAAACGAACGAGCGATTTTTACATGAAACAAGTGAGTTTTTCGATATCAAACTTTATAGGTACTTGGCACTCATGTCGTCACCTTATTTATTTGGGAACTGGTTTAACCCCAGGTGTAAAAAGCAGTTACAAAATCGCATAATTGTTGTAACAAGTAAATACATCGATTACTTTTTCGAACCCAGTTCAAACAAAGTCTTAATATAGCTGAGATACATATACCTCAATAAAAAGAGCAGGGAAGGCTGTGTCGAAGACACGGCCGTGGGTTTTGAGCGTGACAACGTCTGTCCGGGACGGAAGAAAAGAAAACAGCACGCGAAAAATTAATTTTAATCGACCATTTAAATTTTTTCTTTGTTAGAGGCCTGTTAACTTTAACAACAAATTCAGATGCACTCGATATACATGCAAATAAATACAAGATGCATTTTGAAGGATACGTTTATTTTTTTTACGCAATGCAAAAGCATCATACGGTTTTATGAGACGCAGGTTTTAATTTTGTTAAAAAAACTAACTTATAATGGTTGGAATCTTAAATGTAAATTCTTTAACCTGAGGCCATATCACTTCCATATTTGTATAGAAAGGGTTGTCATCATATAATCATTATATACAAAAGTGTATGTGTGGAAAAGTACCGTATGGTACTGAAAGGATATTTCAGAGTCATTATTCTATAAACAATGAGAAATGAACCGTATATTAAAGATTACTGTTTGATTTTGTATAAGTATACAGTCAGTACAATGATAAGCATAGTTAATTTAATAAGAAGTGAATGGCGAACTGTCTGTTATATAAACATAGAAGACGAACAGAATGTTAAAAAAAACAACCCATAAAAATTAAAATTTTTCATCTAAATTCTCTAATCGCAGAAATTGATATGAGAGCCCCTCGATCCTGGGCCATTTTTTTATTGTAGGAGAAAATCATCGAAACAGACATTTGACATCAGATGTTAAAATTGAAAATGCTCAGATCATTTTATTCTGAGCACTTAGAGCACGCTCATACTCTGAGCAAATAAGAAACACGAACATTTATCTTGAGAACTCTTTGACTGCTCTGAACTAATTTATGAAAACGCGAAATGACAGAATATTGCGAAAACTTGTTGTTCTATCTGTAAGTTGATATCGACAACAAAAAACGGCATCAATAAAAATAAAATTCAGTAAATAAAAAATGTAAGTTGAATTAAGCATAAAACATTTATGTCTCGTTTCATTTGCTGGGTTCATTTGTGCGTGAGCTAAGATTTCTCTCTCTCTCTACCACCAAAACCATGCAGCGCAGCCGACTGCGCAGCACACACCGCACACAGTCCATAAAGGGCGACGAATATCTGGTGCCAGTATAGATATTTAAAAAATGTATAAGGGCCTTGCGGCCGAACCCGGGACCCGATCACTACCAAATTTTCGAAAAAGTATTGTTTATTGGGGTAATTTTTTGTATGGGAGCCCTCCGACCCCGCAGCCCGAGGGGCCTCACAGAAAGTGGTATCTCCGGAAATACACATGTGTGCCAAATTTCAATAAAATCGGGCTGTAGGAAGTGGGTTAAAAATTGATCGCAAGAATCCATCACAAATCCACAAACCCACAAACCCACAAGCCCACAAACACACGGGCAAGTGAAGTTAATATAGAGAATTTAAAAAAGCCGAAAGGGAACTAGCTGACAATAAACTAACAGAAACTGTTACTCATAACCTTCTCTACAGAATGCCCAACTGTTAAGGAATACATGCTAAAAGAGAAATACAAGAGAGCTAAATCCATATAAAAATTTCCTTTCTCTCTACAAAAACTTCAAAACTACAAAAAATGAAAGCAAGCAGAAAACCAGCACGAACCTTTCTCGTGCTACTGTATGGGTTGCAAGTTGCAACTGCAAGGCTAATAGAACGAGTAAGCAGAGCACCGATGGGGACTTTCGAGTTTCAATAAAATTACTAGTACTACAAATTGAGTTGTTGGGGAAGTGGTATGGCATGGAAATGGAAGTATGCATCAAAATGTTTTTCGTTGCAAGGAAGCTTGTTATTGTATGTCATTGTTATCTGCCTCTTTTTTTGTAACTTATAGTAGTATTTTTTTTCTGTTAATCGACCAAACTCGAGAGCACTGTATAATTTTATGCAATGTTGAGAGAACGAGCAGAGCAGAGCACTGATAGAAAATGAACAGAGACTATACTATCACTACGGCTGCGGTAAAGAATTAAGGAGTTACGCAGCTTGTGCTGCACAAAAAAAATTGGCAGGCAGTCGGTATGCACGAAATTGCGGCTACATTTTAAACCGACTTACAGTCTGCTTGTAGGGCGACAATTGACATTTATATTTTGCTATTTGCATCAAATTTAAAGTGGCTGCGTAAACTGCGCAGTCGATTTTTCTTTAATGCATTGGCTGAAAAGTGAATTTTTGACCAACATGCAGCATAAACTGCGCAGCGGCTGAGTTCTTGACCGCAGCCTACTACTGCATATGTTTGTTTCGTTCTGCTCTGCTTGATTGTATGTTATTGAAACCACATACATGATCATCAATCACAAAACATACAACAGAATAAAAATTTATAAGTTGATTTAAATGTTCATAACAATTTATTGTGAGGTGGGTACATTTTAAATATCACTGCACAAACATAGTAATGCAGTTGCGTCGATAGTAATAGGAGAAGTAAGAGCTGTTAAAATAATATGTGCGTGTAATCTTTACGCGCGGTTGGAGTGAAATTCTTTGACGTTGTGGCCAATATTACGATTAAATTAAAAGGCACGAGTAGCTTGAGAAATTGTTTAGTTCCCGAAATTCAAGACCAAATGATCCAAAATTTACATAGGAAGAAGTCTAATAGTCGCATCTTACTCCTACATTCCGAATTTCATGCGAATCACTTGAGAAATTGCTTTGTTCCCGAAATTCCAGACCATAATGATCATATTCCAGAATTTACATGGGAAGAAGTCTTATAGTCGCATCTTAGTCCTACATTCCGAATTTCATGCGAATCACTTGAGAAATTGCTTTGTTCCCGAAATTCCAGACCATAATGATCATATTCCAGAATTTACATAGGAAGAAGTCTTATAGTCGCATCTTAGTCCTACATTCCGAATTTCATGCGAATCACTTGAGAAATTGCTTTGTTCCCGAAATTCCAGACCATAATGATCATATTCCAGAATTTACATAGGAAGAAGTCTTATAGTCGCATCTTAGTCCTACATTCCGAATTTCATGCGAATCACTTGAGAAATTGCTTTGTTCCCGAAATTCCAGACCATAACGATCATATTCCAGAATTTACATAGGAAGAAGTCTAATAGTCGCATCTTACTCCTACATTCCGAATTTCATGCGAATCACTTGAGAAATGGCTTAGTTGTACTGATATTTTACAGTGGCTCACTTAAAAGTGTGACATTTAACAGTGTCTCACTTCTGTTGATCACAACAGTGTATCACTTAACATTTAACTTTTTGAAAATGTACCCCATTAAACCTTGTAGTGAGACGTTGTCACGTCAAAAAGTGGAGCTCCAAACACATTTTAAATTATCTAAAATTATGTATAGTCGTATTAAAAGTTATATTTGCTGAAATATAAGAGTACCATATTTAGCGCTAATGAATTTCCTCCGCAAAACTATTAACTTTTTATTTTGATTTTTTTGTAGGATTTATCTTTATCCAGATATTTAAGATAGTAGAGCCGATCTTCTTATCAACCAATTTTACTGGTTATGATGAATTCGACTTCGATAAAAGGATTAATCAAATGAAAAATAAATGAAAATATGTGTTTTTATATTAATAATATTAATGTTACGTGTTTCTTTGTATGTGAGATTTTTTTGCCCATGGATTGAGTAATTAACTAAGTTTGCCATCAACACAATTTTATTTATTAATGCATTTCTAACTTAAGAGTCATCATATAATATCAAATCATTCACTACAATTTTCAACATAATGCTTGGTAATTTAGGCGACTAGGTTCTGCTTGTAACTATAATAAGAAATATGATAAGCATTTTGACTTCCAAAGTCAATCTCTAGGTAGCTGTGGTGATGCTTCCAAAGTACCATCAGAAACTTGTCATGATGAAAAATGCAAATCGGTTTTTGTGTTATACCGAAAAAACAGTTTTTTATACTTTCATATGAATAAAATTGAATAATTGTTTTAAAACAAGTCCCACAAAATTTCGTCTGGTAAAAGTCGAGATGTACGAGTGGACAAACAAGCACACGCATGGTACAAAAAACTCTTTTACCCTGATTATTAGCTCTCCCTTCGGGGTCGAAATAAATTCCAGATTAAATAAAAACAACCCATAAAAATTAAAATTTTTCATCTCAATTCTCTAATCGCAGAAATTGATATGGGAGCGAGGATCGAGGATCCTGGGCCATTTTTTTTTATTGTAGGAGAAAATCATCGAAACAGACATTTGACATCAGATGTTAAAATTGAAAAAGCTCAGATCATTTTATTCTGAGCACTTAGAGCACGCTCATACTCTGAGCAAATAAGAAACACGAACATTTATCTTGAGAACTCTTTGACTGCTCTGAACTAATTTATAAAAACGCCAAATGACAGAATATTGTGAAAACTTGTTGTTCTATCTGTACGTTGATATCGACAACAAAAAAAACGACATCAATAAAAATACAATTCAGTAAATAAAAATGTAAGTTGAAGTAAGCATAAAACATGTATGTCTCGTTTCATTTGCTGGGTTCATTTGTGCGTGAGCTAAGATTTCTCTATCTCTCTCCACCACCAAAACCATGCAGCGCAGCCGACTGCGCAGCACACACCGCACACAGTCCATAAAGGGCGACGAATATCTGATGCCAGTATAGATATTTAAAAAATGTATAAGGGCCTTGCGGCCGAACCCGGGACCCGATCACTACCAAATTTTCGAAAAAGTATTGTTTATTGGGTATACACATGTGTGTAAAATTTTAAGAAAATCGGGTAAATTTTTTAAAATTTTTGTTTGGGAGCCCCCCGACCCCGCAGCCCGAGGAGAGGAAATTTCAATAAAATCGGGCCATGGGAAGTGGGTTAAAAATTGATCGCAAGAATCCACGACAGACGACCGACGACCGACGACCCACGGGCAAGTGAAGTTAATATAGAGAATTTAAAAACTAGCCCGGTATGTACATACATGTAAAAAAAACTTGAGAATACTGTCATAAATCTTTATGCTAAGATTTAAATTCCTTCCAATTCGTAACTATTGATATTGAATTTTGTTTCGTATTTATAAGTTTCACCTATAAAAGACCTCACTCGATATAATGAACAATCTCGCTACAATAAACTGCTTTTAACTGCTTTCTCCATTGAGATGTCTACTTGTTGATTTATTTAGACGTGACAACATCTCACTACAAGGGGTGCATGTTCAAAATGTAAAATGTTAAATATCAAATGTTAAGGGAACTATACGAAATTTTTCAAGCGATTCGCATGAAATTCGGTATGTAGGGGTATGCGACTATAAGAAATTCTGGAATATGATCATTATGTTCTGGACTTTCGGGAACAAGGCAATTTCTCAAGCGATTTGCATGAAATTCGGTATGTAGGGGTAAGATGCGACTATAAGACTTCTTTCTATGGAGAATCTGTGATATGATCATTATGGTCTGTCTGGAATTTCGGGAACAGCAATTTCTCAAGCTATTTGCATGAAATTCGGTATGTAGGACTAAGATGCGACTGTAAAACTTGTTCCCATGGAAATTATGGGATATGGTCATTAGGAACTGGAATTTCTGGAGCCAAGCCATTTCTCAAGCCTTTGTGTAAAATTCGGTATGAGGGTTATTTTATCCTTTGAATTTAACCGTAATTATAGGTTAATGTTTACAAATCGGCTTTTCTTTCTTTTTAGAGTGCAATGATATTTAATTGTTTGGGCTGGTCGGCAAAAGTGAATTAAATTTCCTCGAAGACCAAAAAAAAACAAAAAAAAAAAAATTGGGCGCCGTGGCTCAGTGGAAATGCGCATGGCTACTGAGCAGGAGGTTCGACTCCCAGTAACACCAAAAGTATTTTCCACGGTGTCCCACCTCTAGCGAATGGGTGACAAACGTTCCGAGAGTAATAACTTGTCACGGAAAGCTTCTCAATTCGCCGTTCGGATCCGGCCGTAAATTGTACGTCCCTTCCATTTGTGTCCAAAAATATACATGCGCAACACAAATGGTCGCGAGAAGCTAGGCCTTGAATTGCAATGGTCAGTCGCGCCGAATATTATTATTATTAAAGGCTAAGCGGACTCATTTTTAACAGATCTTGCTTCTCCTACTACTACCGCCGCAGTTGAATTACTGTGTTTGGGCCGTGATATGCAATATACAATTTGAAGCTACCTCGCACCTTTAAATTATTTATTTTATTATATGTGATGTGATGATCATGTATCTGATGAGCTATGGTGACCGTGACAGTCATTTCTTTAATAATTTCTACAGTACTAAGTGTTAATAATATCATCGGTCAGTGCTCTGCTCTGCTCGTTCTATTAACATTGCATGAAATGATACAGTGCGGTCGTGATACAGAAAAAAATTACTACTATAAGTTACAAAAAAGGAAACATAATATCTACAAGCTACCTTCATTTCTCGCTTCATTTCTCTTCACATTTAATTTAAAACTAATAAAATTTTTTATGAATTGAAAACCAAAGCTGCGAAACTGTGTTGGGCAGTGATATGCAATATTCAATATGCACCCACCTCACAGTAAGTGGTTATGAACATTTAAATCCGCTTATAAATTATTTATTTCATTGTATGTGATGTGATGATGACGTATGTGTTGAGCTACGGTGCCAGTCGTAGGACTATATTATGAAGTGTTGATAAAATCCATTAATAAAAAAACAACCCAACCCAACCCATAAAAATTAAAATTTTTCTTGTAAATTCTCTAATAAGAGATAGGTATGTTTTTAAAATTTGAAGAAAATCGATCTTTTTTTTTTAAAAAAGTTATATGGGCACTATTTGGGCCTCAGGGCCCGTTTACTCCAAAAACTTCACAAAAAATGTTTTCCATCGGAGATACACATGTGTATAAAATTTAAAGGAAATCGGGTTAATTTTTTTGAAAAAATTTTATGGGGCCCCACGACCTTGGGGACACCAAAATTTTTCCAAAAGTCTTGTCCATCGGAGAAACACATGTGTATAAAATTTATAGAATATCGGGTTAATTTTTAAAAATACACATGTGTGCAAAATTTCAATGAAATCGGGCTTTGGGAAGTGGGTTAAAAATTGATCTCAAGATTCAACGACAAACCGACCGTCCGACTGACCGACCGACATCCGGACGTGCCACGGGCAAGCGAAGTTAATATAGATAATTTAAAAATTTACATGGGCACCACTCGGGCCTCAGGGCCCGATCTCTCCAAAAATTTTATTTACAAAAATTTTTCTCCATCGGAGGTACACATGTCTTTAAAATTTGAAGAAAATCGAGCTAATTTTTAATAAAGAATTATCTCTCTAGGTTGATACCCGGTAGAGATCCTGCTTGATCGCCTGTCAGATATGCCGATGCAAGCAAGTAGGTGCCTTTGGCAGTTTCCAGCATCGCCGCGGTGATATCTCTATCGCTAAAGTTAAGGAGTAAGAATACATTTAGACTACTTTTCAGTAAAATGCAGGATAGGGTTAACTTTATCTGGATTAACTTTATCTGCCACATATAGTGGGTAGTATCTCAAAGTTCTGAGTCCGCAAATCAGGTTGCTAACAATACATGGTTTTTGGATCAAGACTTTATCTTCGCTGTCTTTGCAAAGATGGAGTAGAGTGTTCTTGGAGTGTTGGAGGTAAATCTGGACTAACTGCAGCATTATTGCTAGAATCAGCTAGAGAAACTTCTACATGGTGTTTTCCAGATCATCCCCTTCCGAAGCCGAGCCAAGAAGTTCGTGTTCATTTGGGAAATCTATGAAGGAAAAGTTCCCCGTCTCCATATCCGATCCAATAGGGATTCATGTGCGAGTCCTCGGTCGGCTTGGGATATCCTCCCTTGCAACAGCCTCGACCTTAGCACCAAGCCAGACTGCCCCTGGCTACTTATAGCCTGTTTGTAGAGATCGCAAAATCTCGAATCATCACACGCTGAGCTTAATGCTTAATGTGGCCCTGGCTGTACCTTCACGAAGGTGAAGAATCTGCCAGAAACCTTTGACTTGACCAACTGCCACCGCTACGGAGAGATTGTTCGATTGATGTCGCTGCGATCAATTACTGCGACTACGAATTCATCGCTGAAAGACCTTTGAGCTGTGATGGTGGATTGACTAAGGATACTGTTGTTGTGTACCTTAAGTTGTTTTGAAACCGGAACGGTTTCCTCCACCGATCTCTGTCGCTTAGAAGTGCAGTCATTGCTGGTTTGTTGTCCTAATCGACAAAGACTTGGGCCCATTTGAACTTGGCAGCCTGCCTCAGTGTTCTGCTACTCTCCGTATTATCTTCGAGGGCCTTCAGTGTTCGAGTTTCGCTGATCCTTGTAGTGCGCTGTGCGTTGTGGAGTGCGTTCTCACGATCGTGCACTACAAGATGCGCCTTAAAGGCTTACTGGACTGATGGGGAGATCTTTACTCAAGGGACTCATGTCCCTTATTGTTACTTGCAACGGAAGAGACATGAGTTTCCGTAATCCTAATACTGGCAGTAGAAGGCTTACCATTAATGGCGCCCTATGTTTGTCGGCAGTGGGTGAACCACTACCCACCGTTGCAGGAGCACTACCGGTAGACAGCAATGAAACCGTACTACCGTCCGGTCGAGAAGAACAGATGTCGACACTAGTTTTACCTGAACTAACAAAATAAGAACTTTTATTGTTTTCGCTCTTTTAAGTCCTATAAGTGGCGGAGAAAAGAAGTCTATTTGTACAGAGTATGTATTTGTACAGATAAGGTTAGCTAATCCGGAGGGCGCCAGGTATCCGGATATGACTGGAATATTTTTTAAGAACTGGGCCGCTAGCCAGTCTTTGACCTTCTTAACCCCTACAACTCGACAAATTCGACGCTCGGGTAGGAGATAACAGAAATAACTATACACAAAATCAATCAAACTATTCTTGATTAACTTTAAACCGGTATCCTTACAATATGAAGTTACTTCTTATCACACGAGCCTCGACAGTGGGCCTCGTCCACACACGTATGTTAACATAGAAAATGATATTGTTTTTTGCTGCAGTCTCAGCGAACACACATTTACCCAGTAGTTTTGCATGCGCATGAGCAGTTTAGCAGAAAAATTCATTTGGTCGTGTGAAAAAAGCGTACATTACTCACTAAAAAGTGCCTACAGATTGCTCGTCAGATTACCGCACTTGGCTGGCGCCTCGTACTTCAAGCTTCTAACTCGCAAAATAACGTCCACTTTCCTAGGTGGTTATGTAATATACTATATTATTTACTTATGGTGATTTGATTAGATTAAGATATTTTATTTAACATTTAAGAAATATACAATTTTGACTTAAAACTAAACTTATAACTATTATTAATAAGTGTCGGCTCAACAATAGGGGCCCGACGTATTTACATTGTCTTTTATTCGTATTGCTTATAATTAAACAATATTTTGGACAACTTAATCTACTACATGTTATATTTAAAGCATTAATTTTAAACCATAAATTCTAAAATAAAATAAAAATGAAAAAAAATATTAGAGGGGGTTTAAAGAGGGCGATCTTCAGCCTCTGTAATGTTGATTTATGGCCTTCTCGTAGAAGGAAACGTCTTGATTATTAAGGATGTCGTCGAATCTAGCATCTGTGAATCCTCCTATTTGTATGTACCGGTGACTTGGCTCGATTTCTTCGCTTCTCAGTCCTTACATCTCAGGACTTGGATGAGTTTCAAATCCGTCGACGAATTTCCTCGCCATTTGAAACAAGTGATCTGTTATTGGCAGCAGACCTGCTGCTTCGTAAAGTCTTGCAGTTGACACAAACTTATAGCTGTTTGGCACCCTCCAGAGTCCTGTACAGATCCTTAGTACCTTCCTTTCAAATAGGGAGATCTTCTTCATCGTTGTTGGTGAGACGGTGAACCATATGGGATAGCCATAGGTTATCACTGGCCTGATGAGCTGCTTGTAGATGAGCAGCCTGGTGTTGTTGGACAGTCCGTTTCGTCTTCTTAGTAGCGGGTGCACCAAATGAAGAGCGTAGTTCGCATTTTTCATTGTTTTTTCGATGTGAGAGTTAAACTTGAGCCTCTCAGTATAGCTGATTCCCAGGTACTTATTCTCTGACTTGGTGTTTATTATCGTGTTATCCGGAAGGGTGATTTTTAAGGCTCTGCACCTGCTTGCGATTTTTCTTATCCTTGTTTCGGTTGCTGGTACTCGGAAGCAGACGAGTTCCGTTTTGTTCGCGTTAATCTTCAGTCACCACTTCAGGCAGTACTCCCAAAGATTTCGGAGGTGTTCCTCCACTCTTCGGGCATATATCTCAGGAGAGCGGGAAACGGCATAGGTGATGGAGTCATCCGCGAAAAGCATGGTCATTGTTCCGGCTGCATTGGTGGGTTGATCCGCCTTGAAGATGCTAAATAGGACTGGTCCAAGTCTGGAGCCTTGGGGAACTCTGGCTTTAATCCTTTTCCTTGTCGATGGGCTGCCATACACCTGTACAAAAAAGACCCTGTTAAAAAGAAAATGTTTAATTATTTTCCCAATATAATTGGAGAAACCAAATCTAATAAGTTTGTACAGAAGACCGTTTGTCCAGACGCTATCGAAAGCTTTTTCGATGTCTAGTAAACAGGCTACTGTACTGCTTTTGACGTTTAGTCCTTTAGTGACGTCACTGTGAAGCTTCATCAGAGGGTGCAGCGTAGAGTGCTTTTCTCGAAAGCCGAACTGAAAGGAAGGAATTAGATTTCTTTCCGAACAATACTCATTGATCTTTTAAAGGATCAAGGATTCCAATATTTTACTGGTACAACACAGTAAAGCTATGGGGCGGTAACCAGTTACGCTAGAGCGGTTAGTTTTCTTGGGATCTGGTACTACTTTTGCCAGGAAAGTAACCATTGTTTAGGCAATTGTTGAATATTATAGTTAACATCAAAATCGCCATATTCGGCAGCTTTTTAAGTAAAAAATTGAAAATTCCGTCAGTGCCCGATGATTTCTTAGAGTTTCCCCTCATAATTAAATCACTGACAACTGCTGTCCCTGTAAACATATCCACGTCAACGGGTGCGCTAGCGGGATTGTCTTCACTGAACTGCACTTCAAAATTTCTTGGGGAAGTTGTGTCTTCCACAAGACTTTCAACCTGCTCTACAAAATCTGGAAGGTTGAATCTGGATAATTGATCCGTAAAGCTCCGTTCGAAATGACAGGCAAAGGCTTCGGCTTTTTCAAGAGGACTGGATGGTACTTGCTACTTTCTGGAATGGAAATACGTTTTCCGATCACAGAATTCAGCTTTTTAAAAGCATCCGGGCCTGGTTTGATGTTCTGAAGTCGTTTGGTCAGTTCATCTTCCTGGTAACTTCGCACAGCTTGACGTAGCATGATTACTGTACAACGCTGTTGCGAAAATACAGACTGATATTCGTCATTAACAGTGTTGAGAGTCCTGTTGAAGATCCTCTGAAGGCGTTTCCTTAGCCTTTGCTTGTGAGCATATATTGCCTGAATATTCTCAGGTAGATGTTGAAACCGATCCCTGCTAGAACGAACAGTTATCTGCCGATCTATGGCTGTGTTCACTAAAGTCTCGAAATTTCTGATAGCATCATCAATTTCATTGTTCTCCAGATTTCTACATGCCGCTGGAATTTGTAGTCCAGCTTCGACTTCTGATCTAAACCGGTTCCAGTCTATTTTCGTAAAGTTGATGTGTAGTTCAGCTGTTGGGGTAACTTGCACAATTCGCTGATTCAACCTCACTCGAAGCTCTATTGCCAAATGATCCGAATCACTATCATGTGCAAAACAGGAATAATTCCTTAATTCCGGCAGAATGTTGACGAAATTTGTCGTTGCCAAGAAGAAATCCAGCATGGATGGTGTCCGAGGATATGTCTTCCGGGGCTGTGAAACAACAGCCATGGTAGGATTTGCTGCTGAGGATTTGAATCCAGCCAATCTGAAATTGCCTTTCCTTGATTGTTGCAAACTTCATCTTGCCATCGGGTGTGCCTAGCGTTAAAATCCCCTCCAACCACACAGTATGTGTGCCTAGAGGAGATGCCGCAGACAGTTTGCAGATCCCGTTGAATGTTTTCTCTCGTTGCATTACAGTGATTGTACACTGATATTACCAACAAGGTCTCAACCTCATTGACTTTGATGCTGACAGCTGTTGCTTCCATGCTACGCAAACCTGATAAGGACCGCCGTCCCAGAGCAATCACTGCTTTTGTCGACTCTGTGAATGTTGTATCCGTCTGGACTGAATGGGTTTCTCCCTGTGAGATTTGTTTCCTATAAAAGAAGAATGTCAGGTTTATTAGTTTTAATAAATAATTTTAGTGTTATACGATAAGAATATACTTATCCTGCTTATTGTGAACATAATTCACAAATAAGTCGACCCAAAACGGTTGTTTTGGACCTGTCATCAAGACTGCTATAATTAGCAGGCACGACTTCTCTTGCTTTCTGCAGAATTGTGAAAAGGTCTGCTCCAAATAGCCTTTCCGTATCGTCGAAGATGTTAGATATTCCAGTAGATGGTGCCGGTTTTGGAGCTTGCTTACTTACTGGTTTTTTGCTTGCTTGGATGACTGTAGGAAAGACCGAATTCGCTAGTGGCCGTCTTTGTTTATGGCCGTAACGACCGATTTGCTGTTATTGATTTTGCGAATTCTGCAACATATATTGGCACTCCTCGTGAACTTTGAGAGTTCAGCGACGTTTAGTCTAAAGCAGACTATTGGCGGCATGGCACAAGTTTTTGTTGTTGGTCCCGTAGACTGGTGTTTTTTTGGTTGCTGGAAAGACAGGTGGTTAGTTGTCTTTTTAGTGACATTTTGTGCATCTTTTGCCTTGGCTGTTTTCTCTACAGCGGTAACATTCGGCGGTTTGCTTCCTTCAACAGTAACTACTGCAGGAGAAGATGATGTTGGTGGTGATGATGGTCTGGATTCAGACAATCTCCTCCTTTTTGCCTTTACTGGCACGGTTACAGGAGAAGACCGCTCTTTGCGATTGTCTTCTTCTGCATTTTCCTCTTCGCTGGTAATGGAATCGGACGCTTCAATATCCGATTCCTCGCCTATGCTCATATTTTCCTCTTTAAAGAAGTGGCGTCTTCGCAAAGCTGGTTGACTTTATCCAGCCTTTCGTAGAGAGATGCGAGGAATTCACCACCATGGTTGGAGACTTCTTGTCTAATTAAGGTTAATACTTCATTAACCTTTTCCTTTCTTCTCTGTTTTTCCCCATTTTATAGGGCTGAAAAAAAATTTTCTGAAATTAAATAACTATTAATTATAAATATGTGTCTGAAATGAAAAAAAAAATTAGTGAATTTAAATATCTTAAAAAAGACGCAGGTAACGAAATGCTCGCTTTTTGGTATGAGGGGTTTTTCCGTAGCCGGTAGCAGGTAGATGAGCAATCTGGTGCGGGATCTTTATGAGATGTGCTCGTGTTGAGCGCTCGATGCTGACTGATCACAACCAAAGGTAAATATTGCTATATCTTAATATACGTTGATGATTTGGTCATAGCTAGCAAATGTGACGAATTACTCGCGGCCTGTGAGAACATTTTGGGATCAAAGTTCAAAATTAAAAATCTTGGTGACATTCGAAATTATCTTGGACAGAAAGTCAACAGAAATGCGGATGGTAATTTCGCGCTCAACCAATCCACGTACATCAAAAGTGTCGTCAGTGAGTTCGGTCTAGCTGACGCAAAACCATCAGATGTGCCAATGAGCGATTCATACAATAAGGGAGATATCTCAGATGCGTTAATAAACAACGACAAATATCGGCAGTTGGTGGTTGCCTACTATATATTTCAGTCAACACACGACCAGACATATCGGCCAGCGTATCGATTCTGGCACAGAGAGTATCTGGCCCAAACCAAGAGGTATTGGAACGATTTAAAGCGCGTGTTGAAGTATCTACATGGGACTGCCAATCTATCATTGTTACTAGGTAGGACCAGCAGTAAAAATGATCTTATTGGATATGCGGATGCAAATTGGGCGGAAAATCGAGTCGATAGAAAATCAAACAGTGGATACATTTTTTTCTATTTAGACGGGGTGATCAGTTGGAGTTTCAAGAGGCAAACATGTGTGACATTGTCCTCAACCGAGGCAGAATTTATTGCTCTTTCGGAGGCATGCAATGAGGCACAGTGGATCCGCAGTTTATTGGAAGACTTCATTCGATTGATAGAGACACCAACGACTCTGTTCGAAGACAATCAGAGCTGCTTAAATCTCATCGAAGAGAAAAAATTGTCGGGACGCTCAAAACACATAGACGTGCGGTTTTACTTCGTCAAAGACTATGTTGAAAGAACTGTAGTCAGATGCTCGTACTGTCCAACGGAGACTATGGCCGCAGATCTCTTAACCAAGCCACTACCGATGGCCCGTATTAAATTGCTACGGGACAAATGCGGTGTAACATCATTTGACTGAGAAGGAGTATTGTAATTCGTGCATTCAAATGTATTAATTTGTTTGTATTTATCCGCTCCATGACAACACATATTCTCGTGTTATTATTTTATAATAATTTTCAATGTTGAAATTTATAATATATTTTATTCATTCTAAAAAGTTCTATTGTTTGTTAACTTTTATTCTTGTTGTTTTAAATTCAAGCGGATACCAACACGGCTTTGAACAAAAGTGATTTTTTATTTATAGCAACTAAAATTGCAGATATTTGGAAAAATAACCATTTATTAATATAAATATAAATATAATAAATAAGAAAAACTAGTTAGGTAAAAAGTATGCCGTAGTAAAAAAGATTAATTACAACGTTTCAGATTTTAGATATTACCGTTCTCATAGTAAATAATTTCCGATAATTTTCCAATCAAAAAATAATTTATTTGAAATTGGATATTGTGTGAAATGTTTATTTGTATTCGAGATATGAATGAAATACGAAGCAGAATAGAGGGTACATTATAGCCTATTAAAATCATTTAAAGTTTATTTAAATCTGTTTGTAAATTGGCTGTTATTAACATTTTACTTTCCCCCGAGTGATGGAGACTATAGTCTATATTTATATAACCAAAGATAATAAATAGCTTGATGTCTTATGCTTATGGACAAATGCTTTCTTCACAAAATAATTTTCTGTTTTTATAAGCCATCTATTGTCAAGTTATGTAATGACAGATAATTCTATACACAAACCTACAATTTTAGTTCCATATATTCTTCTACACTCAAGTTTACTTGTTCTTTTTTATGACCAGTTATTTCACTTTGATATCCAATATTTGAGATCCATTTAAAATCTACACACCTATATTTCTTATTAAAATGGAACACAGATCTTTCGAAATGATCAAGAACAAATAATTCAAAGTCATTAGATTGGGCAAACGTACCGATTTAACAAAATTAGATGTGCCTCAAATGAATGCATGGCCATGACATCTCTGTAGTTTATATTATCTGTGCTAAACCTTCCCTTACCTGCCAGTAATATCCAATAGTATCTGTCTGCATTTGGGCGCAGTGGCTCAGTGGAAATGCTCATGGCTACGAGACAGGAGGTTCGTGGTTCGAGTCTCAGTAACACCGAAAAGTATTTTTCACGGTGTCTCACCTCTCGCGAATAGGTGGCAAACGTTCCGAGAGTAATAACTTGTCACGAAAAGCTTCTCAATTCGCCGTTTTGATCCGGCCTTAAATTGTAGGTCCCTTGTCCCCATTTGTGTCCAAAAATATACATGCGCAACACAAATGGTCGCGAGAAGCTAGGCCTTGGACCGCAATGGTCTGTCGCGCCGAATATTATATATCTGTCCGCATGGCATCAGTGAAAACAAGGCCGCTCGACTAGACACAATCTCACCGCTGGAATACTTTCAACAGCGAATCATAGGCAAGGACACGAGATTCCAGCGAACCGATCACCTCTTCTACGCACTCTCAATATCAATATCACGAGTAATATTAATGTCAGCTGCTGAATGAGGCATATAAAAAATTCACTTGAAAAATTGTTCAACACTTGATTTTTTATCAATACCTTCGTTGGACTTAGTTTTTTGTAATTTTGTTTTAATAACAAGTGTCTTTTTGAAAGTTCTTTAATCAATTAGTATAAAGGTACAACCGCATTTTTTTCCGTCGAGCACTTTTATCCATTTAACGCCAAAATTCTATAAAATTTTATGTGTGCGAACATTTTTCTTTATCGAAATTTTCAACGCACCAGAATTAAGACTTTCAAAAAATTTTTGTTAAACATTTGCTAACTTTCTCTTGTATTGTTGTGTTTATTCACAAATTCTTTAAATTTAAATCACAACTAGCAAGAGTTCACAAATGTTCACTGTTGATTACTTATTATTCATACAAATAACACTTATTCACACATAATATTTGTTCACGTATAACAATACTTCAAAGTTCTCTACTTGCAAGTACTTTGATACAAATCCAACTGACAACAACTAAGACAAATCACAGGGTATTAATACCCAATCAACAGTTTCAAGAATGTTCTATTTTTTTATTCTAGTCTGTTTCATTCGAACCATCTACAACAAATACCAAAGCATACTGGTATAATCCACAGAATTTTATATACAAGTACCACACAAATATTATATACAATAGTACTGATACTGTCAACAGATGGCGCCGTTAAGCGTACCAAATCTATTTTCGTAACATTATCCCCGCCTTAATTTTGTTCGTCCTGAAGAGATTCAGCAATCCTCCTGACATTGTACCTTCTTAATCTGTCGATAATTGTTGCATGCGCCCCACTTTTTTTATTTTAAATCTTAGAAGTATATTTTCATAGCTACAAGAAATTCACAAGTAAAAGTTATCAGGACTATCTGTAATGGAATATGTATGAGGCTTAGATAAATTATTTTATACTTTTTAGTTCATTTTAAATGTATTTTTATTCAAATAATTATTATGTTTTATATGAACAGAAGTCTTTTTAATCGTACTGTAAATATTCATATAATTTGCCAAATTACCAAAAACCCTGTCATATGTTTAGGCGCAGTATAAGTAATATTGTGCGTGGGCAAATTAATATAAGCTGTATTTTATATGCCGAGGAATAAGGAACTACAACAACTGCTATATTGCTTTCAACAAAATGAGTTAGATATTTTTTGTGGTTAACGGCTGATCAAAGCAACAGCAAAAACTAACAAATTTTTTGTTTCATGTGTTTGCCAACTTATCCATGTATAATTTTTAAACGTCGACTCTGGTGGTGGGAATTATAACAAAAAATTTGGTTAAATTTGGTTAAATTTGGTAAAATTTTTTATTTGGTTAACGCTAAACCATTTCTGGTCTATCCAATGTGTTTGTTGTTGTAATTTTATTTTTTTGTTGAAAGCAATATAGCAAACAATTGCACTATCTTATTCCATCTTTGGAATAAGAAAACCTGCTGCTGTGCTGGTTTTCAAATTCCTTATTCCTCGGCAAATAAAATACGCCTATAATATGTACAGTATGTTCTGGTATTTGCTATCTAATTCTTTTTGTAGAATACATTTTGTAAAAAAACAACCCATAAAAATTAAAATTTTTCATCTAAATTCTCTAGAAAGTCATCGAAAGAGACATTTGACATCAGATGTTAAAATTGAAAAAGCTCAGATCATTTTATTCTGAGCACTTAGAGCACGCTCATACTCTGAGCAAATAAGAAACACGAACATTTATCTTGAGAACTCTTTGACTGCTCTGAACTAATTTATAAAAACGCCAAATGACAGAATATTGTGAAAACTTGTTGTTCTATCTGTAAGTTGATATCGACAACAAAAAAAAACGACATCAATAAAAATACAATTCAGTAAATAAAAATGTAAGTTGAAGTAAGCATAAAACATGTATGTCTCGTTTCATTTGCTGGGTTCATTTGTGCGTGCGCTAAGATTTCTCTCTCTCTCTCTCTCTCTCTCTCACCACCACCAAAACCATGCCGACTGCGCAGCACACACCGACACAGTCATTAACAAGAACGACGGTATCTGATGCCACCAAAGGAAAAAATGTATAAGGACCTTGCGGCCGAACCCGTGGCCCGATCACTACCAAATTTTAGAAAAAGTATTTTTTATTGGGTATACACATGTGTGTAAAATTTGAAAAAAAAAAAACGGGTAATTTTTATTTTAAATTTGTATGGGAGCCCCACGAACCCTGGGCCCGATCACTTCCAAATTTTAAAAGAAAGTATTTTCACCGGAAATACACATGTGTACAATATTTCAATAAAATCGGGCCTTGGGTAGTGGGTTAAAAATTGATCGCAAGATTCCATGACACACAAATCCACAAACAAACCCACAAACCAACGGGCAAGTGAAGTTAATATATAGAATTTAAAAAAACAACCCATAAAAATTAAAATTTTTCTTGTAAATTCTCTAATCGGGGATACACACACACACACACACTGCGTGCTCGTTTTGTGGCAAAATCATTCACCAAATGACACAGCGAACAGCGCTGCTCACAAAGCACAGAGCTCAGACTTTGCCGTGATCTGATGCGATATAGCGATATTTAAAAATTGTATATTGGGGTCCCCAAGGGGCCGATCGCTCCAAATTTTTACAAAAAGTGTTTTCCATCATGTGTACAAAATTTAAAGAAAATCGGGTAAATTTTGTAAAATATTTGTATGGGAGCCCCCCGACCCCGCGGCCCGAGGGGCCTCAAATTGTAATAGAAAGTGTTGTCTTGGGAGATATACATGTGTGCAAAATTTCAATAAAATCGGGCTGTAGGAAGTGGGTTAAAAATTGATCACAAGATTTGGCCAGCCAGCCAGCCAGCCACGGGCAAGTGAAGTTAATATAGAGAATTTAAAAATGGTTACATTCTAAGAATATAACTTTCTTGAAACGGTTGATAAAGGAAAAATACTCGATATTTTCTCGCAGTGAGTTTGGAATTTTACGAAACAACTTGACAACTAGATTGAGTTACCGCTTATGCGAATAAAAGTGTTATAAAGTAAATAATGAGTAATTCAGTGTACATTTGTTGTAATATTTACACAATACGAACTCCCTTAAAAGCCTAAATTTTGTAACATTAACTTTGCGCTCGGATGTGCTTGTTTGTTTTTGTGTTTGCTTGTGGCTGGCTGCCCAAATCTTGTGATCCATTTTTAATCGACTTCCTAAAACCCGATTTTATTCAAACTATAAACGCACTATAAATGCAAAACAAAATAAAACTTATGAGAAGCAAAGGAAATAATTCAAAATGTGTGCCTTAAAGTATAGTGTTTTATTGAAGTGCGAAATAATAATTTTTAAGAACTCCCACATAAGAGGCCCTTGGTCCTAGAATCCGATCACTTCCAAATTTTTACAGAACCTGTTGTCATCGGAAATACACATGTGCGCAAAATTATTATAAAATCGGCAAAATTTTGTAAAAATTTATATGGGATCACTTCAGCCCGGGGCGTGTACACTTCCAAATTTGTATAGAAAATGTTGTCATCGGAGATACACAGTACAAATGTGAACAAAGTTTACATAATCATCGGGAATGAAGAAGTGAACTAAGAATTGATCAAAAGATCTGGCCATCCTCAAACAAACACACAATCAAACACATCCAAACGCGAAGTTAAGATAGATAATTCAAAAAATAAATATGTTTTTAACCTATTTTGTGTAGCTTATTTTCCTTCAATTTTTTTTTTTAAAATTCAAAAAAGAAATATATAGCGAAATATATACGATACCACGAATTCATAATATTTCCAAAAGACACTCAAAAGACCAACAAAAGACCTCCAAAAGACCCCCAAAAAGCCCACAAAGGACCCTCAAAACGCCCACAAAGGACCCTCAGCAGACTCCCAAAAATACCCCCAAAAGACCCCAAAATAGCCCCAAGAGACCAGCAAAAGACCATCAAAAGAACCCCAAGAGGCCCTCAAAAGTCCTACAAAAGACAGCACAACTTCTGTCGGGTCAGCTAGTTTTATATAAATATTGATTTGGCGCTAATATTTTACCCCACCTATTCATCTCAACGATTGGGATCGACAATAATATCGGCAGCCGCCCCTCCCTCAGCCCAACCGAAGTATTATAGTCCAGAAACTGAAATTCTCTTTTTTTAATTCTCCATATTAAGTTCGCGCACCCGTGTGTTTGTTTGTTGCTGGCGTGCCAAATCTTGTAATCAATTTCTAACCCACTTCCTACTTCCCAAAGCCCAATTTTATTCACCAATGAACACACCTTTCATTAAAATTTGAAAGGTATCGGCCCGAGTTTTTTTTAATTTTTGTACAAATGTGTATCACCGGTGACAAAAATGTTTGTAATCGGGCTCCAGGGCTCTAATATATTTTGTTTAAAATAACCCGATTTTATTCAAACTTTGCATATAAAAAATTGTATGGGTTAGTTATTAAATTCTCTATTTTTTTAATCATATATTTAATCCAAATTATTAACAATATACAAGTATGATAAGTAAGAAAAGAAACTTAAACGCTATATTACTATACTTTTAAAAACGTGGTGATACCGGTTCTCTTTATAATAAATTTTTATTTTTTCCACATTTTTTTTAAATTCTCTATATTAACTTCACTTGCTTGTATGTTTGTTTGTTGGTTTGTTTGTCATGGAATCTTGCGATAAATTTTAAACCCACTTCCCAAAGTCCTATTTCATTGAAATTTTGCACACATGCATATCTTCGATGACAACACTATCTAATAAAATTTTGGGCCCCTTGGGCCTCGGGGTCGTGGGGCTCCAATACAAATATTTTACAAAATTTTACTCGATTTTCTTTAAATTTTATACACATGTGTATCTCTGATATACATCACTTTTTGTAAAAATTTTGCAGACGCCGGGCCCGGGTTCGTGGGGCCCCAAAACTTTTTTTTAAAAAATTAACCCGATTTTCTTCAAATTTAATACACAACACTTTTTGTCAAAATTTTGGAGAGGGCCCCAAAATTTTTTTTAAAAAAATTAACCCGATTTTTTTTAAATTTTATATACGTGTGTATCTTCGATGGGCAACACTTTTTGCAAAAATTTTGGAGACAGGGTTTTGAGGGTCATGGGGCCCCAACAAATTTTTTAAAAAACTTAACCCGATTTTTTTGTTTTTTTTTGCCCTTTTAGCAAAAATTTGGTCGTGGCCCATAAAAATTTTTCAAAAAAAATTAAGCCGATTTTCTTCAAATTTTATATACATGTGAGTGACATATCGTCAACTCCCTTTGCTGCATTCCCACGCTAGAAGCAAAATCATCGTAAGCATTTTCCAAGCGACAAACAAAGTTGCCGCGAAGGAAATATGACGCGTTGCACCTGCAAACCAGCGCATGCACTTATTTACTCGCGCATGCACTTATTTACTCGCGCTGCACTTAGTCAGCGCTTGTGTACAACTATACTATTAATAATTTTAAGAAGGTTTTTCCAGTTAGTTAATAAAGAAAACTCCAAGGATAAACATCGCGTTTTGTCTTGTTATTGGCGCAGTCGGTTTTTAAACGAACGCGACTCCAACGTTCGAATAGTGTAGTGAAAAGAATACATAAATAATAAATAGAAAACACAAGCACTGCTTAACGTTGGCATTTTAGATTTAAATTACTTTTAAAATGTTCTATAATTTAACGCTAATTTAAGTGATTTTTCCTAAAACACATTCCTATATTATACTGTTATTTTATTTGCTATACATAAGTTCGGTATAATTATTATAAACGTGTTAAGTGCGACGTAAAATAAAAAAAAAACCAACCACATCAAAATAAGTAGCTATAAGTGAACCTTGACCCCGAACGCATAAAAATACATTAATATAAAATTAAAGATAAGAAACTAACAAACAAAAAAAAAAACACATATTTCGAAATTATCGTCGTTTTGTTGATTTTATGCGATTATTGAATTTTACAATAAGAAATAAATACAAACAACATACAAAGCCACAGATTGTATTAAATAAATAAATAAAAAAAAAAAAATAAGAATAACCAAGAATCGGTTAATGCACGAAGAAATTGAACTCTTAAATCAACGACTTAGCGGACTTGTATTGAACAACAACGGAATGGAGCCAAAGGAAGCAAAGGAATATGCCCTGCAAACATTGCGGCTGATACAACCCTTCGACGGAAGAAAAGAGGATCTAGCATTCTACGTTGGAAATGTGGAAGCCGTCATCGCCACTACAGTGGCATGTTCCAGGGAGGATAAAACACTAATTTTCCATGGAATACTACGTACACTTCAAGGCGAAGCGCAAAACATCGTGCGAAGAGAGCAGCCTGCGGACTGGGGCGCACTAAAGAAATTCCTTATTAACGAATTCGGTGAGCACATTCCAGTGTCTACTTTAATCTTAAAATTAGAAAATATTAAATTTAGAAATAGTGTTAAATTTTTATACAAAGAATTCAACGAAGCCTTGTGTAGAATAAGTGATGCGATTAAACTAAATATTACCCAAACTTTCGAAAAAACCATGTACACTAATGAGGCAAAGAATAGATGCCTCTTATTATTTAAAAAACAGCTACCGAACCACGTAGCTGCATTGCTTAATGCGAACAATGTTAGCGACATGAACGAAGCAGTCAAAGTTCTTCAAGAAAATGAGGCATTTGACGATGCACCAATTCAACCAAATAGAAATTTTAGATACAAAAATTCAACATATGTAAAATATCAGCAAAATGTGCCCTACCTAGCACAAAATCCTATACCAAAATCTTATACCCAAAACCACAACCCTAATCCTTATCCACAACAAACTGTTCTCTTAAACAATAATAACAATCAGAGCCAATATTTGGCGCATCAATTTAGTGTATCACAGCCCCTGCAAGGCCCAAGTTATCAGTATCCCGATAATAATCTTACGTACCCACACAGTCCCCCTCACCCTCAACAAAGTATTCTGCAGGCCTATCCTATTCAGCAGCCCCAAGGGCAAGGTTCCTTCCAACCCTATAAGAGAAAGCGGGAGTACGACTCAAACCAGTCCAGAATCAGGAGATACGGGCCACCTCAACCCATGCAGCAAGACCCTATTGAAGAAAATTTTCATGTACAAGCCTCGGACACGAACTCCCCATTGTTGAATTAGAATTCGGGAATAAAACCCTAAAATTAGCAGTAGACACTTGTTCATCAATTAGCCTGATTAGACCGAATACCTTGCCAACTAAGCCTCAATATGTTCCCGCAATTACAGTTAAAACAATCATGGGATTCAGAAAGCTTAATATTGCCCAGCTGCTACCAGCTGGTGATTTAGCCGAAGGACGCTTAAAATTCTACGTACTTAAATTTTCAGATTACCTAGACGGTTTAATGGGAATAGATATTTTACGTGTTCTAAATGCTCGAATAGACCTCGTTAGTAATCAAATAGAACTCAACGGCAAACTGTATAACTTAACACCACCACCTGAAGTAGTTGAGTACAGACAAGCACTTGAACAAGTGAACTTATTACAGAGCGACGATTCAAAAAAATTTAGATTAGACCACCTAAACAAGGAAGAGCGGGCAGCCGTTGAAAAGCTATTGAGGAAATTCGAAAAACTTTTCCATCTAGAAAACCAGGACTTAACGTTTACCAATAGTATAAAACATAAAATCGCGACGAAGCATGAAAATCCCATTTATGCTAAATCATATCGATATCCACAAATTCACAAGTTAGAAGTTAACCGACAGATTAAACAGATGTTAGACCAGGGAATAATACAGCACAGCAAATCGCCATACTCGGCCCCGCTTTGGGTAGTACCAAAGAAAATGGATGCCTCAGGGGAGAGAAAGTGGCGTATAGTTGTAGATTATCGTAGACTAAACGACATAACTATAGATGACAAATTTCCGATCCCCGTGATGGACGAAATTTTAGATAAATTAGGTCGTTGCCAGTACTTCTCTACGTTAGATCTGGCAAAAGGCTTTTATCAGGTAGAACTAGATGAGGGAAGCCGTGCTAAAACGGCGTTTTCCAATGAAACAGGGCACTACGAATTCGTCCGCATGCCATTTGGATTAAAAAATGCACCTGCGACGTTTCAGAGATTAATGAACTCAGTTTTGTCCGACCTAATAGGCAGAGAATGCCTTGTCTACCTTGATGATATAATAGTGTTTAGTACCTCCCTACAGGAGCACATCAGTTCACTTGATAAGGTTCTTACTCGCCTTAAGGCCGCAAACCTTAAGATTCAGCTAGATAAATATAAAAAGATAAATGTGAGTTCCTAAGACGGGAAACGGAATTTCTGGGTCACATTATAACGTCAGATGGCGTCAGACCTAACCCAAATAAGGTCACAGCAATCAAAGACTTTCCGATACCCAAAACTGCGAAGGAGATCAAACAATTTCTGGGACTGGCGGGCTTCTATAGAAAATTTATTAAAAATTTCGCCCAAATAGTAAAACCTCTCACCAAGTGTCTTAAAAAGGGTGAAAAACCCACACCTAACGACAACGCATATGTCGAAGCGGTAAATACAATAAAAACGTTAATAGTTAGCGACCCTATTTTAAAGTACCCCGATTACAATAAGAAATTCACCTTGACTACTGACGCATCAAACGTCGCCCTAGGCGCCGTCCTTAGCCAAGACGGACACCCAATTTCTTTTGCGAGTAGAACTCTCAACGAACACGAGACGAACTACTCAGCAACCGAAAAAGAACTGCTGGGCATCGTTTGGGCTACTCAGTACTTTCGACCGTATTTATATGGCAGAAAATTTTTAATTAATAGCGACCATAGGCCACTCCAATGGTTGCATAACTTGAAAGAGCCCAATATTTAACTTCAACGTTGGAAATTGAAGTTAAACGAATATGATTTTGAAATAAAATACATTCCTGGTAAAGAAAACCACGTCGCGGACGCCTTATCGCGAATTCAGATAGACACCTGCCTTTTTAACGACATAGCATCAGATATTGCCACCATCCATTCAGAGGAAGAAGATAATTCTAACTACATATCAATGTCAGAAAGACCTTTAAATTTATTTAAGCGCCAGTATATTTTTAAAAAGGGTCCAAAAAATGCGGAAAAACTAATAATCAGATTCAAGAAGACTCGGAACGTTATTTATTACGTCAATATGACGGAAGAACTCGCAAAGAAATTTATACTAGAAAGATTCGCAGGCAAAAATAGCGCAGTATATTTCGAAAATAATGAAGACTTCCTAATATTTCAGTCCGTTTATTCCAACTTAATAAATCAGTCGAGAACTAACTCAATTTTTAGATGCATGCACATTTTAGATGACCTCACATCCTATGAAAGCTTTAAAGAAGTGGTAACTGAGCTTCACCTAAAAGGCCTTCATCAAGGCATAGAAAAAATTCAACAGGAATTTAAAAATAAATATTATTACCCAAATTATCTCAGAGAAATATCACATATAGTAAATAATTGCGACCTCTGTAACGAATGTAAGAACGACCACTCCGGCGCAAAATTACCATTCAAAATTACGCCACCAACCTACGCAGTAAGAGAAAAATACGTTATAGACGTATGGAAGTGGGACAAGACTTCATTTCTAACCTGCATTGACGTTCATTCCAAATTCGCTGCGGTTGAAAAGCTTACCCATACGAACTGGATTGAATGCAAAAGAGCACTCCTAAAAATATTCAATACAATGGGAACACCTGCTAAACTTAAAACCGACCAGGACGGAGGCCTTATAAACATCAACCTCCAACAATGGTGCTCAAGTTTAAACATAGAAATAGAAATTACGACTGGCAAGAACGGTATATCAGACGTGGAATGACTACATAAAACCCTAAATGAAAAAATGAGAATAATTAACACTTCAGACGACAATGAATTGAAACACCACGGCATTGAACAAGTAGTTTACACTTACAATCATACTATTGTCCACTCAACTACCGGAAAAACACCCTACAGTGTATTTTTCCTCAAAGAATTATTAGAAAAAAACCCACAGCTAGTAAAAGAAAACAGAATAGGAAAAATCAATGAGCATAGACAAGATTTTGATATTGACCCACGTTTCATTCATGCAGAAAACAATAGAAAAAGGTTAGAGAAAAAATCAAATCCATTTAGGCGGGTCAAAATTCTCTCACGATATAAAGATAACGAGCATTTTAAAGTCAAGTTTAGGACTAGAACAGCAAATAAGTACAAAGGACATTTCAAAAAGAAAAAGAAAATTAACACTCCTAAAAATTGCAGGGAAACGGACCCAACAAACCAGGGCCAAATTATCCGGAACATTGATGATAATATTGTTGCTGATCCTATGCAGCAAGTGTCAAGCTAAATCGATCGAGGTCCAAGAAGTCAACAACAACAAGGGCTTCATAATCTTTCAACAAGGAGAAATTCAACTTCCTAACTACTACGAAAACATTATCATTTCTATTAACAAAACAGAATTAGAACTAGCATATTCCCTACTTGAAGAACAATATAATAAAAGTAGCTATTTACACACAACTCTCGTAGACAAATACATGAAACTAGCCAACAACGAAAGGAAAATCTTTGCTGTTAGACACAAAAGAGGACTTATGAATGTAATAGGCAGAGGCCTTAACTTCCTTTTCGGCACACTAGACGACGAGGACAAAAGAAAAATTTATGATAGACTCAGCACCTTGGAATCAGAAACACTGTCCCAAGACGATTTGGATAGTATACTAAACCATGTTAATGAGGGTAACATGCTTATCCGCGAATTAGAAAACTCAACAAATGTTTTACAAAACCAGTTAACAAAAAAAATTGTAACAGACGCGTTTTTAGATAACGTTAAAAGCTATTACGAACATATCAAGGAAATACAGCTGGGACTCCTTCTGAGTAGGCAAGGAATTTTAAACCCTAAGCTAGTAGACATTGAACAGTTGGAAAATATCGATTCTAAACAACTAGAATTTACAAAAACCTCACTTTGGCAACAAAAAGAGATACTATACTTTGTGGTATCAATCCCTCAAAATTTAACCGATTATCCTTTGATAAAAATAATCCCAATCCCAGCATCCTCTGATAATACAGAATTAGTGCTTGACTCCAGCAAACAATTTACAAGAATAAATAACACTTTGTATGAAGTAGACGACAGGAAACTACTAAATGTAAATAACGAATGCATCAAAAATTTATTAAATAACAAACAATATAAATGCGATTTCATTATTAATTTTAAAGAAGAAATTGAGTTCATTAAACCAAATGTTATTGTCATAAAGAATTTCGAAGAACAAATACTAAACCAAACATGCAGTAACTTGCCTATTAAATTAAAAAGACATAATATATTACACTTCTCAGATTGTCAAATTTACTTAAAAAACCTAAAATTTATATCACTCCATGAAGAATTTAAAGTACTTACAATCCCATATGTTAATGAAATCAATGATAAAAATGTCTTACCCAATTTTACTCTTGGCGATTTGAAATTACATGTAAACAAAGTAAAAACTCAAAGCAATATAATAAACTCAACAACAATACTATTAGTTGTAGTAATAATCATAATAATCATTTATCCTAAATTATATATATTACGAAGTAAGAACCCCGCAAACAATATTCACGAGGACGCGAATAGTCCTACGGAGGGGAGGAGTGACATATCGTCAACTCCCTTTGCTGCATTCCCACGCTAGAAGCAAAATCATCGTAAGCATTTTCCAAGCGACAAACAAAGTTGCCGCGAAGGAAATATGACGCGTTGCACCTGCAAACCAGCGCATGCACTTACTTACTCTCCAAGAAGCGCATCCGCTGGGGCAGACGCAACGAAAGCATTTTCCCAGCGACAAACAAAGTTACCGCGAAGGAAATATGACGCGTTGCACCTGCAAACCAGCGCATGCACTTATTTACTCGCGCATGCACTTATTTACTCGCGCTGCACTTAGTCAGCGCTTGTGTACAACTATACTATTAATAATTTTAAGAAGGTTTTTCCAGTTAGTTAATAAAGAAAACTCCAAGGATAAACATCGCGTTTTGTCTTGTTATTGGCGCAGTCGGTTTTTAAACGAACGCGACTCCAACGTTCGAATAGTGTAGTGAAAAGAATACATAAATAATAAATAGAAAACACAAGCACTGCTTAACGTTGGCATTTTAGATTTAAATTACTTTTAAAATGTTCTATAATTTAACGCTAATTTAAGTGATTTTTCCTAAAACACATTCCTATATTATACTGTTATTTTATTTGCTATACATAAGTTCGGTATAATTATTATAAACGTGTTAAGTGAGACGTAAAATAAAAAAAAAACCAACCACATCAAAATAAGTAACTATAAGTGAACCTTGACCCCGAACGCATAAAAATACATTAATATAAAATTAAAGATAAGAAACTAACAAACAAAAAAAAACACATATTTCGAAATTATCGTCGTTTTGTTGATTTTATGCGATTATTGAATTTTACAATAAGAAATAAATACAAACAACATACAAAGCCACAGATTGTATTAAATAAATAAATAAAAAAAAAAAAAAAATAAGAATAACCAAGAATCGGTTAATGCACGAAGAAATTGAACTCTTAAATCAACGACTTAGCGGACTTGTATTGAACAACAACGGAATGGAGCCAAAGGAAGCAAAGGAATATGCCCTGCAAACATTGCGGCTGATACAACCCTTCGACGGAAGAAAAGAGGATCTAGCATTCTACGTTGGAAATGTGGAAGCCGTCATCGCCACTACAGTGGCATGTTCCAGGGAGGATAAAACACTAATTTTCCATGGAATACTACGTACACTTCAAGGCGAAGCGCAAAACATCGTGCGAAGAGAGCAGCCTGCGGACTGGGGCGCACTAAAGAAATTCCTTATTAACGAATTCGGTGAGCACATTCCAGTGTCTACTTTAATCTTAAAATTAGAAAATATTAAATTTAGAAATAGTGTTAAATTTTTATACAAAGAATTCAACGAAGCCTTGTGTAGAATAAGTGATGCGATTAAACTAAATATTACCCAAACTTTCGAAAAAACCATGTACACTAATGAGGCAAAGAATAGATGCCT
This sequence comes from Nephrocerus scutellatus, assembly GCA_947095585.1. NCBI lineage: Eukaryota > Metazoa > Arthropoda > Insecta > Diptera > Pipunculidae > Nephrocerus > Nephrocerus scutellatus. Next base: position 32,391,156 of record OX352762.1, on the reverse strand, counting down.
CTTATTATTTAAAAAACAGCTACCGAACCACGTAGCTGCATTGCTTAATGCGAACAATGTTAGCGACATGAACGAAGCAGTCAAAGTTCTTCAAGAAAATGAGGCATTTGACGATGCACCAATTCAACCAAATAGAAATTTTAGATACAAAAATTCAACATATGTAAAATATCAGCAAAATGTGCCCTACCTAGCACAAAATCCTATACCAAAATCTTATACCCAAAACCACAACCCTAATCCTTATCCACAACAAACTGTTCTCTTAAACAATAATAACAATCAGAGCCAATATTTGGCGCATCAATTTAGTGTATCACAGCCCCTGCAAGGCCCAAGTTATCAGTATCCCGATAATAATCTTACGTACCCACACAGTCCCCCTCACCCTCAACAAAGTATTCTGCAGGCCTATCCTATTCAGCAGCCCCAAGGGCAAGGTTCCTTCCAACCCTATAAGAGAAAGCGGGAGTACGACTCAAACCAGTCCAGAATCAGGAGATACGGGCCACCTCAACCCATGCAGCAAGACCCTATTGAAGAAAATTTTCATGTACAAGCCTCGGACACGAACTCCCCATTGTTGAATTAGAATTCGGGAATAAAACCCTAAAATTAGCAGTAGACACTTGTTCATCAATTAGCCTGATTAGACCGAATACCTTGCCAACTAAGCCTCAATATGTTCCCGCAATTACAGTTAAAACAATCATGGGATTCAGAAAGCTTAATATTGCCCAGCTGCTACCAGCTGGTGATTTAGCCGAAGGACGCTTAAAATTCTACGTACTTAAATTTTCAGATTACCTAGACGGTTTAATGGGAATAGATATTTTACGTGTTCTAAATGCTCGAATAGACCTCGTTAGTAATCAAATAGAACTCAACGGCAAACTGTATAACTTAACACCACCACCTGAAGTAGTTGAGTACAGACAAGCACTTGAACAAGTGAACTTATTACAGAGCGACGATTCAAAAAAATTTAGATTAGACCACCTAAACAAGGAAGAGCGGGCAGCCGTTGAAAAGCTATTGAGGAAATTCGAAAAACTTTTCCATCTAGAAAACCAGGACTTAACGTTTACCAATAGTATAAAACATAAAATCGCGACGAAGCATGAAAATCCCATTTATGCTAAATCATATCGATATCCACAAATTCACAAGTTAGAAGTTAACCGACAGATTAAACAGATGTTAGACCAGGGAATAATACAGCACAGCAAATCGCCATACTCGGCCCCGCTTTGGGTAGTACCAAAGAAAATGGATGCCTCAGGGGAGAAAAAGTGGCGTATAGTTGTAGATTATCGTAGACTAAACGACATAACTATAGATGACAAATTTCCGATCCCCGTGATGGACGAAATTTTAGATAAATTAGGTCGTTGCCAGTACTTCTCTACGTTAGATCTGGCAAAAGGCTTTTATCAGGTAGAACTAGATGAGGGAAGCCGTGCTAAAACGGCGTTTTCCAATGAAACAGGGCACTACGAATTCGTCCGCATGCCATTTGGATTAAAAAATGCACCTGCGACGTTTCAGAGATTAATGAACTCAGTTTTGTCCGACCTAATAGGCAGAGAATGCCTTGTCTACCTTGATGATATAATAGTGTTTAGTACCTCCCTACAGGAGCACATCAGTTCACTTGATAAGGTTCTTACTCGCCTTAAGGCCGCAAACCTTAAGATTCAGCTAGATAAATATAAAAAGATAAATGTGAGTTCCTAAGACGGGAAACGGAATTTCTGGGTCACATTATAACGTCAGATGGCGTCAGACCTAACCCAAATAAGGTCACAGCAATCAAAGACTTTCCGATACCCAAAACTGCGAAGGAGATCAAACAATTTCTGGGACTGGCGGGCTTCTATAGAAAATTTATTAAAAATTTCGCCCAAATAGTAAAACCTCTCACCAAGTGTCTTAAAAAGGGTGAAAAACCCACACCTAACGACAACGCATATGTCGAAGCGGTAAATACAATAAAAACGTTAATAGTTAGCGACCCTATTTTAAAGTACCCCGATTACAATAAGAAATTCACCTTGACTACTGACGCATCAAACGTCGCCCTAGGCGCCGTCCTTAGCCAAGACGGACACCCAATTTCTTTTGCGAGTAGAACTCTCAACGAACACGAGACGAACTACTCAGCAACCGAAAAAGAACTGCTGGGCATCGTTTGGGCTACTCAGTACTTTCGACCGTATTTATATGGCAGAAAATTTTTAATTAATAGCGACCATAGGCCACTCCAATGGTTGCATAACTTGAAAGAGCCCAATATTTAACTTCAACGTTGGAAATTGAAGTTAAACGAATATGATTTTGAAATAAAATACATTCCTGGTAAAGAAAACCACGTCGCGGACGCCTTATCGCGAATTCAGATAGACACCTGCCTTTTTAACGACATAGCATCAGATATTGCCACCATCCATTCAGAGGAAGAAGATAATTCTAACTACATATCAATGTCAGAAAGACCTTTAAATTTATTTAAGCGCCAGTATATTTTTAAAAAGGGTCCAAAAAATGCGGAAAAACTAATAATCAGATTCAAGAAGACTCGGAACGTTATTTATTACGTCAATATGACGGAAGAACTCGCAAAGAAATTTATACTAGAAAGATTCGCAGGCAAAAATAGCGCAGTATATTTCGAAAATAATGAAGACTTCCTAATATTTCAGTCCGTTTATTCCAACTTAATAAATCAGTCGAGAACTAACTCAATTTTTAGATGCATGCACATTTTAGATGACCTCACATCCTATGAAAGCTTTAAAGAAGTGGTAACTGAGCTTCACCTAAAAGGCCTTCATCAAGGCATAGAAAAAATTCAACAGGAATTTAAAAATAAATATTATTACCCAAATTATCTCAGAGAAATATCACATATAGTAAATAATTGCGACCTCTGTAACGAATGTAAGAACGACCACTCCGGCGCAAAATTACCATTCAAAATTACGCCACCAACCTACGCAGTAAGAGAAAAATACGTTATAGACGTATGGAAGTGGGACAAGACTTCATTTCTAACCTGCATTGACGTTCATTCCAAATTCGCTGCGGTTGAAAAGCTTACCCATACGAACTGGATTGAATGCAAAAGAGCACTCCTAAAAATATTCAATACAATGGGAACACCTGCTAAACTTAAAACCGACCAGGACGGAGGCCTTATAAACATCAACCTCCAACAATGGTGCTCAAGTTTAAACATAGAAATAGAAATTACGACTGGCAAGAACGGTATATCAGACGTGGAACGACTACATAAAACCCTAAATGAAAAAATGAGAATAATTAACACTTCAGACGACAATGAATTGAAACACCACGGCATTGAACAAGTAGTTTACACTTACAATCATACTATTGTCCACTCAACTACCGGAAAAACACCCTACAGTGTATTTTTCCTCAAAGAATTATTAGAAAAAAACCCACAGCTAGTAAAAGAAAACAGAATAGGAAAAATCAATGAGCATAGACAAGATTTTGATATTGACCCACGTTTCATTCATGCAGAAAACAATAGAAAAAGGTTAGAGAAAAAATCAAATCCATTTAGGCGGGTCAAAATTCTCTCACGATATAAAGATAACGAGCATTTTAAAGTCAAGTTTAGGACTAGAACAGCAAATAAGTACAAAGGACATTTCAAAAAGAAAAAGAAAATTAACACTCCTAAAAATTGCAGGGAAACGGACCCAACAAACCAGGGCCAAATTATCCGGAACATTGATGATAATATTGTTGCTGATCCTATGCAGCAAGTGTCAAGCTAAATCGATCGAGGTCCAAGAAGTCAACAACAACAAGGGCTTCATAATCTTTCAACAAGGAGAAATTCAACTTCCTAACTACTACGAAAACATTATCATTTCTATTAACAAAACAGAATTAGAACTAGCATATTCCCTACTTGAAGAACAATATAATAAAAGTAGCTATTTACACACAACTCTCGTAGACAAATACATGAAACTAGCCAACAACGAAAGGAAAATCTTTGCTGTTAGACACAAAAGAGGACTTATGAATGTAATAGGCAGAGGCCTTAACTTCCTTTTCGGCACACTAGACGACGAGGACAAAAGAAAAATTTATGATAGACTCAGCACCTTGGAATCAGAAACACTGTCCCAAGACGATTTGGATAGTATACTAAACCATGTTAATGAGGGTAACATGCTTATCCGCGAATTAGAAAACTCAACAAATGTTTTACAAAACCAGTTAACAAAAAAAATTGTAACAGACGCGTTTTTAGATAACGTTAAAAGCTATTACGAACATATCAAGGAAATACAGCTGGGACTCCTTCTGAGTAGGCAAGGAATTTTAAACCCTAAGCTAGTAGACATTGAACAGTTGGAAAATATCGATTCTAAACAACTAGAATTTACAAAAACCTCACTTTGGCAACAAAAAGAGATACTATACTTTGTGGTATCAATCCCTCAAAATTTAACCGATTATCCTTTGATAAAAATAATCCCAATCCCAGCATCCTCTGATAATACAGAATTAGTGCTTGACTCCAGCAAACAATTTACAAGAATAAATAACACTTTGTATGAAGTAGACGACAGGAAACTACTAAATGTAAATAACGAATGCATCAAAAATTTATTAAATAACAAACAATATAAATGCGATTTCATTATTAATTTTAAAGAAGAAATTGAGTTCATTAAACCAAATGTTATTGTCATAAAGAATTTCGAAGAACAAATACTAAACCAAACATGCAGTAACTTGCCTATTAAATTAAAAAGACATAATATATTACACTTCTCAGATTGTCAAATTTACTTAAAAAACCTAAAATTTATATCACTCCATGAAGAATTTAAAGTACTTACAATCCCATATGTTAATGAAATCAATGATAAAAATGTCTTACCCAATTTTACTCTTGGCGATTTGAAATTACATGTAAACAAAGTAAAAACTCAAAGCAATATAATAAACTCAACAACAATACTATTAGTTGTAGTAATAATCATAATAATCATTTATCCTAAATTATATATATTACGAAGTAAGAACCCCGCAAACAATATTCACGAGGACGCGAATAGTCCTACGGAGGGGAGGAGTGACATATCGTCAACTCCCTTTGCTGCATTCCCACGCTAGAAGCAAAATCATCGTAAGCATTTTCCAAGCGACAAACAAAGTTGCCGCGAAGGAAATATGACGCGTTGCACCTGCAAACCAGCGCATGCACTTACTTACTCTCCAAGAAGCGCATCCGCTGGGGCAGACGCAACGAAAGCATTTTCCCAGCGACAAACAAAGTTACCGCGAAGGAAATATGACGCGTTGCACCTGCAAACCAGCGCATGCACTTATTTACTCGCGCATGCACTTATTTACTCGCGCTGCACTTAGTCAGCGCTTGTGTACAACTATACTATTAATAATTTTAAGAAGGTTTTTCCAGTTAGTTAATAAAGAAAACTCCAAGGATAAACATCGCGTTTTGTCTTGTTATTTGTGTTTATCCGATGGACAAATTTTTTTGTAAAGTTTTTGGAGTGAATGGGCCCGAGGGGTGCCCATATAAATTTTTTAAAGATTAGCTCGATTTTCTTCAAATGTTAAACACATGTGTATAACTGATGGACAAAACTTTTTGTAAGTTTGCTGGAGTGATCGGGCCCTGAGACCCGTGTGGTGTCCATGTAAATTTTTTAAAAATTAGCCCGGTTTTCTTCAAATTTTAACACATACCCATCTCCTATTAGAGAATTTAAATGAAAAATTGTAATTTTTATGGATTGTTTTTTTATATTCTCTATATTTACTTCGCATGCCCTGGCTGGGTGGTTGGCTGGTCAGATCTTGTTTATTGGAGAATTTACATTTTTATGGGTTGTTTTTTGTATTTTAATATTACTTTTACATTCTAAATTTTTTTTAAGGAAAGTTGATGAAGAACCCTGAAGTACTTACCTAAACACTACTTAAATTAACTTAGAACTAGTTAACGGATACAAAAATATAAAACAAACCTAAAATTAAGATAATAATTCCCTAATACATAACGTTTGCAGAATCCCCTGCTCCCAGTACATCTGGCCCCACAAAGCTGCGAGACTCATTGCACATAACGCTGACGATGCTACCCCCGGTTAGCGTTGTGGTTGAAAGCCAGCCACACCCCAGTCGAGCCACAAATTTTGCGTTAGATTAGTTTGAGTAATATGTCGTTCAGGTACGTTACTCCATTATTTCCAGTTAGCATCCTGATTACCTAAACTAATCGATCCATGTCGGATGCTTTTGATAGTTACCCTTTTAGAAATATGGTAGATTACGGGCATGTTGCACGAGTCCGCCAAATGTCCCAGTGCATCTAGATACAAGAAAGCCTCCGATGGTATTAATCCATTCTCCAGTGCTCTTTCGAAGTACTTAGGATTATGATAGAACGCTACGGATATTAAGTCGTTTGCAATAAATAGAGGCTAACCAATCTAAATCGTTCCTAGTAAGATCAAGAATAACGATATCGATCCCTGATACTCCGAAAGCATCCAGGAGTTTTTTATTTGACACATAATGTCTATAATTGAAATGTTCGCTTCTGTACCAGTTGCACCAGTTATCTGCAATTTTTTCCGATTGCGTCGAAGATCTGGGGAACTGGTTGTTGTTGTAGCAACTCACAGAGTGTATTGTCGAGTGGTTTTGTTCAAACCCAAATTGGTTCCGGCATGATCTCCTTTTCATCGCTTACGTTTAAAATGGACTTACCAGTAACCACTTCTAAAACTTTCCCGATATTAGAAAAGAGATTAATAATGACAATATTCGAGGCGACAGACCGTTACGGTCCAAGGCCTAGCATCTCGCGACAAATAAGTATACTCTCGGAACGTTTGTCACCCTTCGCGAGAGGTGGGAGACCGAGCCGGGGGCTCCCATACAAATATTTTACAAACATTTTTCTTTTTCTTCAAATTTTTTACACATGTGTATCTCCAATGGAAAATATTTTTGTAAAAATTTGGTAGTGATCAGGCCCCGGGGTTGGGGGGCACCCAACCAAATTTTATAAACAAAAGTCCCGATTTTCTTCAAATTTTATACACATGTGTATCTCCGATGGACACCACTTTATGTAAATATTTGGAAGTGATCGTGCCTCGGTGACGGAAGGCCCCATTAAAATGTTTAAAAATGTACCCGATTTTCCTCAAATTTTATACACACATGTTTAATCCTATGGACAACGCTTTTTGTAAAAATTTTGAAGTGGCCGCAAGGCCCAGGGACCATATAAATAGTTTCAAAATTTGATCCAATGAGATTGAATTTCTCGACGCGAGAAATGAGATACCGCAAATCAATTGGTATTTTCAATTCCAGCGCAGTAAGAACATTACAAGTCGATTTATGTTCGGGAACATTGTTCCTGAATCAGACTTTATAACATTCCCTGCTCGGTGTTTTCAATAATTGTTAGCACTGTTTCGGAATTGTTGTTCCAGTAGGGTTTTAACATTTCTCAAGATGGATTTGTTTCTCACTAGTCCACAGCCCAGTATACCAGGGAGTGTCCGTCGTATTCTAATGATTTGTGTGACAAGAAAACTCTTGTAGCTCTGTAACATACAAATTTTGCGGCTTAGATAACACTTCGTAGAATTTTTGTATTTAATTTTCGGGACTGTCGAATAAATTCTCGACAGAATCGCCAAATTCAGTCTTTCGATGCAGAAATCACACACCTCGTTCGTCAGATTCCTATTGTTAGAAATTCCAGAAGAGGAAATGCTATTTCTGTATTCTCTTGTAGCCCGTTTTTCGAACCTGTTCCAGTTGATTTTACTAAAATTTAATTTAGGAATTTCTGGTTGGGTTGTGAGAACAAATATGGAATCGTTAGCAAACAAAGCTGCCATTAATATCGCCTCTACATAAAATCGCAATATCACTCTTATAAATTGTTTTTAAATTTAGTAGTTTTCGGATCAGAACTGCTGTTCCATCACCTCGAATCGCGTTCTTTCTGTCCGTCCGTATAAAGTGGTAGATGTTAATTATAATTTTATCTCTTGCGTTAAGGTTCGTCTCGTTTAGAAGGAGAATGTCTGGTCTGTGGTCTTCCATCAAAGCGCAGCAAGTCGTCATGTCTGGAGACCGAGATTATGGAGTTGACATTTAAAGCAGCTTATATAAATTAAAGGGTAGAAATATTAAACAAAAAATTAATGAAGGTGTTTGGGTAGTAGCAGCTTTGTAGAATAAGTGTTGTACTAATTTTCTGGTTGTTTAAAAGTATTGAATTGGTTTCAGTAATTTCGTTACTACTTCAACTCTTACTATAAAATTGTTGGATCGGTTAGTTTAACAAATTTATATAAATTTATAGGAGTTGTATTAAGGTGATATTATAATAAAAATACTTGACAATCTTTATTTTATGTCTTTCATTTGCGAAAAATAAGACACTAATATGTATGCAGAACAGTCTGTCTGCCTTCAAGAACCAGCATTAAAGGGCTTTTCACTTTTATAAACTCCAGTAGTGCTTCAGAATCGTACCAATCCATTTTCGCAGCCTTATCCAAATAGTTATCACCAATACCCCACTCATAGGCATCTCCTCCTTTAAGCAAAAATTTAGCCATCACAACCTTGTACGATTTCTCAGATTTAATCGCTTCAAAGTGAATCTGCTCATTTCCAGCATCCGCAGCAATTCGAATTTCAGCAGAGACAACTCGATGTCCAACTTCGTTGGCCATGTCGTAAACAACCTTCATTCCAGTAAATTGCAAGAATCCGCCATCTTCGGAATTCATATATAAAGAAGCAGAGTGTTCTAAGGCTCTTAGCAGTACATCCCCACGAAGATTAACAGTGTACAAAATGTTTTCATACGGAAAAGCGGTGCGTACGTCAAGCAGCGATATTTTTCCGTCATTCGAGTTTGTTAATGACGATTTAATACCTTTAAATTGAAGAAAAAAACGTTTCAAAAAATTAGGTTCTGTATGGTAACGTTTGGTAGCAGCACAACCTCCAGCTGATGTTAATGCCACAAACGTATCAATGGGCTCGAGGGCAGCAATCAAATCCTTATGCCGCGCATACAAAAGTGAATCTGCGACCAAGTTACCCAGCGTGCATTCGCCTCGTCGACATGCTGTTCGATTTCCGTTAATGAGAGTTTTGGTTGAGCCAACCACCACGGACAGTGCCGTCACATTCGGTCGAAACCTTTCGAGAATGTTTAAAACAGTCTTATCTTGTGGCACGATAGCATCCACCAAGACTGGATTTCCTGTCCATTCAAGTATATCACCGCAAGAGTCGAACTGAAAAGGCAAACCAAGATATTATGAGGTGCTCTCTAATATTACTTTACTAATGTGTTTAATACCTTAACGTCCAAAACGCCCAGATACTTGGTGTAAGCATATGCATGAAGGACGAGCGTCTTTTTGCCATTCGACGGTTTTTTAATAACCACTGGGTAAACATCTTCGGGAATTTCACGATCTGGTGCATTTCCGTTGTACAGAAATGTATTCGTGTGCCCTCCAATGATGATGTCCACGTCTAGGCATTTCGCCGCAATTTCCTTATCTGCTTCAAATCCAGAATGACCTAACGCAATAATAATGTCAACATGTTGCTCCTTAAGCATCAGTGTCTGGTTGCTACGATTGTTCAAAGATCGAAATGGGGTCGACTTTTAATTTATTTACCTACTTAATAGAATCTATTTCCGATTTAATGAGAATGTTTCCAGTTGACGACTGCATCATGCTGTCGGGAGTCACATAACCCACAACACCAACCTTGATACCTTTTATGTCCAATATTAGTGACTCGTGTAAATTTGCAGCGGCCGATAGAAATTTCGACCTTGTCAAGTCTAAGTTGCTAACAACATGTGCGAACTGGGTCTGCTTCACGTACCTCGTCAGTATTTTCTCTCCAAAATCAAATTCATGGTTACCAAATGTCTACAGTTAATTTTTTATTTTTTTATTAAATCACCGCTTGATGAAATCGCAAAATTTATACCGTAGCATTTGGTTGCAGCTGGTTCATCAATTCACTGGTTATAACATCTTTGAATACTGAAAACCATATGGTACCCGTGAACGTGTCTCCAGCATTGAGGTATATCACAGGCTTTTCTCCTGGTGTCATTGCTGCAGAACGATATTTTTTTATCCTGTGGGGAAGCAGTTGATCGTTTTTAAAACTGGTCTAAATATTAATGGTAAACTTACAAGTAAGCGGTTCTAGCGAATCCACCATAGCAATTTGAAGTATTATATAAATCCATAGAACATAGATCACTTGTTGCGCTGGTTTCTAAGAATCGTCCGTGCATGTCATTGTTGTGCAAAATTCGCAATTCAAATGTTTTGTCGAATTCATTTACCGGAGCAGCAAACACATTCGCCGTCAGCAGAAGATGTAACCAAAGAAATGTTAACATCTTTCTATAGCAGGATAAACTGATTAGAACAATTGGCTCAATTTTAAGAGAACGGTACAAATTACATTTGTAGAGGTGGATGATGCCAGGATTAGGCACGTTCGGAGTTAAATGTACAGACTTTTAACATTTTAAATGAAAAAGAAACAATTTTTTGGGAGGAAATTAAATTAATATAGTATCGTTTTGAATTTTAAATACTTCATAAAAGTAGTATAAAGTACTAGCTTTTGGTAGTATAGTATATGGCCGATCAAATATAGGGTGTCCCAACAAGAGCGCCGGATTTAAATTTGCCGCCATTTTGTTAATACGAGTTGTACGGTGATTTTTTTTACATTTGTCACGTGTGATGCGTTGAATAAATTTTTTTCGACTTTTTGGGGTCCTTTTAAACCAACTTCCACACGACCCAGAGAGTTAAACTTTTGTGAGTGTCTAAGTCCAAAGTAGCAATTCCGGCGCTCTTGTTGGGACACCCTTTAGAAGTATAATACTTATTGAAGTAAGTTTAGCAGCGCTGGTCCCGAGCATGTGATTAGTTTTCAAGAAGCTGTTGGATATTTAAAGACTTCTCGCCTAGTCACAAGTAGGCGAGTTGTGATTTGGCTTAAGGAACGAGCGAACTGATTCTCAAAAAGCGAAAATTTTTGTATTAGATTTTGCGGCGGATAAACGAGATAGCGAGTTTTTTTTTTAAAAAAGACGGCGACCATCAGCCTTCATGACGTAAAAGCAAAAAAGCTGTTAGAAGTAAAGGATATCAAAATTGACTGGGTCATCTGTCACATCCGCGAACGGAAAAGAAGGACGATGATCGCTCCAACCTTTGTAGCAGATGTTGGCTTCACATTAAAGATGCGATCCGTGTATTTGGCAGTAGCAAATGTCCGGTTATTTGAAGGACTATCATCATCAGAAGAGTATGAAGATTATTCAGATAATTATGAATCAGTGTGAGATAGCACAGGATATTCTGGCACACACAGCTAAGGATGAGAAAACTGACATTATTTTAATCAGTGAGCCGTACAAATCTTTTGGCAGTAGCGTTTGGATTTTTAAAAACACACACGCCGCAATATTTAAAATAAATGTAGTAAATTTCTAAAGCTGTACTGCACGTTTTGGACGCAGGCCGAGTACATGGCTATGTTAGATGAACGGCCGATGTTCATTGAATAATGGATCACCCGTGGTAACTCGCGCCGTCTTTAATGCCTGGGCAACTGATGGTCGGTGTCGGTGGTGCAGTGGTAAGAACCTTTGGATACCACTCGAAGGATACCGGGATTGATTCCCGGCACGTCTAAAAAACGCACGAATTTTTCTCACCGCACTCTGTAATCATCTAGATTACAAGTACACATGTGCGAAGCTATAATGTTACGTACAGTTGGCGCCGTGGCTCAGTGGGTAGGAGCATGGACTCCTGAGTAGGGGGTTCGTGGTTCAAATCCCAGTAACACCAAAGTATTTTTTACGGTGTCCCGCCGCTCGCGAAAGTTTGACAAACGTCCAAGAGTAATAACTTGTCACGGAAAGCTTCTCAATTCGCCGTTCCGATCCGTCATTAAATTGTAGGTCCCTCCATTTGTGTGCAAAAGTATGCATGCTCAACACAAATGGTTGCGAGAAGCCAGGCCATGTACGGTTGAGTTGATATATAAAGTAATTAAGATGTAAAGCCAATCTGCGATATATGAATTCTAAAATGTGTACTTTGGTACGTGTAGGGTTGCCAAAAAAAATTTTGTTTTATTCACTTATTTACCTAGAATTAAAAAAACTTAACCAAAAAAATTACCTTTTTTGCTCTAACTTGTAACAGGAACCTCTGATGTATTTTTTTGAGGTCCGTACGTCAATGATGTCTGGTATACATACATACAATCATATAAATTGGACAGTACATTTCACTTCTTTAACTTTTCTACTTTTTTTTTTTACTTGATATTGAACTGAATTTTGGATGGCTTTTTTTTATTCAGATTTTATTCGAGTGGACGTAATCGTTTTTTAAATTTTAAAATAAATAAATGCGAGTAATACTAAAGTTATGTAAATCCAATTATAGAAATTAAATTAAAACATTTAAATACTTAATGTCCAGGGAAATTTATTTAACATTGCAGTTTTTTTCATTTCTTTTCATTTAAGATAACCAGAATTTCAGTGCAGGAATGTAGAGCCTTGATTGCTTTGATTGCAAATATTAAAAATTTTGTACATCTAGGTCAAAAGCTTTTAACAATGGAAGAATTTTATTGAATCTTTTTAATGGAACTTTTTCAAACTACAGATTTCTATGCGATCTATCAGGTCCGAACAGCTCAAAAAGACTGAGACTGATTTTTATTTTATGTCCATAGGCTACTTACTATCAGTTAGAATAAAAAAAAACAAGCACAATACATGTCCAAACATAATAGTATATTGTTTATTAATATTAATATAATAAAATTCTATTATGTTTTAATTGCTTTGAACAGATAGATAAGAAGAAAAGTCTGATTATTTTTAACTGTACTCTTATCAGGCCGGGCAAATTAATTTAAATCAAAGTTCAATGTCAGCTACCGATTTCTGGTAAAAAGGAAACTAAAATGAAATTTAGAAATTGACATAATTATGTTTTTGCAGCATGAGCACGCTATACTATAATGTATTTTCTGGACTGACCCAGTTTACTTTGGTTTCTTCAACAGGTTACTTGTCGATGATACGAACCCCGAAAAAATCCACAAGTTTAAGTTTATATTGTTGTTGGAAGCTGGCTGCTATTTTGAATGATCAACATGTAACGTGCCCGAGAAACTCTAGATTATAAAAACAGCTATTTCTTGTTTTATTCTCTCTATCTCTCTCTTGAAAAGCATTAATTTTTACGTTAGCCTCAAAATGTTAGAAAGCATATGAGACAATTGAGAAAGATTAAAATTTTACGTATTTGTAAATGCATTGCTAAGTCTTAAGAAGCATAAATAACTGAATACATATAGTTAATGATATTAATTAAATAACAAATAAATTAACAACTTAATTTGTTATTCGCAATCTCTTTAAATATTTTTATTTATATATATATTGAAAGAACTACGTCACTATGTCCGAACTTTCCAGCGGTTTACACATATCTGTAACTGCCTCATAAATACGAGAAAGCCTGAATTTGTGGGCGTGTTTTTTTATGTCGGAGAAATCTGAGAGAACAATAGATAGAAATTACATATCCGATAAATCGTGTCCTATCGCTTGACCGTAGTTGTTTCTGGTCTCTTCGTTGCGAAGGGCAGCCGTGTTGACTTGAATCTGATTCGCAGATACCGTCTTTCATGATGATGCAATCCGCGCTCGGAGCACCAACAAGATAGTGGTCCGAGTTGACGTTGGCACCTCGGTACGTCCGTTTCGTCATCAGGTTCGGGTTGTGGCGGCGGTCTATCAATACATGGTCTATCTGGTTGCGAGTGGCTCCATTAGGTGGCTTTGTGGATATTTTTACGCGCAAACCTTATACTCGCAACGACCAAATTATTGCTTGCTGCCATCTCTATGATTCGTTGTCCATTGTTTATTTTGGCAATCGTATCTCCCAGAATGATTCTTACGTCGGACCCTGAGGCCCGAGGGGTCTCCGGGTGTTCTTACCGGAAATACACATGTGTGCCAAATTTCAATAAAATCGAACTTTGGAAAGTGGGTTAAAAATTTATCACACGATCTAACTAGCTACGGGCACGCGAAAAATTTAATAAAAACGAGTGGAACTGTAAAAAGAGCATTTTAAAGAAAGCACGTTTGTATTACTAGGGCATATTCACCGTACATATAATTTTAAATATTGTAACAAATACAATGTTTTTTTAACAAATATGTAGAGAAAGTACAAATGATTGATGAAATTAAATTTTTTTTAAATTTGTGGAGTTCTGGTTCATATTCCATATTTTAAAGTAGTGGATCTACTGTTATTCCATACTGAGTTTTTACTTCACGTATGACCCGATCGTGATAATCCTCTTCTGGAGAAAGCAGATTGTGCATATTTTTAGGTTTTAACTCGATTTTATTTTGATCTTCAGGAGTACAATTAGCCTCGCTCCTCAATATACAGATGATAAGAAAACAGAAAGCAACGATGAAGAGTTTCATTTTACTTTTGGAGAGATTCCAGTAGGTACTTGCAACAAAAACTCGGTTTTAATTCTGAACTAAACAGCGTTTAACGCGTTCGTTTATAAAGCAGACAATTGTTACTGAAACATCGTAAAATTCAATAATTGCAAAACTAGTAAAACAGGACTCGTAAACCTGGGAAACACAAACGATACCACAACGATTTAGTGATGAATACAAAATTTTGAATGTTTATGGTAAGTAAACTTTGTTTTGATGAAATTAAAAAATTGCGTTTAATTTTTAGACAATATAATTACACTAGTGGGAATATGTATTAACTTAAGTATACATTTTTCGGATGTTTGTTTTGTTGAAATTAAAATATTTCGTTTAATTTGTAGACAATATAATTACACTATTGGCAATATGTATTAACTTAAGTATAGATTTTTCGAAATTCAGACAATTAATTTTTTTTATAAATTTCTATCGCGATAAATTTCTATCGCAATTGGAATTCCACTAAAACCTGTTAATTATTCATCACTGCTACACAACTATATTAGAGTAAGTATAGAAGTAAAGAAGTAAAGAAGTAAAGAAGTAAAGAAGTAAAGAAGTAAAGAAGTAAAGAAGTAAAGAAGTAAAGAAGTAAAGAAGTAAAGAAGTAAAGAAGTAAAGAAGTAAAGAAGTAAAGAAGTAAAGAAGTAAAGAAATAAAGAAGTAAAGAAGTAAAGAAGTAAAGAAGTAAAGAAGTAAAGAAGTAAAGAAGTAAAGAAGTAAAGAAGTAAAGAAGTAAAGAAGTAAATAAGTAAAGAAGTAAAGATAAATTGTTGATAAATGCAATGTGGGCGCCGTGGCTCACTGGTTAATTGCATGCATTTCTGAGCAGGGGGTTCGCAGTTCGAATCCCAGGAAACACCAAAAGTATTTTTCACGGTACCACCTCTCGCGAATGTCTGTCAAACGTCCGAGAGTAAGAACTTGTCACGGAGGCTTCTCAATTCGCCGTTCGGATACGGCATTGAATTGTAGGTCCCTTACATTTGTGTGCAAAAATATACCTGTACAGCACAATTGGTCTCGAAAAGCTATGGCTTGGAACGCAACGGCCTGTGGCGCCGATTAATATTATTATTAGTAATGTATGTATATAAGGAACATTGAAACAGATTCTCTTTTCTCTTTCTGAATCCAACTCGTCCGCTCAGCCTTGTTGCAATTTTTGGCGTCAATAAACACATTGATTTTCTGGAATTTGCAAGAATTTTCGACTTTAGAAGATGCATTTTGATAAGCCCATTGGCTTGATAGTTGTACGTGCCTTTTTCATTTGTTAGGCCTAGTACTACAAATGAATCTGGCAAGATTCACTGTCAAGTTGTTGGCCTTTAAGAAAGACGTCAACTAGTTCCATAAGATATACACAGAGAGTTATTTATATATTACAAAGAATATATCTGTTTTGGGTAAATAAATAGCTTTAAAATACATAAATAAGCGGGTGACTGACACGAAGTGTTACCAATTTCAGACTATCATTTCTGTCAAACCAGTGATGACAGCGCGCTCAAATTGACACTTCATTCCATTGTTTACAAGCGTACAAAAGCATTTTAGTAGAAAATATTCAGAAAAAAGTTATCCGCAATGGAATTCAAACGTAATAGTGTGATTGCTCTATATTTGGCTGGGAAAACCACAGCTGCAGATTGTTAACCAGTTAAAACATCTGCATGTGAATAAAATGTTTGTGTATCGCACCATAAATCGCTATAACGATACTGGCGTGGTGGTGGACCGAAACGCACTGCAACAACGCCGGATATCATTCGGAAGGTGAAGGCCAAATTGGCGCGGAATCCGCGCCGTAGCGGCATAAAAATGGCTCGTGAGGCGAAAATTTCGCTCGAACGGATGCAGCACATATTGAAAGATCATATTGGACTTAAGGTCTTGAAATTCAAAAAAAAAAAAGAGCAGGGTAGGCTGTGTCGAAGACACGGCCGTGGGTTTTGAGCGTGACAACGTCTTTCCGGGATGAAAGAAAAGAAAAAGATCTTGTTGTCTGTGGGACATAAACACGGACGGATATATTAAAAAAAAATTCTATACTAAATACAAATCCTACGACTTGCACCGTAGCTCATCATACATACATACATCATCATCACATCACATTATATATAAATTATTTATAAGCGAATTTTAATGTTCATAACCACTAACTGTGAAGTTGCTGCATATTGCATATTACTGCCCAAACACAGTAATGCAGCTTTTGGTTTCAACTCACATACACACATGATCATCAATCACATCACATACAACAGAATAAATAATTTAAAAGCTGATTTAAATGTTCATAACAATTTATTGTGAGGTGGGTACATATTAAATATATCATATCACTGCACAAACATAGTAATGCAATTGCGTCGATAGCAGTAGGAGAAGTAAGAGCTGTTAAAAAAATATCTGCGTGTAATCTTTACGCGCGGTTGGAGTGAAATTCTTTGACGTTGTGGACAATATTACGATTAAATTAAAAGGCACGAATCCCTTGAGAAATGGCTTGGTTCCAAAAATCCCAGACCCTATTGGCCAGATCCCAGAATTTCCATAGGAACAAGTCTTATAGTCACATCGTAGTACTACACTCCGAATTTCATGCGAATCGCTCGAGAAATTGATTTGCTCCAGAAATGAAATTCCAGACCATAATAATAATATTCCAGAATTTCCATAGGAACAAGTCTTATAGTCACATATTAGTCCTAAATTCCGAGTTTCATACGAATCCATTAAGAAATGGCTTGGTTCCAAAAATCCCAGACTCTCCCAAGTAGCAAAAAAACAACAACAAAAAAGTGGGTTGCAAAATCAGAATAATTTTTGCCAATATTTTTGCTATTTTTCAGCGCTTTTTAAGCAAACTATTTTGCTCTGATTCAGAGCTGAAATTAGGCAATACGTTCGGACTAAATAAAAATTTTCAAACATTCTGAATTTTAGCAAAAGCGGGTTGCAAAGTCAGAACAATTTTTGCAAATATTTTTGCTATTTTTCAGCCTTTTTTAAGCAAACTATTTTGCTCTGATTCAGAGCTGAAATTAGGCAACGCGTTCAGACTAAATTTAAATTTTCAAACATTCCGAATTTTAGCAAAAGCGGTTTGCAAAGTCAGAACAATTTTTGCCAATATTTTTGGTATTTTTCAGCGTTTTTTAAGCAAACTATTTTGCTCTGATTCAGAGCTGAAATTAGGCAACACGTTCAGACTAAATTTAAATTTTCAAAAATTCTGAATTTTAGCAAAAGCGGGTTGCAAAATCAGAACAATTTTTGCCAATATTTTTGGTATTTTTCAGCGTTTTTTAAGCAAACTATTTTGCTCTGATTCAGAGCTGAAATTAGGCAACACGTTCAGACTAAATTTAAATTTTCAAAAATTCTGAATTTTAGCAAAAGCGGGTTGCAAAATCAGAACAATTTTTGCCAATATTTTTGCTATTTTTCAGCGTTTTAAGCAAAATATTTTGCTCTGATTCAGAGCTGAAATTAGGCAACACGTTCAGACTAAATTTAAATTTTCAAAAATTCTGAATTTTAGCAAAAGCGGGTTGCAAAATCAGAACAATTTTTGCCAATATTTTTGCTATTTTTCAGCGTTTTAAGCAAAATATTTTGCTCTGATTCAGAGCTGAAATTAGGCAACGCGTTCAGACTAAATTTAAATTTTCAAACATTCCGAATTTTAGCAAAAGCGGTTTGCAAAGTCAGAACAATTTTTTCAATATTTTTGGTATTTTTCAGCGTTTTTTAAGCAAACTATTTTGCTCTGATTCAGAGCTGAAATTAGGCAACACGTTCAGACTAAATTTAAATTTTCAAAAATTCTGAATTTTAGCAAAAGCGGGTTGCAAAATCAGAAAAATGTTTGCCAATATTTTTGCTATTTTTCAGCGTTTTTTAAGCAAACTATTTTGCTCTGATTCAGAGCTGAAATTAGGCAACACGTTCAGACTTAATTTAAATTTTCAAAAATTCTGAATTTTAGCAAAAGCGGGTTGCAAAATCAGAACAATTTTTGCCAATATTTTTGCTATTTTTCAGCGTTTTAAGCAAAATATTTTGCTCTGATTCAGAGCTGAAATTAGGCAACACGTTCAGACTTAATAAAAATTTCCAAACATTCTGAATTTTAGCAAAAGCTAGTTGCAAAATGAAAACATTTTTGTAGATATTTTTGCTATTTTCCAGCGTTTTTTAGCAAACAATTTTGCTCTGAATCAGAGCGGAAATTAAGCAACACAACATTGAAATTTTATCACATGTGTCCAAATAGTACAACTAGTTAATTTTCCACTAGCTATCTCATTGTTCCTCATTGTTTAAATTTGTTAAGTAACAGCCATCTTGAAATTTTTGAAAATATTCTTAATACGCAATTTTTGATGTACATCAAAAAATGTGGCACCCAGAAAATGGCATTAATTTATTCGGAAATAATAAAGAAAATGAAAGAAGAAACAATTTGACGATGATTAGCAATTAATGCGTTAATAAAATTAAAACGTTTTTTTTATTCACACAAAGTAACAAAATGTAAAACGGACGTACTAAAGTAGATTTCCTTGGTACAAGAGGGAAAACGAGTTCAATGATTTACAAATAAATGTTGCGTTTCATTTGCAGTGTGACATCTGTCGTTGGTCGACTCTTTGTCGCAGCAAATAGAACACCAAAATTGAATTGGGTTTGTTTGCATTTTTTTACAGGTTTGTTTTTTAATATATTTACAAAATATATTAATTTTCGCAACATAAAAATTGTCAAGCCATGTGCCAAGCAAAAAAACCTGTTGCTGATGCTAATAAAAAAGGTATAAATCTGCCGAAATATATAGATCTTTTTTTTTTTTTGCAAATGGAAAACTTGACAGCCAAACGGGCAATCGGTGACAGATTTTCATGTCAAATAAAAAACAAAACAAAACAGGTAAATGTAAAAACAAATCGTTTTTCTGGTACAAATGTGTATGTATACACCGACACTTGCGCCACACGTTTCAGACGCGCACAAAACTTTAACTCTATAGTTGGATAAAAATGACTTCAGAGAAGCCGAAACAACTACTATTGCACGAATCACACGCACCAGAGGAGACTGATGACATGTGTTCACACGAGGGATCTTGGAAACGCCCTACGAGACTAAGCTACTCACAAAATTTCAACTCTCTGGGATTTGTGGAAGCTTGTTGGAAAGGTCCTAAAAAAGTTGAAAAAATCTCTTTTCCACATATCACTCGTGCCACATGCGCCAAAAGCGGAATCTCTGAAAAGGCCCACTGAGTTGATAAAAAAATTAGCTCTCTAGGTTGCTTGAAAGTTGGTTAAAAAGAACATCAAAGTAGTTGAGGGGTCAACTTAAGTTAAATTAAAGTTTGAAAAAAACGACCCATTAAAATTAAAATTGTTTATGTAAATTCTCTAAAAGGAGATACACATGTGTGCAAAGTTTGAACCGGGTTAATTTGGGAAAAGATAATATTGGAGCCCCTTTACTTCAAAACGTTTACAAAAACTATTGTCAGCGGGTGTATAAAATTTGTGTGGGAGCCCCTGACCTTGGGGCGAGATCACTTCCAAATTTCAATAGGAAGTGTTGACATTGGAGATACACGTGTATTGAAAATTTGAAGAAAATCGGGCTAATTTTTAAAAAATGTATATGGGCACTCCAAAAATTGTACGAAAAGTTTTGTCCATCGGAAATCATGTGTTTAAAATTTGAAGAAAATCAGGCTAATTTTTTAATTTTTAAATGGGCACCCCTCAGGGCCCGTTTACTCCAAAAATTTTACAAAACGTTTTGTTCATCGGAGATACATATGTGTGTAAAATTTAAAAAAAAATGTCAGGTTAACGACCCCGGGGTCCCCGAAATTTTTACAAAAAGTGTTGTCCATCGACACATGAATATAAAATTTGAAGAAAATCGGGTATGCTGTGCCAAGTGGGTGGGAATAAAAAGGCATTTTATCGTGGCCAGAAGATGGCACTAAGTTTGCCGTAAGCTGAGTGCGAGTTTAATTTAACTGGAATAATCAAGTCGGTCGGTATCTCATTATCCATATTTGTATGGGAGCCCCCTGAACAATCTGTCCGACTGCTTCCAAAATATGACAGTTCTTGTTTTCTTTAAATACGAAAAAGGCGTGTATTTTAGGTAGCTAAAATTTAAAATTCTGAAAAATTCATAAAAACTGTGTAGATTTTTGGATTATAAAAAATTTGGAAAATTGAAAATGGCAAGAACGAGTAGCTTGGTCAAAAATGCTAGATAGAAATAGCGAAAATTTTGGGAAAATTAGCTCTGATTTTGCAACTTGCTATGCTAAAACTCAGAATGTCTGAAAACTTAATTTAGTTTAATTGTTTTGCTTTATTTCAGAGCAAAGTAGTTTACTCAAAAACGCTGCATTTAAATAGCAAAAAAAATTAGCAAAATCAGCTCTGTTTTTGCAACTCGCTCTACTGAAATTCAGAATGTTTGAAATTTTTAAATTAGTCTGAACGTTTTTCTTAATTTCAGCTCTGAATCAGAGCAAAATAGTTTACTCAAAAACGTTACATATAAAAACAAACAAATCAGCTTTGATTTTGCAACTCTCTTTTGCTAAAATTCAGAATGTTTAAAAATTTAATTTAGTCTGAACATTTTGCTTAATTTCAGCTCTAAATCAGAGCAAAACTGTTTTGGGCATCAAGAACTGCTAATAATTAATATAGACCGATTTTAGCATTGGTTGTATACAGAGTACTTAGGTCAGATGGTTAAGAAGTCGCTTCATATGCAGAAGATGATGGTTCAAATCCCGTATCAGGTAACTTTTCAAAACACTATTGAATTATTATTCTTAAATAAAAAAGTATCAAAGATTTTAAATTCCAGGAAACCCGGGGAGAAAGAAATATACAAAAATTAAATAAATTAAAAATTTAAATTTTTTTTGTTCTAATTTTTCGAAAAATTTAGCAAAATTTTCTCTGATTATTAGAAATTGTTTAGCAAACTTTTCTCTGATTTCTCGAAAAATGTACGCAAACTTTTCTCTGATTTTTCCATAGCGATAGCAAATTAATTTGCTTAGTTACAAATTTGCTGCTTCTACGAAGCTGATCAGAAGGGTTTATATCTCCAGTATGTTCTGAATTTCTTCTGTCTTGCAAAAAAAAGATGATTTTTCGAAAAGTAAGCAAACCTTTTTCTGATTATTCTAGCAAATTTTGCGCTGACTTTTCGACTTGGTCTTGTCTTGACTTGACTAGGTTTCTATCTCCACTATATTCTGAATTTCTTCTGTTTTGCAGAAAAAAGAATATTCATGATTTTTGAAAAATTTAAGCAAACTTTTCTCTGATTTCTCGAAAAATTTAAACAAATTTTTCTCTGATTCAGCAATTACGCAAAATATAGCGATAGCAAATTAATTTGCTTAGTTGCAAATTTGCTGCTTCTACGAAGCTGATCAGAAGGGTTTATATCTCCACTATGTTCTGAATTTCTTTTGTCTTGCAAAAAAAAGATGATTTTTCGAAAAGTAAGCAAACCTTTTTCTGATTATTCTAGCAAATTTTGCGCTGACTTTTCGAGAAATTTAAGCGAATTTCTCTCTGATTTTTCGAAATATACAAGCAAAGTTTTCTCTGATTTTTCTGTGACACAGCGATTACGCAAAATACAGTGTTAGCAAACTTGTTTGCATTTTTAACATTTTACTTTTTGAACATGCACCCCCTTATACCTTGTATTGAGACGTTGTCACGTCAAAACGCATGGTCTTACCGATGCTCAAAAAAAAGTTAGAGTGGAAAGAGCAGAGGAGTTGTTACGCTTGCACGAAAGTGGCGATTTGCCGAATTTGGTTTTCTCCGATAAGTCACCGTTCGTTATTGAGCAATATGTGAACAAGCAAAACGACCGGATTTACGCGCCCGGCCGTTCTACTGAAAATTTGGACCAACGGATTGCCACTCGAAACCAAGCGCTGCCGATGGTGATGATTTGGGCCGCTGTAACGGCCGAAAGCCGTTCACCGCTAGTTTTTTTGGACCGTGGCATCAAGATAAATCCTCAAATTTATCGGGATCATGTGTTGGAGGGAGCGTTGAAGCCTTGGGCACAAAACCATTTTGGCCGCAGAGCCAATGGACATCTCAACAGGACTCGGCGACGAGTCATAAAGCGCGCGTCAATCAAGATTGGCTGAGAAACAACGTTCCGCGGTTCATTTCCACTGCCCAATGGCCACCAAATTCACCGGATGCAAATCCGCTAAATTTCTCGGTTTGGGGTATTTTGAAGAGCAAGGTTGGGACAAAAAAATACCAAAGTATCGATCATCTCAAGCAAGCGCTTCGCCGGGAATGGGCCAAAATACCGCAGTGCCACTTTCGTGCTGCATGCAATAGCTTTGTCGCCCGTTTGAAGGCCATAATCGCGGCTAAGGGTAGCCAAATCGAAAACTGATAATGAAATTTTGGTGAACATTTTTTACTTTGATTCAATAAAATTCATCAAAAATAAAAATTCTGTGGCGTTTTGTTTTGGTAAGACTTCGTGTCCGTATATAAAAAAAACACAAGATTTTAAAGACATCAGTTGCAATACGTTGTCACAATTTTTTCGGAAAACTTAGCTTTTCGTAATAAAGTCCAAGGTAACATTTTATCATAGTCAATAAGACATGTAAAATAATAAATTTGTTCGTTGCACGGTAAACTTGAATTTTTTCATACGTTCTGCAGGTCGCAACGAGACTTTTTCAATGGGGAACCAACACTACGTTTGGCGACGAAGAAAAAGTAATTTATAAATTTGGATTATAGTGTTACACGAATATGAGCAATCGGTTTATTTTTTTAAAAAATTATATGGGAGCCTTCGGCCCTGGTGATCGATCACTTCCAAATCTTTACAAAAAGTGTTGTCATCGGAGATACACGTGTGTAGAAAATTTGAATAAAATTGGGTTAGTTTAAAAAAATTATATGTGAGCCCCTCGGCCCTGGGGCTCGATACCTTCCAAATGTTAAAGGTTAGTGTTGTAATCGAAGATACATATGTATTCAAAGTTTGAGTAATATCGAGCTTTAGGAAGTGGGTTAAAACTTGATCACAAGAGTTGACTACACATGGGCACGTGAAGTTAATATGGATAATTTTAAAAAAATATAACGGGTTAGTAAGAAACATAAAAACATACAAATTGAAATGGTAATATAAGTATAAGTTATGTACTTGCGTACCCATAATGGAACACAGTAACATAAGCATGGAAAATAAACATCGTGCAATTGCACACTGGGGAAAATGTGAAAACAAAAAATGAAGGTTTATAATTTAGTATTTTATTTCCATTAAATTTTAGAAAAGAAAAACAATAAACAGTATTAGTTTTCTATTAAATTGGTTAAGAATAATGTACATAAGATTAAAACACCATATTAAGATAGTAATATACTTCTCCACTTACAGTTCCCGCTACAGAAAAGAAACAACATTTGGCGCTTTTGGATATTTTCACTGCAGTGGGAGACACCACTTCTATGGGCCTAAGATGTGAAGAGGGCTCTGAAGCTTGAAAGGAGCAAACATTGAATCAAAGAGAAGAGTAAAATTAAAGAGTAGTGATGAGCAAACGCAAGACCAAGACTAATTTTATTTCATCTCGATTTTGATCTGTCAAGATGAGTCTTGGACATGGTCCTTCAGTCCTGGTCTTGGTCTTACAGTCTGAATCTTGGTCGTGTGATCTCGCTGGTAACATTCTTGTAGACCAATCTCAAAATATTTTTTGGATAATATATGTCTACTAGTTCATGAAAAGTCACAGCTTCTTATAAAATTCTTATACTCGTAGTATGTAAGTTACTTTGATAATGTTTCCAATGTACCTTCAGACACCAACCAAAAATATATATTAATTTCCAAAAAATTTAAAGGGTATACTTTAACGAGAATATTTTGAATTTTTCCTGGGCTTCGAATGTGTTTTTATTTTTTTTCATGAAAACCATCAGTCTACTGACAACTTTCTCAGTTTTGAGTAGATCAAAATTGACAGTCAAGACTGATGATCGTTCGGTTCGTTATACAAAATTTTTTTAAAAAAATTATATGTGCTTATTTCACAATGCTTAAAATGTAAAACCAAAAAAAACCAACCCATAAAATTTTTCATCTAAATTCTCTAAAAAGAGAGACATATGTGTGACAAGTTTGCACCGGGTTAATTTAGAAAAGGGGGCGCCGTGGCTCAGTGGAAAAGCGCATGGCTACTAAGCAGGGGTTCGTGGTTCGAATCCCAGTAACACCAAAAATATTTTTCACTGTGTCCCACCTCTCGCGAATGGGTGACAAACGTTCCGAGTCACGGAAAGCTTCTCAATTAGCCGTTCGGATACGGAATTAAATTGTAGGTCCCTTCCATTTGTGTGCAAAAATATATATGCACAACACAAATGATCGCGATAATGTAGGCCTTGGACCGAAACGGTCTATCGCGCCGAATATTATTTATTTAACTAGATTAAAGTATAGTTAAGTAGTTTTAAGTTTTAATTTAAAATTCAATAAAGATTTTTCATCCATTTTTCCTTCAAAAAAAGCTTAGCTTTTATATATAGATATAGATATAAAAATTAATTGCCACATGTTTGAAAGATCATCACTCGAGAACGGCTCGGCCGATTTGGCTGATTATTTTGTGTTCGTAGTTATAAGGACAAGGTTTGTATGAAAGAGTTTTTGGAAAGTCCTCGGAAAAGTCGGAAATTTTGGGAAATTCGGATGGTGTTTTTGTATGAAAATCTCAATAAAAAAAACTTTTAGTTTGACTTTTCTGCTGTCACATGTTTTCATAACAACAATCCCGATTTTTTTCAAATTTTATATGCATGTGTATCACCGATGGACAACACTTTTTCTAAAAATTTGAAAGAGATCAGGACCCGGGTCGGGGGTTCATACAACTCGCACCGGTGAGTGGAGCGTCAAAGTCAAAAAAAGAAAGGAAAATTAAATTTTCACAAACTTTCAATTTTAATCCTGTTCCTATTGACCTATTGCAGAAATATTATGGGGTGAAGTTGTAGAAAATTCAATGGGCTTTAATACTGCATTTGTAAAAAAAATTATCCAAGAACATTTTTTGAAATAATCGCGTTTGAAAATAAAATTTTAAAAAAACCTTTCTTTTTTTGACTTTGACGACGTTTATATCGACGTTTATAATGGTTTTAAGAATTTAAAAAATAATTACATTTTTTTTACCTTAAAGATTTAGTTTTCTATCAAAATAGACCAACAGTGATATTGTAGCTTGATCAAGGGTTACAGTGTGTAAAGTGATGCAAGGTCAAAAGTACGTATCTCTCATTTTTCTGATAGTCGGTCAACTTTCTGTAGTACATTGTTTTTCCGCCAGAGTTATTTAAAAATCAATCAAAAAATGTTGGGAAACAAAAAGACAGCACAAATCTATTGTTTTAATTTGACAGAAGATAAAAAAGTTTTTTAAAATGACTTTATTGGAAAGGCACACTCTTCCAGATCGTATTAAAAAATAAACATAAACAAAAGAACTGTTGGTTTTTTTTAAATTAATTTTTTAGTGGCGGCGTATGCGATTTTACCCAAAAATACTAAAAATGGAATAACTTTTTAACCATCAACAATTCGATAAAACTTCATTTGGCTATTTTTGTTGGAAGTGACCTCCGCTATTACCCTGCTTCGTTTGTGCCACGAATTCTTGTACACCCTGTATAAGGAGTACCGCCATCAGTTCATTTAAAAAAATAATATAAATGATTTAAAAAAAATGTATATAAGAGCAGATACTTTAACTAATTATATTACATAAAAATAGTTAAAAATCTAGTTTAGTACTATTTTTTAGATATTTGCCACCCGCTACCGAATTCTGAAATTATATTTATAAGACCTGAGAAATAAATAATTTTTTATATTAATGCATATATGTACATATAATACCTTTATTCTTAATGTACATGACTTAAAAATGCAATTCATATTTGGAACTGTACCAACTGTACGAACTCTAGAATGCCTCAATCTCGTAACAATATATAAAAATTAGAACTTCTTTATTTGTATGTATATGTATATAAGTTAGTGAATTCTTTGTTTTAAGTAATAAAAAAATTTAAATTTATTTTCCGTAAGTATCATTTTCTTTATTTACATTCATTTACATTTAGTTACAACTCAATTGTTGCGATGAGCTAATTGTCGCGAAGTCTGCCTTTTGTGTTGCGCGTGCACTTTCTTATCTTATCTTGTGCTAACCTATATATATATCTTTATATATAAAAATCTCGTGTCACGGTGTTTGTCCTCCAACTGCTCCGAAACGGCTCGATCGATTGTTATGAAATTTTTTATGTATATTTGGTAGGTATGAGAATAGGTTTTAAAGTAAAGAAAAATTAAAATTAAAATTGTTCAATTTTTCTCTAATAAAAGATGGGTATGTGTTAAAATTTGAAGAAAATCGGGCTAATTTTTAAAGCCAGTTCATCTGCGTCTTCGTTGCCTGCAATACCTCGATGACCTGGTACCCAACCGAGCTTAACCCTGTTGTGTCTGGCCAGAGATTGCAATGCATCGTAGCAGCTTTAAACTGTTAACGAGTCCATTGACTTGGACGACAGAGCTTTAAGTGCTGCCTGGCTATCTGAAATAGATATAAATTCTCACGCCCTTAACGCCTTTACTGAGGTTTATCCTAGCGCAGATCTCTATGGCATGGAGTTCGGCCTGGAAGACCGTGGGGCTTACTCCCATTGGTATCGAAACCTTTGTATTAGGTCCAAAGACACCAGCACCAACTCCAGATTCCATTTTTGATCCATCAGTGAACCAAACCAGACCATTATCGTCTAGTGTCGGAACACCATTAGACCAGCTTGCACGGTCTAAGATTTCTACCTCGAATAACCTGCCGAAACAGTACTCCCTGACCCGTCAGGTATTGTGCAGAACATGTCTCTTTCGGGAATTGAGTTGAGAATTGTCAGGTGTCCCTCAAGGTCGCCTGGTTTATACTTATATTCTAGTTGCAGCTTTATAGCGCATCTAGCGGCCGTCTTCCTAATGAAGATTTGTACTTTCACCCCTACAAATCTTCATAAGGAAGATACGATAGCTTTTAATGCTGTCGTAGGGCAGGTACGCATAGCACCTATAATACCTAGACAGGCAATTCTTTGAAGCTTCTGAAGCTCGTTTGTCGTTGTCCTTTCGAGTACCTTGGGCCACCAAACTTTGGCCGCGTACGAGATTATGGGTCTCACTATCATTGTATACATCCAGTATATCATCTTAGGATTGAGGCCCCAGGTTCTGCCGTAAATTCTTCTGCAGGCCCATAAGGCCCTTGTAGCGCGTTTAGTAGCAGACTTTATATGAGAATTCCAGTTAATTCTGTTATCAAGGATGACACCGAGGTATTTTACCTCACTGGAATACGTTAGAGAGGTTCCTTGAAGGATGATTGGTCCTAAGTCAACCAACCCGGGGCCCGGGGTCTCCAAAATTTTTACAAAAAGTGTTGCCTATCGGAGATACACGCGTATATAAAATTTGAAGAAAATAGGTTTAATTTTTTTAAAATTTTTTTATGGGGCCCCACGAACCCGGAGCCCGGGGTCTCCAAAATTTTTACAAAAAGTGTTGTATATCGGAGATACATGCATTTATAAAATTTGAAGAAAATCGGGTTATTTTTTTTTAAAAATGTTACAGAAAGTGTTGTCCATCATTGATACACATGTGTATGAAATTTGAAGGAGAAAAATTTGTTAAATATTTGTATGGGAGCCCCCCGACCCCGGGGCCCGAGGGGCTTCAAATTTTAATAGAAAGTGTTGTCAAAATTTAAATAAAATCGGGCTCTGGGAAGTGGGTTAAAAATTGATCGCAAGATTCCACGACAGACGACCGCCGACCGACAGACGACCCACCGACTGCCGTGCCACGGACAAGTGAAGTTAATATATTAAAAAAAAAAAAAAAACTTTGAGAACGACTGGACCGATTTGGCTAACTTTTATTTTATAAATTCGCCATAGACATTTAGATATATAGCTTTTCACAAGTTCGTAAAATGCTCACGACAGCTGACGTCTGTCCGGTCAGCTAGTATATGTATATATGTATACATATTTGACCCACACTATCCTTGGAACTACTGGAGTAATTTCAAATAAGCTTGGACTTGGGAGGGTTTGGCGGATATTAGAGACGATTTCTGTTTTTGGGGTTTCTGAGATGAATAGCGCTGGCGACGATAGAGGTCGATTTGTCCATTGTGGGGGGGGAATAGATGATCGCGTAATGGGCGTCGGGTGAGTGGAGTCGGTTTGGAGGGGGTTCGGTGCGGTTTACCGTTAGGTAGGGATGCTCGAGAGTAGTGTGTTTGAAGGTCGTTGGTTGGTAGATGTGGGAAGGGGTGTTTGGTCGGTGGGTGGCGTGTCTATATAAGTGTGGAAATAATATTTTTGCAACCGGACAACGACAGGCAGTCAACTAGTATTAAATAAATGAAATGAAATTACCCCAGCTTGTAGCTGGTTTCTTTTATTACGTTTTTGTTTTAGTTCGAAATTGTGAGCAAGGAGGACATAACCAACTACACTTTAATTCAAATTCAAAATTCTTGTACGAATTAAAATAAAGAAACGTGGTAAAAACACGTTACTAGATAATTTTGAGTCTAATCGATTTAGATTAAACATAAAAGATACGATGTATATTATAAAATTTTGTATGGGTGCCGGGGTCGGGCACAAAAAAGGTTGTCAATCATTCACATGTGTATACAATTTGAAGAAAAATAGGTACTCTTATTTATAATATTTGTATGGGTGCCCCCCGACAACGGCGCCCGATTACTTCCAAATTTTTACAAAAAATTTTGTCCATTGGAGATACACATATGTATAAAATTCGAAGAAAATCGAGTACTTTTATTTATAATATTTGTATAGGTGCCCCTTGACCCCGGGCCAGATCACTTCCAAATTTCTACAAAAACTGTTGTCCATCGGATATATACATGAGTATAAAATTTAAAGAAAATTGGTTCAATTTTGTAAAATATTTGTATGGGAGCCCCCCGACCCCGGTGCCCGATCACTACCAAATTTTTACAAAAAGTGTTGTCAATCGGAAATACACATGTGTATACAATTTGAAGAAAATCAGGTTCTCTTATTTATACCATTTGTATGAGCTCCCCAGCCCCCAATCACTTCCAAATTTTTTACCAAAAATGTTGTCCATTGGAGATACAACATATGCGTATAAAATTTGAAGAAAATCGGGTATTTTTTTATATTTTTTTTTCAAATTTTATATACATGTGTATCTCCGATAGACAACACTTTTTGTAAAAATTTTGGATACCGGGCTAGTGAGGCCCTATAAAATTTTTTTAAAAAATTGACCCGATTTTCTTCAAATTTTATACACATGTGTATCTCCCATGGACAATAGTTTTTGTACCTACGCCAATTGTATGAAGATGGACAGTATATAGCCGGGTAAACTTGTTTCTTAATGGAAGCATTGTTTCATTTTCTCGTCTACCATGGTTAAAACGCTCATCAGTAGGTACAATATTAAGTCAGCTGTGACCCAGGATAAGGCTACGTGGACCACAGGTTGTGAATGTGTTTTTCTATAATGAAAACAATTCCATCAAGTGTCCCTCCTTGCGATTTGTGAATTGTTAACGAGCAGGATGGTTTTAGTAAAAAATGGATCGATTTACTTCGATTGAGAGGAACTGTTGCGGATCTACGATTGAAAGGAACTGTTGCTCTACTAATTCCTTTTATATTTATGTAGTCAGCCTTTTCCCCAAAAAAGAAGTCAAACGCGTAGAACTCTATTTTGATCACCCAATTCAACGTGTGTTAATTTGCCTACTGTCCCATTAGCTAACCCAGCATCAACGTCGATGCTTGTGGTTATCATGTAGGGTTTATGTACAACGAAAATAATTTAGTATGGTAACCCTCATGTGTCAATCGTGCTAAGTTTGTGAAGCTTCTCTCTAGTGACCCTTTCTTGTTCGCGGCCAACTCCACACCCGATTATATCGTCATCAGCAACCGAATTCGATGTTTCATCAGATGAACTTAAGTTTCTCAAATTATACGCATCGACTGAACGGTTATCATTGAATAATCGAATTCCATTTAGACGATCTTCCGCTTCCGTCTCTGAACAGAATCTCGATTCAATCAATTGCAAGTTTTGTTCATCCAATCGATCTCCATTGCCAACCTTTGTTAATAAGGATGAGAATTCAGCATTCTACTGCCGCATAACTTTGGTTAATTCATAAAAAAAAATTCGCTTCCATAACTGCTGAACATCGATCCGCTGTATTTTTTGCCTACAAATGAGAGTCGCTCTAAGCGGTGGAAACTGCCTCAAATCACCAATAAAAAAACAACCCATAAAAATTAAAATTTTTCATCTAAATTCTCTAAAAAATTCTCTAAAAATGCTGTGTAAGATATAGCTGCTCACAATATTTCAGCTCTCTAGGTCGTGTGAAAGGTCACAGAACTAACGACTTCACTTTTCGTTAACGCGTAACAAAAGTAAACAATCGATTTCACTTCCCATAATATGTTTCGTGTAATTTTTTTCGTTATATGAAAATCGATTCTCAAGGAGTAAACTCCAAAAATATTAAAAATTAGCCCGATTTTCTTAAAATTTTAAACACATGTGTATCTCCGATGGACAAAACCCCCTGTAAAATTTTTGGAGCCCATAAAAGTTCTTTAAAAATCAGCCCGATTTCTTCAAATTTTTAACACATTTGTATCTCCAATGGACAAAACTTTTTGTAAAATTTTTGGAGTGACCGGGCTCTGAGGGCCTTGAGGTCCTTATAAATTTTTTTAAAAATTAACTCGATTTTCTTCAAATTTTCAACACATGCGAACTCCAAATAAAATTTTGAAATTTGTCAACAACTACTCTTTTATTTTCTATTACTTTCTTTTATTTGCCTCTCACCAAATAAGTCTCGAACTTAAGTCTTGATTTATATGTAATAGTGTTAAGTTCTAATAAAATATCATTTAGTTTGTACCTCATTTGTATTACTACCGAGTTACAACAAAATTATTTCATAATAATTTAGTAATAAAATTCCCAGGTGTTGTTGCAGTTATATTAATTGTGTTCATTGAACATTTTCAGTGCACCTTCGCCGTTTTGATGAATTGACCCAATAATCATTTATTTGCACACATGCACTTTTGGATTTAATATAATTCCGCGTATTTTTACTTTTGTACTTTGTTGTCGAAAGAATTGTTTCGCAACATTAAGTTATAGTTATAGCTACTAAATTATCATAGATATGTATAAATAAAAGAAAAGTTTTGTACTTTTTTTATCATCTTCTTCGAACGGAGATTTTAATTTGCAACAGCTCATTTGGGGATCTGCCTTGCGATTTATCGGGAAACTACTGACTGCTCAAAACTTGGTTTGGGCCAGTAGCGCAACAATCAAGTTCGTGATGTAGTGCTTGCTCTACCTCCTATTGGTGGTCCTCGGGCAACTATGTGTATAAATCCTTATATATGTAGGCTAAAACTGCAAGTGCGAACGGTCTAGCGTTTCTAGTCTAGGTAACGTGGGTTAGCACCCTGCGGTACCGAAAAATGCCCGCTACTGAAACCGACAAAACGCCTCGGATAAGTAATGATCGAATAATGACGACTTTGGCTATTGTACCCGGACTAAGATTGGTTTCTGGAATGTGAGGATGCTCCTTGACTCAGGGAGTAAAAGACCTCAAAATGCCAGATTTCTTCAACTGAAACGTGAGTTTCTTCGATATAATTTGGACATACTGGGAGTGAGTGAATTAAGATGGTTCGACGTGTGAGAGTAACAATCCCCAACGTGTAACACTGTGCTACTCTACTCCGGCAAACCCTCCGGCAGTCCCCGTGAATCTGGAGTGGGTCTGCTGCTAACGCCAACAGCACGCAGAGGCCTAATTTCCTGGCACCCGCATAGTGATAGGATCTTATCGGCTAGATTTTGGACTAGAGTACGGCGCGTCACGATCATACAGTGTTACGCCCCAACGAATCCTTCGACTGAGGATGAAAAGGACAACTTCTACAATCAACTAAGCGCTGTATTCAACGCAACGCCGAACGGAGATATCGTCATCGTGATGGGGGCCTTGAATGCCAAGGTTGGCAACGACAATGAAGGACTCAAATATGAGATTGGGAAGCACGGCCTCAGCAAACGAAATGACAATGGTGAAAGATTTTTTGATTTCTGCATCACCAACAACCTTGTCATAGGAGGCACCATGTTTGAGCATAAGACTTGCCACAAGGTCAGCTAGGTGTCAACTGACAGGCAATCATGATCCAACCAAATCGACCATGTGGCGATCAGCCGACGTTTTAGGAGCTGTCTTCTAGACGTCCGAAACAGACGAGGAGCTGTCATGGGTATGGTACGGGATTATCACCTTATGGTAGCTACTGTCCAGTTACGTACTGCATCAGTTCAAAGAATCCGCAATATCATCCGAATGCCTAGGTATAACATCGACCGGCTAAAGATCCCCTCAGTACGCCAACAATTAAGGGATCATTTATCGCAAGGAGTGGAAGCAATAATAAATAATAAGAACAAAAATCTAACCAAATCTAATAAGAAAAAAATGGAGGTGTGGCCACAATACGACTTTCTTTTACGGACGGGCCGGAATCTATTACATAGGGTGCCGTAAATGTTTTTAGAAAATGGTAATACTAGTGCTTTCCGATGCAAATCTCTGTCAGTCAAAAAGTTTAACATTTTTGGAGGTTATGTTTCTCAAAAGTTATCTGTCAGTTCGCATCGCAACATTGTTTTTTATTTACTTGAAAAATTGAATTCAGTGAAAAAATGAAATTATCGCGTGAAAATTTTCGTGTGATGATTTTTTACGATTTTCGAAAGGGGGCTAACTCAACAACTGTGCTTCGAATCACTTCATTCGACTTTTGGCAACAAAGCACAATCCTTGGCTAGTGTTTATAATTGGTACAATTAATTTTAACGCGAACGACGTTCACTCAATGACGATCCTCGTGAAGGTCGTCCAAAAACAGCTGTTATGCCAGAAAATATCGATGTTGTGAGGAAACTGATTGATTGTGACTTATCGGGAAATCAAGGCATGCCTAGGCATAAGTAACACCAGCGTATATACAATCTTACATGAACATTTAAAGGTGCGGAAGCTATGTGCACGTTGGATTCCAAGATCGTGACAGGTGACGAGTCATGGGTATTTGCGTATGAGCCGGAAATAAAAGGGAAATCGACTGTTTGGGCCGGGCCTTCCAATTCGAAGAAAATCCAATAAAAGTTGTGCGAGCTCGGAGCGTTGTAAAGCAAATGGGCGTGTTTTTTCACGAAAACCGGTCATACGGCTACTGTGGCTCTTGAAAATCAAAAGATAGTCAATTCAACTTGGTATACAACCATTTGAGCACTCAAACGATCGAATTGAAGGGGTATCCGCCCTATAGCCCCGACTTGGCACCCAATGACTTTTTCCTGCTCCGAACAATCATAGATAAGATGCGTGGACAACGATTTTTATCGCCCGAAGAAGCGGTTGAAGCGTTCAAAAACCATGTTTTGGAGCTATCATCTTAGAACTGGAAAAAGTGTTTCGATAAAAGGTTTGAGCGTATGCAAAAGTGTATAGATCTTAAAGTACCTTTTTATAGTTTTTATTTGAATTAATTCTTTTTTCGTTTTTGAAAAAATTTTTGATTTTTTTTTTGCACTTTACAGATTTCTAAAAAGTGCTTCTTTTTGAGATATTTGCAAATACTCGGAAAACTGTCAAAATAAACTTCCACCTCCCTTTGGGCGACTTCCGCCAAAATCATCTGGTACCTCCCAATTTATGTTAAAAGCTTAAAATATGGAATTTATCCCCATCAATTCATCAAAAAACAGTCAGACAAAGATTTTTTTGCTTTTTCTGACTCAGGAGATACAGAAATGGGTAAATCTGCAAAAAACACGATTATAATACATACTTTCTTTATTAATATGTAAAAGAAAGTAAAAAATGCAATGTAATTTACTAGTTGTTAACCCCGGCGTTACCCGGCACCCGCCGACTACACCCCCAAGACACCATTTAGTCCAACTAAAAGCTAAAATAACAGGCGGTGTCTGGCTGCCCCTCCACCCCCTTCTGAACCAAACAAACTGACCGCTCCCTCACTGAAACCACCGCACACCACTGAGACCCACCCCCACAGTTTCCCGAATTTTCCAGGCTCCTATCCCTATTATCCTATTATCCCTGGACTATTACCAACATTTAAAAAAAAGTAGTCGAATCGGTCCGTTTAGACGTGAAATGGTAACAGATAGACAGGCAGCCAGAGTTACTTTCACATTTATCATTTATAATATTAGTATGGATGTATGGATTACAATATTTTTATTTATTTACAGTTTACGTTTCATCTAAAACAAACGATAATTTCAAACTCCATTTTTAGTTAAAAAATTTCCTAAATGCGTAAGCTATCACTATCGTAAGCAAGGAACTTGTTATTCTCACGCATCTGCTATTGGAATCCGCAGCCATAATCGTGATTTTATCCTCTAGACCAGGATACACAATCTGACGATCCCTGATGTATTGTGACAGAGTCTCAGTATCAATTTTTTGTAGCCTCTGCGTTACAGAGCTATTAAAATAATGGCCATCTCCTCCATTGAGCAGGAATTCTGGCACAATAACGTTGTACATCTTTTTGGTGTCTTCAATTAAGAGTTCCTCGTAAATGGGCATCTTACATTCGGCGCACATGACCATTACAGAGACGACCCGTTCGCCATCTTTTCGATTTATATCATAGACCACTTTAACTCCAGCCATTTGAAGAAAGCCGCCGTTTGAATCCTTATTGCGCAAAGAAATAGATCTTTCCAAAGCCCTGAAAATCACCTTTGCAGATACTTGAGAAACGTAAATATCATTGCCAAATGGCAGAACGGAAAGGATGTCACTTTCAGTAATCGATCCATCAGGTCTCTTTTCGATGGAATTTCTAATACCTAGAGAGGAATTATGATGGTAAAAGAAGGTTGTAACAGCGTTATTTTACTGACTTACCTCCTCCCTGGATGAATGCAATTGCAGCGTCCGACCAATACTGGTCAGCAGAGTACTCTTTTGACCTAGCGTAAACCATAGAGTCGGCGATCAAATTTCCCAGATTACACTCTTGCTTTCGGCAAGTTTCAGCACGACCGTCCAAATAAACTTTTGTGTGTCCAATTACAGTTGTTTCTAATTCGGTTATTTTTGGACGGTAGACGTCAAGCAGTTTTAAAACATCCGATTCTCGGTCAATTGAGGAATTCAAGAGAATGGGTTGACCGTCGAATTTAATCAGGTTTCCATCTTTATCAAACTGTAACAATTTCCTAAATTTAGAACATTTTGTTAAAAAAATCCATAAAAGCAAT
Source organism: Nephrocerus scutellatus (assembly GCA_947095585.1). Lineage (NCBI taxonomy): Eukaryota > Metazoa > Arthropoda > Insecta > Diptera > Pipunculidae > Nephrocerus > Nephrocerus scutellatus. The sequence continues at coordinate 32,354,894 of OX352762.1, read as the reverse complement.
TACCTGAACATGAAGCTTTCCCAAGTATTTTGAGTAAGCATACGCTTGAACTACTGGAACTTTTTTTCCATTTGTCTGTGTGACAACTGTGGGATAGGGACCATCGATATGCTCCAAATTTGGTTGTTTTCCGTTGTAAAGAAAAGTATTGGTATGTCCGCCAATGACTATATCCACTTCAGTGCATCCTTTAGCAATGGCCTGGTCTTTTTGATAACCGGAATGTCCAAGAGCAATAATGATTTTAACATCCGATTCCTTTAGTTTTTCCGCTTCTTTGCTGTAATAATATCAATGCTATTAAAATTTTAAGCAAATATTTTCTTTATATGCATGAAAATAATTATCTATTCGTTTTGACCTATAACATCAGTCATTATCTTTACCATACTAAATTCTATTAAATTCTATTATTTTCTTTTATTATATAGTACCAGAAAATCGCCCAACTTTTTCGCTTTTATTTACAATAATTGGTCATACCATTCCGACAATAAAAGATAGATAAGTATAGAAAATACTGAGAGAATGCTAGTTTGTAAAAACTTCTCAACTCAAAATCCAACGTTCGATTATCAAACCTCCATCATTCTAACTTAAAAAACCTGTAGTTTTTAAAATTTAAAGCGAAGTCTTATAGAAATAAATTAGTGCAATATGCTATGTTTATAATGTATGTATGTAAACCTATAACATAAGGATCGAGTCATGTTTTCTCGCGTTGGCTATCCTAAACTTGAATCGCCTTTATCTAGTGACGATCCGTTTATCTATGTATAAATATGAAATATATCAGAATTACAACTGATTAAAACCAATGCAATTAACCAGAAATAATAGGGATTAATAGACTGATCAGTTCGATTGGGAGATCAGAATGCAGTTGCAGTTTATTCAAGTAAATTTGCAAACTATTTTAACTTATTAGCTTTTAAACTCCGCAGACAACCATTAGAAATAAATCTAAGTTAAGTTCTTAATAGTACCCCCAACCTTTCAAATTACTTTCTGTACATTAGTTTATTGATTTTAAAGTGCACACGCTCGAGGGATTTACACCATTATTAAGCTAGACACAGAGTATAAATAAGAAAATAAAGGAGAGGAAAAGAGGAAATGTCTATTTTTTTAAATTCTCTATATTAACTTCGCGTGCAGGCTGGCGTGCTGGGAGGCTGGCTGGTCATATTTTCTGATCAATTTTTAACCCACTTCCCATAGCCCGATTTTATTGAAATTGTCCACACATGTATATTTCCAGTGACAATACTTTCAATTAAAATTTGGGGCCCCTCGGACCTCGGGGTCGGGGGGCTCCCATACAAATATTTTAAAAAATTTGCCCGATTTTCTTAAAATTTTATACAAACACTTTTTGCTAAATTTTTGGAGAGATCGGGTCCCTGGGTCGGGGGGCACTCAAACAAATTTTATGAAAAAAGTTCCCAATTTTCTTCAAATTTTATACGCATGTGTATCTTCGATGGACAAAACTTTTTCTAAAATTTTTGAAACGATCTGGCCCCGACTTTGAAACGATCTGGCCCCGGGGTCGGGGGGCTCCCATACCATTTTTTTTTAAATTATCAATTTTTAACGCACTTCCTAAATCCCGATTTTCCTGAACTTTTGTACACATGTGTATTTCCGATGACAATACCTTCTTTTAAAATTTGGAAGTGATCGGGCTCCGGATTCGTGGAGCTCCCGTACAAATTTAAAATAAAAAAAAACCCATAAAAATTAAAATGTTTCATCTAAATTCTCTAATAGCAGAAATTGAAATGGGAGCCCCTCGATCCTGGCTCATTTTTTATTTTTTTTATTTTTTTATTGTAGGAGAAAATCATCACCTTTGTTTTGTAACCGATAATGTTACTTTGCTACCCGTCGGCAATCGGGTACATCGGGCACTCACCTCGTTCACCTCGAAAACTCTGTCGCTTTGAACGCTAATCTATGGGTATGGTTTTGGATACGGTTTGTGCAATTGGAAAGCGACAAAATACATACATATTACTTAATGATGAAATGGAATGTTCATAATCGATTCTACTTTTATACTATTACGCACATTCATGGTGACTTTGTGAAATGGCATTAATAATGATTGTGTAAGTCGGAGTAATGTATAATGATGCTTGAGAAATGATGTGAAACAGAAATTTTCTGTTTTCGTTCATTATTAGAAATAATGACATTATTAATAACCGTTTAAGTGCCGAGTTAAAAATATGGCGACGCAAACTCGTAGTGCTTCCATGAACAGGCAGAATAGATTTTGCAATCAAAATCCACCACCAAAACCAAGCAGCGCAGCCGACTGCGCAGCACACACCGCACACAGTCATTAAAGTACGACAGTATCTGATGCCACTATATGATATTTAAAAAATGTATAAGGGCCTTGCGGCCGAACACGAGGCCCGATCACTACCAAATTTTAGAAAAAGTATTTATTGGGTATACACATGTGTGTAAAATTTGAAAAAAATCGGATAATTTTTATTTTAAATTTGTATGGGAGCCCCACGAACCCGGGGCCCGATCACTTCCAAATTTTAAGAGAAAGTATTGTCACCGAAAACATATACATGTGTACAAAATATCAGAAAAATCGGGCTTTAGGAAGTACGTTAAAAATTGATAATTAAAAAAAAAAATTGTATGGGAGCCATCGACCCCGGGGCCCGATCGCTTCAAAAATTTTACAAAAAGTTTTGTCCATCGGAGATACACATACACATGCGTATGAAATTTGAAGAAAATCTGGAACTTTTTTCATAAAATTTGTATGGGTGCCCCCCCGACCCAGGGAACCGATCTCTCCAGAATTTTTACAAAAAGTGTTTTCCATCGGAGATACACATTTGTATAAAATTTTAAGAAAATCGGGCAAATTTTTTAAAATATTTGTATTGGATCCCCCCGACCACGAGGTCCGAAGGGCCTCAAATTTTAATTGAAAGTATTGTCACCGGAAATATACATGTGTGCAAAATTCCAATAAAATCGGGCTACTGGGAACTGCGTTAAAAATTGATCAGAAAATCTGATCAGCCAACCACCCAGCCAGCCACGTGCACGCGAAGTTAATATAGAGAATTTAAAAACTTCGTTACGGAAACAGCAAATAGCCACGGAACTATCCACGCTGACGAACACAGCAGCGAAAACGGATAACCGATTTGAGAATTTTTGATGGAAAGTACGCTCAGTTGAGCTGAACAGCTACCCTGGCCAAATATAAAGCTGTCATAAAAGCAAAATTAGAATATATGTACAATTAAAAAAGCAGGCCCATTGCAAAAGACAGTACACTAGATTGCGCACAGAGAATCTTTTGCTCGCAAGGAAGAACGATGTCAAGTTCCGGATGTGGGGCACTTCGTTTTTTAACTTTTCGATTTAGATTTGAGGAAGAAAGATGCTTCGATTACACCTTACGTTCAACCACCATCATATCATATCATCATCATATTTGGCTCAACAACCGGTGTCTGGCCTCCCGCAAAAACCTTTCCACCGGTCCCGATTTCGACCCGATGTCATCCAGTCTATGCCATCCTTCCAGTGAAGTCTTGGCTGACCTCGCTGTCATGTTTAATAAATGCTACCCCAAAGGACTTTCGGAGCAGGATCCTTTTCGCTTATGCTTATCCGGAGCCTACCGAGATTAATTCTCTTCACGATGTCGACACCGCGGTAACGCTCGTAGATCTCATCATTATAGAGTCTCCGGGATCGCATCTAGCTCGCATGAAAAAGGAGGATTCTTCTCGGAAAGTATTTTGCGGTAGGATTAATGCGATACAACATCAAAGCAGGAGTTTAGGGATGCCAAGGAAAGCCGACTGGGATTGCTTCAGCAAACTCTCAAGGAGTATTAATTGAGGCCATAATTAAAAAATGGGTGTGGATGAAATTTCTGATACGATTGCAAATGACTTTACGACGGTATGAGAAAGTTTATCCCTTCCAGGACTAAGTATGTTACACCGAAGGAATATTGATGGTATGATTTAAGTTCCGAATAGGCTATTAGGAATCATAAGGTATGTTTTCGGTTTTATATAAAACAAAACCTACAGAAAAATTGAGCTACATTTAGTCGAGTCAAAGATGTTTAACTTAGGCGAGTCAAAACTGAGACAAAAATAACTTCAATTTTTCATGGAAGTAAACATTTTTGATCATTAGTGAAACGAATTTAACTGGGTTTAGCAACTATCGAGTCAATGGAAATTGCATTTGTGATGCATTTTTTATAATTTTCTTAATTTTGTATAATTGTTCTTACTAAGGTTGGAGGTAAATATTGCCACGCCGTCAATTTCAACTCTTAATTTCGTACTTGTGCAGTTGCTAGAATTTTAAACGAGTATTCATAAATCTGCTGGACAAATGGTATTCCTGCAATAGTTTCGAAGAGGTGTTTTTCAACGCTGGCATTACCATTACATAATCTTTTCCATTTATCCTATTCTTCTGGAGGTTTTCTAAAGTTGGAAAACACTCTTTCCTTTTTTTTTATATGAAAATTTATTGCCAAGGAGACTGTAAAGGAGAATGTAATTTACAATGTATCACATACAACAAACTACAGAAAACCCTGACCAAGAAAATATTAGAAATAATAATATTATAAATATTACGTAATTAATTGTGGGCGCCGTGTCTCAGTGGATAGGAGCATGGACTCCTGAGCAGGGGGTTCGTGGTTCGAATCCCAGTAACACCAAAGTATTTTTCACGGTGTCCCACCTCTTTTCTTTTTTCACGGAAAGCTTCTCAATTCACCGTTCGGATCTGGCATTAAATTGTAGGTCCCTCAATTTGTGTGCATAAACATGCATGCTCAACACATATGGTTGCGAGAAGCCCCTTGGACCGTATGGTCTGTCGCGCCGGTATTATTATATTAATAATTGAGCCTTCATATTTCTTGGATCCCCTATAGTACAATTCGGTCCTTCTGCAACTTGACGTTTCTTGAAGGCAGTGAATCGTACCGAATTCGTCTGTAGTACCAGGCCTTACAAACGAAAAAGGCACGCACAACTATAGAGCCGAAAAGCTTTTCAAAATGCTGCTTCTAAAATCTGTAGATTTTCGCAGGTTGACCAAATCCCCTCTAGGAAAACTTCCAATTCAGGCTTTTGAAAAAAAAAATTTCGTTTTTTCGTTTATAATTTTTTACGTACTTTCTAAAGCCATCATTAATCGTCAGCGTATGCAATACCTTGAATAACGGGAATCTTCAGCAAATAGCATAAGGGTTTTCGAAGGCAACGATCGATCGCATATCTCACAAAAAGTGGAACTAGTCTATTCAGAAAGCAAAGTTACATTTCATTAATTTGTAGAAAATCCAGTACCTTCCATCGATAAGACCATACTTGATTTGACTAGTATCTACCTTTGTGATCGTTCAATCCAGTTCATATTAGACGGTTGGAAATCTAATGTTACCGCATAAACGCCAGTGTTTCCCAAATCTCTGTTTTTTCTCTGACACTCTTTCTTATTATTTTCTTGCCTTTGCAAGTTCCGTCTAGTTCTGTCTAATTCTGTATTCTGCCTAGATTCTAGAAGATCAATGTGGTGTTTGGAGCACCAGACAATACAGTTGTATTCAAGTTTTGGGCGAATATATACTGAATTTTGCGTGTTGTTCAGTTTCTTTAATGTAAGTGGCATTCATAGATAAAAGATTATAGTTTTAATTTTGTAACTTGTTTAACATACCCACTTAATAAAAATTATAATTAAAAAACTTGTATTAAACCTATAAACTCTATACTAACATACATACTTAATGGATTCAATTTCTGGATAGTAATCAACGTCATTTGGTGCAACGAGGGTCTTCGTGTCTGGTGTCAGATATCCAATAACGCCCACTTTGACACCTCTTACATTAATTATAGTAGATTTAGCCAAATTTTTAGCAGCAGCTAATGTAGGAGTTCTTTTAAGGTCTAAGTTGGCAGCTAACACAGGAAAGTTAACTTGATTCAAAAAGGGCACCAAACCTTCGACTCCATCGTCAAACTCATGGTTTCCCAAAGACTGTAGAGAAGACGCAATACAAAATTACATCTTCAAAATGTTAAAAATTGATATATGTATACGAGTACGTTTTTAAATACTTACGATGGCATCTGGTGAGAGCTTATTGAGAAATGCTGCTGTAATGTTGTCCTTGAAAATGGTGAACCATGGAGTCCCTGTGTAGGTGTCGCCAGCGTTTAAGTACATAACTGCTATTCCACCATTTTTCGCGTTTTCCCTGTATCTGCGTATTCTGTTAACAACAAAACTTGGTTATAGCTGAGTTACATTGGCAGACATAAAACATACTCATGAGCAGTTCTGGCAAATCCTCCATAGCATTTATTGCTGTCGGCTTCGCTGGGCAAGCACTTGCCACTATTTATACTAGTTTGCTCGAAGCGAGCATGCATGTCATTATTGTGTAAAATAATGAATTCAGTTATATCAACAGCTTTGCTGGCCGGAACAGCTATAGAGTGTGCACTAAAGATGGTGCATGCTATAAGCCACAACACAGCTGGTCTCCTATGCATTCTTGTACTGCGAAAAATTTAACAAGATTTGTACATTTGTTTATAAAAAATATATAATATATATTGTATAAACACACTTTTTTGACCACAGAAGTCCAACATTTTTAAAACGTTTTCATTAGATCGCTTTCGTGTATGCCTGTCTGTGCGGGTGGAGTTTTGTAATTGTTTTTTAACTAACTTCCCCTTAAGCTAGAGACTTGAAACTTTAAACATAGCTCAGAAATGGATAGCTCAGAAATTGACAAACATTGACAAATCACAAAAAAACACAACAAATCGCAAGAAAGAAAAAAATAAAAATTAATTCAACGCGAGTTTGCAATTTGTTTCAAATTAAAGCCTATCTTGTTTTAACGTTTTAAATTAAAAATGTATTTTTATTAGCTAACGTGTTTTTGTACAATAGAATCAAATATATTTTTTGACGCATGCTACCCGTATGTATGTATCTAGTCTTCCATATATATCATCAATCTCTTTTGTCTAAAATTCGTGCTTATGGAATCGACGAAAAACTGCTTCATTGGATTAGAAGCTATCTTTTGGACCGCTCAATTCAAGTTGTTTTTGACGGTTTCAAGTCTAAAGTTAAAAGCTGGCGTTCCCCTGGGCTCTGCTTTGTCCACGACTCTCTTCCTCATTTTTATTAATGATCTCTTATCTGCGACTTCTAATCCAGTTCACTCCTTCGCCGACGACAGCACTCCCAGCTTCTCATATAAGTTTGAGGAACGTCCCTCCACTTCTCATGTGGAACTCAAACAACTACGCATGTTAAGCACGTTAAATTCTGACCTTGACAGCATAATACAATGGGGAGAAATCAATCGAGTATAATTTAACGCTTCCAAAACCCAATGCTGTCTCCTGTCATCCAAGCGAATCCTAAATCCCATGACATTATCCATGAATGGCACTTGCATCGAGGAAACTGAAAATCTCGCAATTCTCGGTATGTGCGTTAACGACAAGCTTCGTTGGAATGACCACATATTTACCGTCGCTAAAAATGCTGCGAAATGTTTAGGTTTTCTAGCCTGGTGCAAGAAATATTTCACTCCCTCTGATCTGGCTACTATACACAATGCTTTTATTTGCCCTAAACTTGAGTACAATTGCCATATCTGGTCTGGTGCGCCTAAGACTACTTTTCATCAGCTAGATATAATACAAAACCGCGCGATAAAACTTATCGGTGCGACAGTTCAATTCAGCGATTCGTTCTTGGTGGATGGGGACGATAGCTGTGGGGGTGTGTCCGATATAGTGTCGATTCTACAGTTTTCGGGGACGCTGAGTTGAATGGCGAAGATAAGACAGCTCTAGGGGGGTGGGGTCAATACCTGAGGGGGGTGACCGCTATTAGTGTCGATCCCATAGTTTTCGGGGTCGCTGAGATGAATAGTGGTGTTTAGAATAGTACTAGGCGACCATTTGGCGACGAATTCGGGGGTGAGGACATTTTCGCCCCTACTTCAAATTGGAAAAGGTAGATTAGTAGCCGTTTTTTTGGTAATATTAAATAGACGTCGATTTTTGAAATCTGCCACAGAACTAATAAATTCCATTTATCCGGCTGTGCTATCCGTGGGATAAAAACTGTTTCATACTGTCCCTTTTCTGTCAAGACAGTCGCTTCAATTATATTACCCGGCATATCTTTTACGCACAGTCTTGTGCCGTTGCTAAGTTTTGGCGAGTCGAGAATCCGTATTAAAATAATAGGAGATCAAACTGTAAGACTATGTGGTGGCAATCCAAACAAAATAGGAACTCAGTTAGATAATTACCTTTCTCATCAGTATCTACAAAGGTATCGATACACTTATATTCAGTGAACGCCTATTAATCTAGCAAGTATAGAATTGTTTATTTCGTGGATATCTCCATTCTTAGTAGCAAGAATGGGCCCTTCTTGCAACCGGTTCAAAATTTGATAGTTTTGAGAAACGGCCGGATAAAAAGAATTTATTAGTTCTGTGGCAGATTTCAAAAATCGATGTCAATTTAATAAAACGATAAGACACGGATACTAATCTACCTTTTCCAATTTGAAGAAGGAGCGACAATGTCCTCACACCTAAATTCGTCGCCAAATGGTCGCCGAGTACCATTCAAAACACTACTATTCATCTCAGCGATCCCAAAAACTATGGGATCGACACTAATATCAGTGGCCTCGAGAACTATTGAATGGACACTAATATCGGTCATCCCCTTAAGTTATCGACCCCATCCCACTAGAGCTGTCATACCATCACCGTTCAACCTTGAAAACAATAGAATCGACACTATTATCGGTCACCCCAACCCCACAGTTATCGACCTCATCTCCCTAAAGCTATCTTACCATCACCATTCAACTCAGCCACCCCGAAAACCATAGAATCGACACTAATGTCGGTCACCCCCCCCTCAGTTATCGACCCCATCCCCTAGAGCTGTCTTACCATCACCGTCAACTCAGCGACCCCGAAAACCATAGAATCAACACTAATATCGGTATCCCCCCCCCCGCCCAAGTTATCACCCCAACCCCCTAGACGTGTCTTACCATCACCAATCAACTCAGCGACCACGAAAACCATAAAATCGACACTAATATCGGTATCCCCCCCCCCCCGCCCAAGTTATCACCCCAACCCCCTAGACGTGTCTTACCATCACCAATCAACTCAGCGACCACGAAAACCATAAAATCGACACTAATATCGGTCACCCCTCCTCCTCAGTTATCACCCCATCCCCCTAGAGCGGTCTTACCATCACTATTCAACGCAGAGACCACGAAAACCATAGAATCAACACTAATATCGGTGAGATATTACGAATAGATATTAACGACTGTAGTTCAATACGCAAAAACATTAGAACCCGTCTCGAATTTTTAAGTAAATATATGAGACAGTGATTTAAAATAAATAATGGAATAATGGAAGCGGCTATCCAAAACGGCTTTGCAATTATTATTGAAAAAAAAATTCAGGGATTGGTTGATACTGCCTACAAATGACAAACAATAACCTGATTATATCGCTAGATTTTAGTGTTTCCATAAGACTTCTCGTACAAGTATGCTCTTGTGAGATGTATCTTCTTGCTCGCAATCAACAACAAAATTTAAGTTCTCCGTAATCTAAGTCATTGCCTGGACTTATTCACTGACGATCGTCGCCCATTACATTTAACACTGGGACAAATACAAAATGACAATAATACTCCAGGGTAGAGTGTTAAACTGTTAATTGAGGTATTGTGTGCAAAAAAAGTGGATGTTGATCAATCTGTGCAAAATAAAGAGAGACTACATGATATATTAGTGCTATACAGCGTGTCCCAGAATTCGTGGTACAAAGGAAGCAGGGTGATAGCGGAGGTCATTTCCAACCAAAATAGCCAAATGAAGTTTTATCGAATTGTTGACTTTGGGTAAAATCACATACGCCGCACTAAAAAATGAATTAAAAAAAACCAACAGTTCTTTTGCTTATGTTTATTTCTTAATACGATCTGGAAGAGTGTGCCTTTCCAATTAAGTAATTTTTATAAACTTTATTATCTTCTGTCAAATTAAAACAATAGATTTGTGCTGTCTTTTTGTTTCCCAAAATTTTTTGATTGATTTTTAAGTAGCTCTGGCAGAAAAACAATGTACTACAGAAAGGTGACCGACTATCAGAAAAACTTGCGACATTAATGCAGATTCTTAAATAGTATCACGCATAGGAATATTCAAAACAGAATGGTTTTTATCAATTGTTTTACGAAGTAAGTCATGTTTATTAAAGAATGCACTTTCGAGTGCTTAAATAAGTAAGCTGCGTTGTCAGAAATAAAGCAAAATTATAATTTTTTTTAATTTTTTTTATTTTAAATATTATAACAAGTGTTCGAAGTGTCCACCATTTGCCATAATACATAATCGGCATCGTCGAATAAAATTTATTTTAATCCGTCGGAACGCCCACTCGTTATTTTTAATATGGAATAACTTTTGAACCATCAACAATTCGATAAAACTTCATTTGGCTATTTTGGTTGGAAATGACGTCCGCTATCACCCTGCTTCGTTTGTACCACGAATTCTGGGACACCCTGTATACTTGTATGTACCAATGCGAATTTACTAGTTATTTGAGGAAAATGATCGTATACAAAATGTTTTTTTATTAAACGATACGCATAATAAATTATGTTCAGATTTACTTATGTCGTATCGTTTGAGATTTCCACAAAAAGAGCACTTCTATTGTGTTCCAAAAACCATGATGTGATGTTTCATGGTTGTGTCTATTCTATTTGTAGTGATTTTTTTAACAAAACGTGATTTATCTTAACCAAACAGTTTCTTTGCGTACGAAAGCGTTATTACGATGTATGTGTAAAAAAGTAAGCCACTCTAAAAAAAAACCGAAAAACCCATTTTCCCGCTTGTTTGCTCTAAAAGTAAATCTTTGTTCTCTTTATGTGCCGAAAGAATTATAAACTTCTTTCCGTAACTAAATTCGATTACCAGTACCTAAACTTTCTATTGGCTTTCTGTTAATCAGCATTATTTAAATGTTTTTGTTGTTTTTTTCTGCAGTTAGTTGTTTATGAAAAAGAAAAGCATAAAAACAAACAATTTCTTGAATATTTAATATTTAAATGTAAGTTTAGCTTTCAAAGTGGACCACCCTTACTTTTACATGTTTATTGTGCAGTTTTCCCGCTCAAATCCATATCTCCGGAAATTTCAAAATTAAATTATCAGATTAAAGAAGCGTGAAATTACCACAGCATAATCACAGAAATTCCGTAGCGAATTTTTTAAGTGTAATGAATACGTGCATATGGATTTTGAAATAACATATCTACATGCATACGAGTATATTACAACAACGACACAAAACTAATTTCACACTTCACAAAATGGGTGTATTAGTACGACTACAATAATTATTCTTTAAATTGCACGTTTTCCGTATTAACATGAGTAAGCAAAATCTAAAGAAATGTATTTTCGTATATACATATGTATAAAAGGTGCATTAGAACAACTTCCATATAATAAGTGGGAATGGGATATGGTTAGTTATATAACTTTTAGTGTTGTTGCGTGCATAGTAATGTTTTTTACGTGTGACTTTATAAATATAAATATATTTTGAATTTGTCATTTCGCAAAGTAAAGATTTCGTTTCTGATAAAGAATTTAAATTACGAATAAAACAATGATATAAATACTTATTATATTTAGTTATAAGTATTCCAATGCCCTAAATTTAATAGAATATGATTTTTTTTTTGTAAAACTAATACATTTTTAGTAAGTTGTACTCGTATGTTGGGCAACCCTAAAATTTACTTAATTACAGATAATTAATTACCTCAAACTCACATATGTAGGCTATCGAGAACTATTGAAGGTAACTTAAGTTGGGTAGTCAAAACACTAGTATTTCTTTACTTTGTACCTTCTACACTATTTATTCCAAGCTAGCGGTTGTACAAATTTGTTTAAAAACATTTTTTGGGAGCCCTCGACCTCGGGGCTCGATCACTTAAAATTTTTGCAAAAAATGTTGTCCATCGAAACTACACATGTGTATACTATTTGAAGAAAATCGGGTAATTTTTTTTTAAAAAATTTAATTAATTTTTTAAGAAAGTGTTGCGCATTGGAGTGTATAAAATTTGAAGAAAATCGGGTTATTTTTTAACTTTAGCGTATGGGTATATCCTGTCTTGAAGGATAGAGGAGAAAATCTTATACGCGGTACTCACCTAAGTTATATCCCGATAATTGCTGCATTTTGTGATATCTCCCTTCTTATATAAAGGTACATCAAAAACAAAAATGAACGATTTTGAGTTGGAATAAATAAATTACGCAGTTATGTTTTTAATGAAATTTTATTTTATATGTAAACCTTTGTTTTTATAAACAGTCAAACACCGACTTGACCAAGATTTAAGTGCCCGTTGAATCATTGCCAGAGGAATGTTCCTAATCTCACGCTTTATAAATCTTTTTAGTTGCGCAATATTATCAACTTTAGATCTTGCCAATTGTGACTTCAAGTATCCCCACAGGAAATAATCACATGGTGCAAGTCGGGTGATGAGGGAGTCCATAAATTAGGATGGATATAGGATACGTTGTTTTGTTAGAGGAAGGCAAGTGTTTTGTTTGCCGTATGTGATGGAGCTGAGTCTTGGTGTAATATCCAGTTACCATTTGGGCACAAGTGTTTTGAATCTTTGATAAGAGGTTTCAAACAGTTGCTTATGTAGTATATATCATATCTTCTGAGCTCTTATATTCATCTTCACGTGCCCGCGTTCTATGAGATTTTAAGGCGTATGTCCATTTCTCTTCTACGCCTAGCATCTCAGCCCCAGGACTTATTCTCCCTGCATTTAGGGCGAGTCGTATCGCTTGACCGTAGTTGTTTCTGGTCTCTTCGTTGCGAAGGGCAGCCGTGTTGACTCGAATATGATTCACGAATGCAGTCTTTCGTGATGATGCAATCCGTGCTCGGAGCACCATACCGTAGGTTCATCGGTAGGTGCGTGAACGTTTATGGGGCTTATGTTTTTCAATTTCCCCCCCCCCACGCGAAGGGTGCATAGCCGTTAATTTATTGCTTTAAAGCCGATAATGGTGGGCTTCATTCTTTTGCTGACTAGAAACACCACCCCGAGCATATGATGTCTTGCATAACAGCTGTAATATATGTCATATTCTGATTTTTATAAGACACCATCCACCGCATCTCCTGGATTGCTGTTATCTCGGCCTTATATTAAGACAGGGTATCGGCCATCTGCTATGCAGCTCATGCTCTATACAGTGAGCGTACGTTCCATGAGAAAATTCTTAAATCCGTTAGCCGTTTTCGTTGCCGTGGTCGTCGTCGTTCATCAGTGTATCCGAGGCTGATTTTGGGTTCCGTAATAATAATTTTTTGGGTGGTGGGAGCCGTGGCTCAGTGGAAATGCACACGGCTGCTGAGCAAGAGGTTCAGTTTCGAATCCCAGTAACACCAAAAAGTATTTTTCACGGTGTGACAAACGTTCCGAGAGTAATAGCTTGTCACGGAAAGCTTCTCAATTCGCCGTTCGGATCCGGCCTTAAATTGTAGGTCCTTCCATTGGTGTCCAAAAATTAACATGCGCAGCACAAATGGTCGCGAGAAGTTAGTCCTTGGACCGAAATGGTCTGTTGCGCCGAATATTATTATAATAATAATTTTTTACTGGCGAGGTTATTGGCCTCGCGCCAACCTTACTTTGAAGGGACTAGCCCCATCATTCCGCTTTTCCTGAATTGGAGGAAAATTACCGGTGGCCACCACGTGGAGGTTTGATCGCACTTCCACCAGTCAGAGATAGTTACGGCCACCTGCAATTCTAGAGCATTAGTGTTATATAGGGTTAGCTGATGGGTTTCTTTTAAAATTGTATCTGTTTCGGTTTCCGTTGACCATAACGTTGTTGTGCGATCTACTTTTTAAATTCTCTATATTAACTTCGCGTGCACGTGGCTGGCTGGGTGGCTGGCTGGTCAGATTTTCTGATCAATTTTTAACCCACTTCCCATAGCCCGATTTTATTGAAATTTTGCACACATGTATATTTCCGGTGACAATACTTTCCCTCGGACCTCGGGGTCCCACAAATTTTACACACATGTGTATACCCAATAAAAAATATTTTTTCTAAAATTTGGTAGTGATCGGGCCCCGGTTCGGCCGCGAGGCCCTTATACACTTTTTTAATTTCTTATAGTGGCATCAGATATCGTCGTACTTTAATGACTGTGTGCGGTGTGTGCTGCGCAGTCGGCTGCGCTGCATGCTTTTGGAGGTGGAGAGAGAGAGAGAAATCTTAGCTCACGCTAAACCCAGCAAGTAAAACGAGACATAAATGTTTTATGCTTACTTCAACTTACTTAATTATTCACTGAATTGTATTTTTATTGATGTCGTTTTTTTATGTCGATAGCAACTTACAGATAGAACAACAAGTTTTCACAATATTCTGTCATTTCGCGTTTTCACAAATTAGTTCAGAGCAGTCAAAAAGTTCTCAAGATAAATGATCGTGTTTCTTATTTGCTCAGAGTAAAAGCGTGCTCTAAGTGCTCCGAATAAAATGATCGGAGCATTTTCAATTTTAACATCTGATGTCAAATGTCTCTTTCGATGATTTTCTCCTACAATAAAAAAAAATTAACCAGGATCGAGGGTCGAGTAGAGAATTTAGATGAAAATTTTTATGGGTTGTTTTTTTTTCAAAGCGAAATGGCCATTCCTAAACCATACCAAACAGTCAAGCGCTGAGCGCTGTTCAAAGAGGGTTAAAAATAAACCATATAAAATAAACACATATATAAAAACATCATGAAAATTTAAAATTCCAGAGATATGCACAGTTTTAATAAAATAGGGTTTATTTTGAAAAAAATTATATGGGAGTACCTTTGCCTTGGGACACGATCATTTCCAAATATTTTTACAGAAATCATTGTCCTCGGATCTGCTGTTCGACAGGTCGTGTTTGTTCCATCTTATGCACCAACGGAACAGCCACCTCTGAAGAAAATGACTCGTTTTACTTGCGTCAAAATAATTCATTAGATCAACTACGGAAGAGTGACATCGTTATTTTGATGGGTGACCTTAACGCAAATGTAGGCAGCGACAACAGTGATTGGGAACATGTCATGGGAAAACACGGCCTTGGTTCTATGAATAACAACGGCGAAAGGTTTGCTGATCTATGTTCTGATCGCAACCTAATCATTGGAGGCACAATTTTTCCCCACAAAAACATCCACAAAGCCACCTGGACCTCTCCTGATCACATGTACAACAACCAGATTGATCACTACGCTATTAGCCGCAAGTGGCGATCATCTTTGCTGGACGTTAGAACCCGAAGAGCAGCCGACGTCTACAGCGACCACCACCTTGTGCGGTTGAAGCTCGCGGTCCACTCAGTCACACGAAGTCAAATAACGAGAAACCCAGCTGTAGCTGCACTGAAAGACCCAGATGTGAAACTGCAATATGTATCCCGCGTACAACAGTCTCTCTATGAGATACAGCCCCAAACCCTAGAGTCTAAATGGGAGAAAACAGTAAATGCGTATACGGAAGCAGCCTCATCCGTTTTAGGCTATGCCGACAAAACTAGAAAAGAATGGATATCAGGATAGCACATGGAACACAATTCGTGAACGACAATCCATCAAAGCAGAGTTAAACGCGGCCTCGGGTGCCGAGCGAAGCGCATTAGCGCAGAAGTATAGGGATCTGGACCGACAAGTTGGCCGTTCAGCTAGGAACGACAAAAGAGCATGGCTAAGCGACATCTCAACATAAGCACAGCTAGCCGCTGATAGCAGGCAATATAGCACAGTCTACCAACTCGCTCGTAAGCTCGCCAACAAGAAACACCACATCAACTACCCTGTTAAGGCAATAGATGGCTCTTTGATCCTTATGGAGGAACAACAATTAACCCGCTGGACAGAGCATTTTAGGAATATTTTGAATTGTACTTCGCCAGGCACGTCCATCAACCCACATATGCACCTTAATAGGCTACTTAACATCAGCGTCGCTACCCCTTCGTTGGATGAGATAAGGACAACAATTCGTTCACTGCAATCAGGTAAAGCAGCAGGCAACGACAATATCTACGCAGAACTCCTCCAAGCTGACGTCGAGTTAACTACGCGAAAATTGCATGCGATATATCAAGATATCTAAGAATCTGAATCTATTCCATCGTCGTTAAAAGAAGGCTTAATAGTCAAACTTTCCAAGAAAGGTGATTTGAGATCGTATAATCATTAAGCAATCAGTTGAGTATCGCTCTCCTCTGTGTATGGTTTTTGTAGATTTTAAACGCGCTTTTGATAGCGTAGGCCGAAACATGATGTGGCAGATTTTGTCTAGTTATGGTGTTCCGGAAAAAATCATCAACATCATTAAGGAGCTGTCCTATCACAATCGCTAGGTGACATGGAGCGAAAATTAAACTCACTTAAACTCCACGCTAACAAAGTGGGTTTAAAAATTAACGTCTCAAAAACAAAACTTCGCGTTAACGCTAGTGGCACATGTGAACTCTCGATTGACGGACATCAGATAAAGGAAGTCGATAAGTTTTGTTATTTGGGCAGCTGGATGTCTAAAAATGGTGGTGCTGACTCTGATGTGTGCTCTCGTGTAAATAAGGCGCGACACTCTTATAGTATGCTAAATAATATCTAGAACTCCTCGCAAATCTCCCGGAATCTAAAGCTAATGATCTTCAGTTCTAACGTTCTCTCAGTACTCTTGTATGGCTGCGAAACGTGGAAAGTCACAGAGTCAATTGCGACGCGCCTCCAAGTTTTCGTCAACAAGTACTTAAGGAGGATACTGAGAATAAGATGGCCGGACATTATCACCAATCAAGACTTGCGGAGAGTAACACAGCAGGAAGCAATCGCGCTCACCATCAGACGACGAAAATGGAGCTGGATTGGCCACACTTAGAGAAAACCAGCGGACGACATTACGAAACTAGCGCTCGACTGGAATCCACAAGGAAGCCGTGAGTTGGCCGTCCTAGCAAGACATGGAAGAGGACAATAGAAGAGGAAGCAAGATCCCAGGGGACCGAGTGGCGTCTCTTGAAACCCCAGGCGTTAAATCGAGTTCGTTGGCGGGCGTTTGTAGAAGCCCTTTGCTCCCCCGCGGAGTAAAGGAGGAAAGAAGAGGATTGTCCTCGGAACTGGCGGTAAAATTACTGCCTGCCGGTCCCAAGCCCGGATAAAGGTAAACCATTTGTTCCAACCTAAAAGAGCTCTCAGATTATAGTATCATCGAATTCATCTTGTATCTGAACGGTCCTCGCTCTCTATACTCTTCTAGTTCACGGACGAGATTCCTCTCCCAGGCTGCTTTCTTTCAACGCTTGCCCGCGTTTTCTGAGATTGCTGCATTGCTCGGTACGCAACATTCTTACGTTCAGTCGCTAGCTTACATTCGTCATCGAACCAGTCGTTTCGATCTCTACGACTGCTGTCTAAGATGGAGTCAGCAGTACTAATGACAGTATTCTTAAGGCGTGTCCATTTCTCTTCTACGCCCGGCATATCAGCCCCATGACTTACTGTCCCTGCATTTAGGGCGGGTCCTATAGCTTGACCATAGTTGTTTCTGGTCTCTTCGTTGCGAAGGGCAGCCGTGTTGACTCGAATCTGATTCGCGGATGCTGTCTTTCTTGATGATGCAATCCGCGGTCGGAGCATTATACCAACAAGACAGTGGTCCGAGTCGATGTTGGCACCTCGGTACGTTCGTACCGTCATCAGGTTCGGGTTGTGTCGGCGGTCTATCAACACGTGGTCTATCTGGTTGCAAGTTGCCTAGGTGGCTTTGGGGATATTTTTACGCGCAAACCTTGTACTCGCAATTACCAAATTTTTGCTTGCTGCCATATCTATGACTCGTTGTCCATTGTCATTAGTGGTCTCGTGTAAGCTATGGGTGCCAATGTACTGCATGAATACTGGCTCCCTACCTATTTTGGCATTCATATCCCCAAGAATGATTTTTACGTCATACTGAGGACAGGCATGGAGTTTCCGTTCGAATTATTCAAAGAATTCTTCTTTTTCATCATCTGGGGAATCCTCTGTAGGTTATATAGAGAACCTAAAAATATCAGGTTGTTTATTGTACATTATACTCGTAATTTACACATCATTTGCAGTTAAATTTCATTTCAAGTAACATATATTAGTTTAAATACATATTGCTGCAGTTAAGAATGTTAAATCTAATCAACTGGTAGAGCATAAATTTAACCAAAGAATCGGTTTTTTTTTCAAAATAAACAGCATTTTGTTCCTCACAAAAAACTATACTATAAAACTATTTGCTATAAGCCACAAACAATTTTTTAATATTTAGTACATCTCCTAAAAATTAAAAGACGAAAGTATAATTTAATTTTTATGATCGAAATAGCAGTTTAACGATTTTTAAAACGTTATCCAATTTATACACCGAAATATAGCCGAAAGAAGACCAAACGACTGTATAATTTTGTCGATTAGTTAGCAAACGCTATTTAAATAGCATTGGAATCTTATTCACATATAAATAACTCGCTAAATTAAGCGCGAAATCAAAGCAGCTCTTCTGGTTTTAACCAAAACTTTTACGTGGATACATGTTGTGATTGTGAGTACAAATACAGATTTACCATATAGATTTACCATATACATAGTTCCATATAGTGCTATGAAATTAACACAAAATAACACTTTTATTATGTTTGTTGGTTGTTCCTTAAGTTTAATTTTAATCATTCAATAGAGTTTTCTTGTATTTAGTAAATGGTAGTTAAATCTCATTATTGAAACTGATTTTCTCAACCATGAAATAATATAATATATGGCTTTAAGAAAAAATGGATTTTAAGTTACGTATAATTTAAGATACTTTCTATGCTACCCAATCTTAAAATTTGCAACAACAAACCTATCTGTCAGTAACTATCATCGAAATTCAGTCACTTAAAAACCATAAAACAATGTTTCAAACCTGCTCCTTCTATAAAAAAATTATACGTTCGTAAAAATTTTTCTAACGTTCTATTTCTTCTAAATGAAATACCATTGCTTTTTCTTTCTCATTTAGTTAAAATTGCAAATAGAAATATTCACACCTAATGGAATGGCACAGACGGGGAATATCTAGCAATTAATTCGTTAGCAAAATTTTAAATTTGTTACCAGGCTAACATTAATGGATTTCGCGCACAATACGATCACTGTTAATTGAACTAAACACAATGGCGAACTAGTCACAACAACTGTATCAAAAAAGCAAATAAGGTCTTCAGACCATATCGATTAATTAATCTTTAGAAAAATCAAAAAAATTAGACATGCTTATCGAATTTTTTATAAGAAAACTTTTGAAATACAAAAAAGAGCTGGATGTAGATGCCAGATAAATGCTTGTACTTTAATTTATTATCGCATATTAAATTTAGGAAATATTGCAATTTTTTATGTATTGAAGACAAATACGAGTATGTAGTAGTTTTCGACGTTTTGCTTAAAAATTTCTGTCGAAAAAATTATAAGAAAAGAGTGCAAGTCTTTTTGGGTATAGGTATAGTGATAAAGAAATATATGTGTACTACTAAAATATATGCAATATGGTCGAAGCTTTACTCTTATATTGTAGATACAACAATGATAGTAGAATTTATCAGTTTTTATCAAGTCAACAGTCTTTAACTGATTAAAATATCAAAATATCACTATACGTGTTGAAGTAACTGTTATCTCAGGTAAAAAGAAAAAAAAATATACAAACAAAAAACTAACATAGCGCGCACTTTGTTTATTTGCTGGATAGAATTAAGATTTCTTTCTCTTGGTTTCGTCTTAGAGTTTCATTTACAAGTGCGTGGTTTGGTGTAATTGTGCGTTATTTTGCAAACCTTCTTCACCGAAGCTATCGGCGCTGATAGGTGCTGTAACTGATCCGTTTACTCATAAGATGGCGATGAGAGCGAGCAAAACAAATTTCTGAGATTTTTTTAATTCGATCATCCTGTCATATCTAAATTGGAGCCTGGACCGTCATAAGTTGGCGTTTAAAAAACTCCATATAAAAAAATTTAAAAGAGAAATTTTTTTATATGGACTATTTTAATACTGACGCTTATGCCCCAATTTGGGTATGACAGTAAGTTAGTGGGAGTGAAACACTACGAAAACACTTATACTTTGACAGGGTTTTACTTTCGGGTTTGAAGTTAGAAAATGTATGAAGCTATAAGAAAATAAAAAAACCATCCCACAAAAATTAAAACTGTTCATGTAAATTCTCTAATCGGAGATACAAATGGGTTTAAATAGAATCGGATTAGTTTTGAAAAAAATATGGGATCCCTGAGCTACGGGCTCCGATCACACAATTTTTACAGAAATTGCTGTAGTCGGAGATATACACAGTATTTACACACCAGCACGTTTAATTTTAAAAGATTTTAAAATTATTAAACTAAAAATTTTCTGTAAGTCTTGATTTATAGTTTGATACTTTAGAGTATCCAAGCTTGAGAGCGTGATGATAAAACGAACAAAATTGGCTGATTAAATTAGGAAGAGTAATGATTTTCGATTTAACTAATTATTTAATTAATTTTTATGAAATATTCATGTATGTTTTTGGCATGTAGGGGAAGGTTATAGGCTTTATTACACCCCCTCCCCGCGGTGGTGAGAGGAAGGCGGGGCTTCATGTTTGCGAGTAGCAGGGCGGACAGAGCGCTCAGGAACAGCTATTCTTAATAAAACCAAAGCGTTGTTAAACAAAAAAGTTATCCCATATATATCAAAGATTTCTAAATACTTAGCAAAAAATATATTATGAATACATTTATTATAAAGATAATTGGCACTTTATTTTAGGCCCTTTTATAGATAAAGAGAATGTATAAAACAATTCAAATACGGCAATACTGCGTAATTTTAAACAACTTGCTTAGTAATTACTACTTCCCAAACTTTTGGAAGTATCGAAGGTTTTTTTTTCAATAATAAAGAAAAAGAAAGATCCTTTTGATCCGATAAATTACCGTATTATCAGTATCATGTCTAGCATTGGGAAAGTACTTGAAGTAAGTCAATTTTGACCGCGTTCGAAACAAATAATTCATCGGGACCAATTTGGGTTCAATAGAAACCACTCGACAGTGCACGCTGTGGCCAAATTTATTTCAGATTTTAACTGGCATCTGAATGATAAGAGGAAGACGGCCGCCTGTCTTGTGGACATCGAAAAAACCTTCGACACTGTTTGGACCGACGCGCTGGTTTATAAAATTATACGATATGGGTTCCCAAATCATTTAATTAAAATGATTATATCAACAAAAAAATTATCCCATCAAAGATTTCTGAAGACTTAGCAAAAAATATATATGACGAACACATTTATTATCAAAGTTACATTAGTTCATATATCGACGAGTACGACCAAGATAAAGAGAATGTGTATAAAAATTCAAATTAAGTCTAAAATTGATTTAATTGTAAATGTGCGATAAACTAACATTGTAGTTGTTGGCTTTTTGAAAATACGTTTGTTATCTGACACAATAATCTTTCTTATGAAAAAGCCTCAGACATTGTAGTATAAATTTGAAACTGATAAAAATATGTTTGTTAGTAAGAAATTAAACTTTTTTTAGAGTTATCATTATCATTATTAGCGTTATAGCGTTATTTAAGTTTTTTGGGCGCCGTGGCTCAGTGGAAATGCACAGGCTACTGAGTAGGAGGTTCGTGGTTCGAATCCCAGTAACCCCAAAAGTATTTTTCACGGTGTCACACCTCTCGCGAATGGGTGACAAACGTTCCGAGAGTAATAACTTGTCAGGGAAAGCTTCTCAATTCGCCGTTCGGATCCGGCCTTAAATTGTAGGTCCCTTCCATTTGTGCCCAAAAATATACACAACACAAATGGTCGCGAGATGCTAGGCCTTGGAACGCAATGGCCTGTCGCGCCGAATATTATTATTTTTTAAGTTTTTATGCTTATTTTTAATAATCATAATAGGATAAATGGCGATATATTATTGTGGTATCCAAAGTTCTTCCAAAGTACCAAAGGGCACAGTTTTCATGACTCGTGGCTTAAATTTGTACTCTACGGTAAGGCGCATCTACGATATTTGTTGTCTTTTGCGTCATACCCATTTTACCATTATAACTAAATTACATTAAAAAATAATTATTTTATTTTTTTTAATTGAAATTTCGTCAGTTGAAATTTTTAATTAAATAATAGAGAAACTTGAACATAATAATTATATAAAAAAATTATGGCTTCTACAAACGTGTCTTGTCTTACCCAAAAAAATAAGTAATACTTCTTTTTCAGCAATTTAAAAAACTAAAATATTAAATATGCCATAACAAAAAAATATAAAATTTTATTTTCCCTTTTCCAGAAAGTAGGAGGACTTATTTTCATTTTTAGAAAACTGACAACTTTCCGTATTCTTCGAAAAATTAACATCTTCTTTAACCCATAGAAAACCCTTATAGATACTATTTATATAATATAAAATTTTAAAACTAGGCTGGGACACACACTCTTCATTAGATTGGAATCACGTACCACCACTGTAGAATTATTTTTTATCAACTAATTATGTAACAAAAAACAACAAATTCTAAAAAAAACCGAAAATTTATATTACGTGATTTTGGAATATTTAAAAAAATTATTTGCTCAGTTGTTTACAAAAAACAAACATTTGATCACACACACGCACCTTGTTACTCCTACACAACTGTAAATAGTTTGAAAATAAATAGATTTAGTACATTTACTACTAACGCCGGTTAATCAACACTTAACAGGTACGCTGGTGCAAGGAAGGGCAATTTTATATAAAACACTTTCAGAATTGAACGCTTGCATAGACCGGTTTGGTAGAAGTGCAGAGCACGATAAGCGAGCTGCAGTGCTTGCCGCACGACTGGTTAACTCGCACTGAAAATTACGAGCTCGTAAAGTAATTCCGACCTTCTGAGGCCGTACTAACATGATCTCTGATGGCATTCTGTTAAACAGCGCGAAAAGTCCAAAAATGTTTCGGCTCTGCTGCTGCAGGAATCGCAGCGAAAAACAAGAACGGAAAACGTCATGAAACTCATTACATTCCAAAACTATAGGATTTTTTAGGTTTATGCCAATGCTTTATGTGCTTGTACACATAGGTAAAGATACGAGTACATATTGAATAAGAAATGTGTTACTTAGATATTATTGCTGGAATTCTTGGATCGATGAATGTGTTTGAACTTATAAAGCATTTTAAATAAATGGCATAATATTCGATTTGTCTACATATGTGTATCTGTATATGCTTGAAGCATTTAATATTAGCTCAATATTTAAGGAAAACCAGTTATCCTTTCGATTTAAAGATGAATTGGAACTTGATACCGTATTTAAAATATTCGTATTCAATAAAATAAAAACGTTTATTAAATTTTGCAAAAATTCATTACTGCAGCAAACCAACTTGTTTCAGGGGGAGTCGTGTGATACCATACAAGCCGGCAACATTAGAAGATCAGTGTCAGTGTTCAACAACACACACAAAGTATAATAACAATACATACCAGACAAAAAATAAAAGACAGTGATTTACACATAGTGAATAAACAGTGAATTGAAAAAAAATAACAGAAAGAAAAAGATACAACCAACCTTTCTCTGAAGTTCCTAACAACAGTAATATGACGAACGAAGAGTGCGATCTTTGCATTAAAAGACTGAATTTGGGAATTTTACTCCAGTATAGAAAAACCAAAATAATCTGGCTAGTCCCTTCAAAGTAAAGTTGGCGCGAGGCCAATAACCTCGCCCGTAAAAAAACCATATTACGGAACCCAAAATCAGCTTCGGATACACTGATGAACGACGACGACCACGGCAACGAAAACGGCTAAACGATTATGAATTTTCTCATGGAACGTACGCTCACTCGAGCTGCACAGCAGGTAGCCGATACCCTGCTAACATAACAGCAATTCAGGTGATGCGGTGTACGGGGAATGGTGTCTTACAAAAATCAGAATATGACATACATTACAGCTGTCATGCAAGACATCATGTGCTCGGGGTGGGGTTTGGAGTCAGCAAAAGAATGAATCCACCGTTATCGGCTTTAAAGCAGTAAATGAACGGCTATGCACCCTTCGCGTGTGGGGCAGATTTAAAAACATAATCCTCATAAACGTTCACGCACCTACAGAGGATTCCTCAGATGATGAAAAAGAAGAATTCTTTGAATCAGTCGAACGGGAACTCCATGCCTGTCCTTTATATGACGTAAAAGTCATTCTGGGGGATATGAGTGCCAAAATAGGTAGGGGGCCAGTATTCAGGCAGCCCATTGGCACCCATAGCTTACACGAGAACTCTAATGACAATGGATAACGAGTCATAGTCGGCAGCAAGCAATAATTTGCGAATACAAGGTTATCGCGTAAAAATATCCACACAGCCACCTGGATAACTCCTGATCGAGCCACTCGCAACCATATAGACCAATTGTTGACAGACCGCTACAACAACCCGAACCGGATGACTGTACGAACGTACTGAGGTGACAACAATAACTCGGACCACTAACTTGTTGGTGTAGTGCTCCGAGCGCGGACTGCATCATCAAGAAAGACTACATCCGAGAATTAGATTCGAGTCAACACAGATGCCCTTCGCAACGAATAGACCAGAAACAACTACGGTCAAGCGATAGGATTCGCCCAAAATGCAGGAGAGTAAGTCCTGGGGCTGAGATGCCGGGCGTAGAAGAGAAATGGACACGCCTTAAGAATACTGTCATTAGTACTGCTGAACCAATCTTAGGCAGTAGCAGTAGCGTGGGAAAATAATCTCGTCCGTGAACTAGAACAGTACAGAGAGCTAGGACCTCACCAGGCGCGGTATCCGCGGTATAACGCAATACATACGCAATACACCGCGTGGAACATACTGCAAAGACAAAGAGGGTAATCTAATCGCCGATCTCAAAGGCATATTAGAGCGATGGGAAGAGCTCTTTCATGAGTTGCTTTATGGCCAGCTAACTGAGGTATTGGAGGCTCCACCAATGACCGACGACCACTCTATGTTGCCGCCACTAAGCATAGACGAAGTTAGCGGAGCGATAAAATGGCTCATAAATAATAAGGCTCCGAAATACACCAAGGAATTCAGAAGCGATGCCAGAAGATAGGCGAAGAGGCATCCTGTGCCCCATACATAAGAAAGGAGATATCACAACCTGCAGCAATTAAAGTGGTATAACGTTGTTGAGTACCGCGTATAGGATTTTCTTCTATATTCCTCAAAACAGGATAGTCCCATACGCTTAAGTCATCATTGGTCCATACCAGTGCGGCTTCATCCCAGGCAAATCAACAACTGATCAGATGTACACCCACAGGTAGGTGATGGAAAAATGTCTAGAGTTTCAAAACTCACAACACCATCTTTTATTAGACTTTAAAACCGCTTATGATATCATAGCCAGAGTTGAACTTTACAAAGCTATGAGAGAATTCGGCATCCCAAATAAACTGACAAGATTATGAAGATTGACCACGGCCAATGTTATAAGCCAAGTAAAAATATCCAGATCACTGTCCAGCCCATTCAACATCTATAACGGGATCCGACAAGGGGATGGACTGGCCTGCATCCTCTTCAACCTAGCGTTGGAGAAAGTGATCTGAGCCTCTGACGTAACGGCGAAAGGAACAATCCTCTATAAGTCCATTCAGATACTGGCTTACGCAGACGATATTGACATCGTTGGTAGAAACCAAAGGGCTGTACAGGAAGCTTTTATCTAGATCGAGGAGGCGGCACGAATTTTTGGGGCTGCACATAAATGAGAGACAAACAAAGTTCATGGTGGCTCCATCTGCGAGTGGAAGAACCAACTTTGGTCCCTCAATTCAAATAGTGGAGCGCGAATTTGATCTAGTGCAATCCTTTAACTATCTCGGGTCAACTGTAGCAGCCGATAACAGCATGGAACCAGAAATACGCGCATGGTTGCTTAAAGCCAACAAAGCCTACTACAGTCTGTCAAGACTTTTCAAATCCAGGAACTTAACCATAACATCAAAACTGCTGGTATATAAGACAATGGTCATACCAGTACTTAGATATGGAACAGAGACTTGGATGCTTAGCAAAAAGCATTCTGACCTCTTATCCGCGTTCAAGAAATAAGTCTTACGGATAATTTTTGGCCTCGTATGTGAGCAAGGACGATTCTAGACACTCTATAATGATGAGATCTACGAGCGTTACCGCGATGTCGACATCGTGAAGACAATTAAGCTCCGGTGGGCAGGACACCTATCTCGCATGCGAGAAGATGATCCAGCTCGGAAAGTCCTTTGCGGTAGGATTTGTGGAACACGACAGCGAGGACGGCCAAGTCTACACTGAAAGGATGGCGTAGACCAGGACGCCCAGAGCTTAGGGTTGCCAAACTGGATGACATTGGCTAGAAATCAGGACCGGTGGAGAGATTTTTTGCGGTAGGCCAGGACCGGATACCGGTTGTAGAGCCAAATATGATGATGAGGATTGATTGACAATCCCGAAAATTAAAAGCAGAAATTCTACGGAATGTTATCCAAACGCTTTTTAATCACTTAGATTAACATAATACGACGACAGTTTCTTGATGTACCGAGCAATAGCGAATTAGTATCTTTTAAGCCCTGTAGTGTGGTCGCTGTCCCGAAGCTGATGCTTCTTACAGGATTCGAGTATATCATTTCCCAAGCAGGGATTGAGGCGACACCAATCATCAACAACAACCATGTTATTGGAGACGGTGTTGAGATGCTTAGTCGCACTTTGAGATGGTGCACCAAATATATGTAATTACTCGGAAACTAAATTTTCTCTGACGACCTTAAATCTGACGAACTGACTGAAGATTAGACTAATGAATATTTTAGGACGCTGTCCGAACTGACCGTATTTTTCAGGAAACTCAACAATAAACCTTTGATAGGTTAAGATAACATTACAAATATCGACTTAAAACATCTTCCGGTCGAAGTTATACGGCGATACTACGTAATTTTCAACAACTTGCTTAATAATTACTACTTCCCAAACTGTTGGAAGTATCAAAGATTTTTTCAATATTGAAGAAAATGAATGATCCATCTATCCAACAAATTACAGACCTATCAGTATCATGCCTAACATTGGGAAAGTACTTCAAGTAAGTCAATTTTGACCGTGTGCGAAACAAATAATTCAGCTGAACCAAATTGGGTTCAAACGAAACCACTCGACAGTGCACGCTGTGAACAAATTGATTTCAGACGTCAACTGGCATCTTAATGATAAGAGGAAGACGGCCGCCTGTCTAGTGGACATGGGAAAACCTTCCGACACGGTTTGGACCGACGCGCTGGTTTATAAAATTATACGAAATGGGTTCCCAAATAATTTAATCAAAATGATTATATAAATGATATATGGAAGGAAATTTGTCGTATATAACGTATAACGTATAACGTTTATAACGGATAGAGAAAATACGACGAATAAAAAATTTAATATCGCTAATGGCCTGCCACAAGGTACAGTAACAGCGCCAATCTTGCTCAACATATATATTTCTGAAGTACTTGGTGACATAGATGCGTCACTTGCTTATGCTGACAATGTTGTACTATATGAACACGGCTCGAAGAGATTCAAATAACGCTGCAAAACAAAATCGTCGAATTTCGGGCCTACTGCGAAACATGGAAACTTAAGATAAGCTATTCAAAATCCGACGTTATACTGTTTCGCCATCATCTTAGGCGATTAAATCACGATATACGACATAATTGGAAGAATCTTCCGATAACGGATGCAAATGGTGTTCAGGTCCCAAGGAAGAATATCGTGCGCTATTTGGGTGTTCATTTAGACAAATTTATTTACTACAATGAACATGTAAATATCGCTTTGGAAAAAGGAAGGGCGGCATTTATGTATCTCAAAAAGCTTTTCATTTCACGATAACTGACGTGACGTGAAAGTTGTTTGCTACCAAGCATTCATTCGACTAATTCTCTTACGTACGCGTGTCGAATGTGGTTGAACATCAGTCCATCATGTATGTAAAAACTTCGTGTCTTCGAGACGAAATGTCTAAGAGCATGTTCAGAAGCATGCACTAACATTCATAAATGTAATTCGCGAAAAGGTACTTGACCTCACACTTGCCAGTCCAATTTTATCTACGAGTAGTATCGGTGAAAACTGGCATTTGTCCGATGAAGCCTCTTTGTCTGATCATCAACACATCAGGTTTGACCTTCCAGGCTAACACATGCTTCTTCCAGATACGATCCTAAGTCTACGGACTTGAATCATTATCGGGGAATTATCCTCTCCAAGATAGATATTCTTCCTGCATCTATCGAGTCCATAGGGGACCTAGATGAGTCAACATTTCAGTTAAATGAAATGAAAGTTAGAATGCTTTTCAACGTTGCTAAACGCATGAAGAGCTGGGACGAATATAGGTTCGCCCTTAAGGAGTATAACTCATAATTGAGACGATCCAAACGAACTACATGCTGCGAAACATTGCTGGTATGCCAGTAGCGGCACGAATCCACAAGTCACTCGTCAAGGATCAAACAAATTGTGTAGGTTTACTGAAAAAGACAGATGGTAACTACACGTTGCACCGTGGGACCACACTTAGAAGGTTACTTCAAATTCATTTCCTTGGTTCGTCTTATTATGTTTCACACACACACCCTAATGCTCCTAACCATAGGGCCCGCATTGACAGCAAGGTAAATAGTTTCTCCGGACAAATATTTAGTCCAGATAAGGTTAAATGGGCCATAGGCTCATTCATACCATTCAATGCCGCTGGCGGTGACGGCATTTTTCCAGCGCTCTTACAGACGGCAAGACTTATTGATGTTCATATCAGAGCCTGGCTAGATATGTCTAGCCCTCTACACTCAAGTCAGTTTGCATACAGAAAAGGTAAAAGCACAGATGGTGCCCTTCATTATCTAGTTAAAATGATAGAAGGAACCTTTTTTTCCAAATAAATAGCTTTATGTGCTTTCCTTGACATTGAGGGTCGATAAAACTGGCTACGACTTAATAGTAAGAGCAATCAGAAGCAATCGAGGAGTTGTCCTTTCTCCCCTTCTACATAGATCTGGATACTTCGCCATTGGCTATGCTGATGACTTGGCTATTTTAGTTAGCGGTAAGCACAGCACGACGATTACAAATGTCCTGCAAGGTGCGTTACTTCACGTCTTAGAATGGTGCAGTAGAGAAGGGCTTTCCATCAATCCACAAAACCGTTCTGGTGCCTTTCACGAAACGAAGACTGTCCGAGTTGGGACCTATCATCATCAAAGGCACGACGTTAGATTATTGCAATGAGGTTAAATATCTCGGCGTAGACGCCGCTACGGCAGAACTTGGGGTCTTAATCCTGAAATGATATATTAGATGTATACAATGATGGTCAGACCGATTATCACGTCCGCCATCCATCAGGGAGACGGCCGCAAGATAAGCTACAAATAGAATACGGATTCAAACCATGGGACTATGTGGGATAAAATTCTTGACTCAATTCCCGAAAGAGACATGTTTTGCCCTATCACCAACACCATGGCCAGGGAGTACTGTTTCAGTAGGTTATTTGAGGTATTCGTATAGGACCGTGCAATCTGGTCTATTGTTGTCCCACACTAAAGCACGCACGCTAAAGATCTGGTCTGGTACACAGACGGATCGAAGATGGAATCTGGAGTAGGAGCTGGTCTTTTCGGACCCAACACCAAAGTCTCGATACCAATGGCTATGAGTCCCACGGTTTTCCATTGAGGTCTGGCTAGCATTATCCTTAGTAAGAGTATTATCGGCGCTACGATTTATATCTTTTCAGATAGTCAGGCAGCACTGAAAGCGTTATCGTCCAACATAATGGACTCCGAGCAACGTACCTATTATGTTGCTAGAAGGGCGACCGACAAAAGAATCCCACAGGCATCATTCCTTAATGGGTGTAGCGTACCTAAAAGAGATCCAGGTAGACAAAAGGCGATTCGATAAAAAAAAGATACTGGAATCGACTGTGGCCGACAATTAACCCTAATGAGAGGACATTGCGGGCATAGCTACCTATACGACCTACCTCACAGACAGACATGACCCTTGTAGGGATTTTGTTTTTTTTTGTTTTTGACGAAATTTTTTGTAGGTAGTTTTAATTATTTTAAGTTTTAAGTTTTAAAATATAGTAAAAGAATTTTTAAATATTTTTTCTTCAATATTGTAAGTTATAGTAGTATATAGCAGCAGCCAAAAAAATATTGGTAGATTTAAGCAAAATAGTATATATATTGTAGAAAGTAGTGTAAGGCCAGCATAGGTTAATTTACTTGTTTAATACTAATACAGACAGTAAGTTATTTATTTTTTACTAACAATAGTATTTAAGATTTATGATAATTAAATGAATGAATTAAAAATATAAAAACCAACTTCTTTCAGAACGTGTTAACATAATAATTGGACCGTGTCAGGCGGTCAGCCATCAGCAGAATAGTGTGAAGGCCGTTTTTTTTTTTGTATACAGAGACTTATTGCCAAGGGAGGACTCCCTGAATGACTTGCGTCACGGCAATAAGTTGGGCTAAGCCCTTTATTAAATTCAAAATAAAATAAAAATCGAAGGAATGTGATTTACAATATATCACATTCTTCACGTTTGTAGCCGGTTTCAATTTATTTTCTCAGAATTCTCCCTGATTCATTGAAAAAGCAATACGAAAAACGAACACGAATTTAGAACGACGCGAGTCTAAATACTTTTATCAATGAATCATGGTCAGGGAAAACTACAAAAAACCTTGACCAAGAAAATATTACAAATTATAAAAATAATTTAAAAAATACTGATAAACAATTTTTTTTTTATATATATTAATAAACAACTTATGAATACTTTATCCATCATCCTTCAAGAAGTTGTTAACGGCTAATTTGAACGCCTGCAGATTATAAGATTCGGGAAACACCTGCTCGACCAATTGATTCCACATCGAAGAGACTCTCGGAAAAAAGGAGGATTTAAAGTGTTGGGTTCTACATGTTTTAAGGCAAATCTATGTAAACGAGTGTTTACGTTACTGAGAAAAGGCCCTGGAACTAGAGAACGGGTTTCTAAAGAACATTTACCGTTGTAAAATTCGTAGAAAACAGATAAAGCTCCTACATTTCGGTCGAAAGTATCAAGAGACGAAGTAATGGTTACATCGTTTATCAAACGGATAACTCTATTCTGAACACCATCAAGATGAACCAAATGCGATCTTGGAGCCCCACCCGACACATATGAATTAAATTCTAAAATTGGTCTAACATAAGATTTATATAATCTTATTCAGAGGGAGTGAAGTAAAAGTTACAACGTCTTATGAAGACTAAATATTGGCTAGCTCTTTTTGAAATTTCATAAATATGTTCTTTCCAGGAAAGATCACTTGATACTTTTAAACCTAACAACTTAAGTGAACCAGATCTCGCAATAGGGGTACCATTAATAACAGGTGGAACATAATGTTGAGTTGTCTTCTGAGAAAAAAGGCAAGACTGGAATTTATTTGGGTTAAATTCTACTCTGTTAGAAATGCCCCAATCAAGAATGATTTGAATATTAAACAAAATAGACAAATTCATTAATTCACGCGAACCATTCAAGCGGGAATTGCATTCTTTTTGACTGACAAACTCAATGGAAGCCGATAGTGTAGTTGTATCATCAGCAAATAAATGGATATCACAGGTTGTAGAAGACAACAGGTCGTTGATATATATCAAGAAGAGCATGGGCGACAAGGATGATCCTTGAGGCACGCCAGCATTGATCCCATGTGAATCTGAAGATATACCATTTAATACAATTTTATTTTACGGTTCCATAAATAATTCTCAATCCATGTAATGAGAGAGGAGTGTAAATTCAGCGCACGAATCTTACTAATAAGACAATCATGCCATACTCTATCAAAAGCTTTAGCAATATCTAAGGAAACAACGCTTGATTCACCTAGGTTTTCAATGCTTCGCTCCAAACAATGAGTCATGCACGTCATTAGTTCACCCGAAGAGCGATTTTTACGAAATCCATACTGCACATCGGATAAAAGAACATTCGAATCCAGATAGTTCATTAGTCTTAAATTAACGATAGATTCCATTACCTTCGATAGAACCGACAACAAAGCAATAGGACGGTAGTTCGTAGGTGCCGATTTATCACCTTTTTTCGGAACGGGTTGAATATTTGCTATTTTCCAAAATGATGGAAAAACACCTGTCTTCATTGAGAGATGAAACAATTTGCTAAGCGGTTTTGCCAAAGTAAGATGACAACTTTTCAATACTAATGGCGGAATACCGTCGGGGCCAGTCGCTTTATTGGGGTCAAGTTCTTTCAGAATCTTTGAAACAACCCGTTTCCGAAAATAGATTTTAGACATACCTGGGCCTAGATTCGGGAGAATTGGGGGGCTTTGGTTAGTTAAAGGAAGAGTAGACGCACCAGCGAAATGAGAAGCTAAGAGATTAGCTTTCTCAATATCAGTTCTATAATGGATACCATTATGAAATAAAGAAGGAATAGACGAAGTATTGTCTGCAAAGTTTCTTTTAACCAATGCAGCAAACGACCAAAAGCTTCGACTGTTTGAATCAGAATCCAAAATTATTCGCATGCTATCTCGAATCTTAAGGTCATATATTATTTTTCGTTTTTTTTATACACCGATAATACTCGGATATGATATGATCTTTTTTCTCTGAAAAAATATACAGAACATTTTTTGGCAGCTGTAGTTATGTGTTTCTTTAAACATGAGACTACTATGGAGCATTCAGGTGAAAAATAAAAATTTTCTTTGGTACTGAAAAAACTGGCAGATCTGAACAGAAAAAAAATTATCGGATATCTCGGAACTCGGATTTCTCTGTTTTCTCCGATTTCTCTGACATAGAAAAATACGCCCATTATATTATTTGTGCTTATATAAACTGCACTTGTCTTCAGTATTACTCTCAGACTTGTGCAAACTTAGTCTCTTCTCTATCATCTATGATAACTATGAAAACGATCATTTACATAGTTTCAATTCGCTTAAAGAACCTGGATTTCTTTTTCATTAAACTGCTATTTATGTTAACACCATGGATGTAGATTTTCAACAAATAAAAAAAACGACCCATAAAACTTTTCCTGTAAATTCTCTAAATGGAGATACATATGTGGGCAAAGTTTTAACCGGGTTAATTTTGAAAAAAAAAAATATTATAGCCCCTTTACTTCAAAATGTTTACAAAAACTGTTGTCACCGGAGATACACATGTGTAAAAAACTTGTATGGGAGCTCCCGACCTTGGGGCCCGATCACTTCCAAATTTCAATAGGAAGTCTTGTCATTGGAGATACACATGTGTTGTAAATTTGAAAAAAATCGGGCTAATTTTTAAAAAATGGGACTTAGGGCTCTCAGGGCCCGGTCACTCTAAATTGTACAAAAAGTTTTGTCCACATGTGTTTAAGGAGATACACATGTTATTAAAATATAAAGAAAACCGGCCTAATTTTTAATTTTTTTTATGGGCACACCTAGCTGGACTGGACTGGAGAAAATATGTTGTCCATCGGAGATACACATGTATATAAAATTTGAAGAAAATCGGGTAAATTTTGTAAAATATTTGTATGGGAGCCCCCGACCCCGAAGGACCTAAAATTTCAATAGAAAGTGTTGTCATCGGAGATATGCATGTGTGCAAAGTTTCAATGAAATCGGACCTTGGAAAGTAGGTAAAAAATTGATCGCACGATTCCACGAAAAACAAACAAACAAACACACGGGCACGCGAAGTTAATACCGGGTGACAACTTCAGACTGTCAAACCAGTGATGACAGAGCGCTCAAATGTACACTAATGACAGTTCATTCCATTGTTTACAAGCGTTTAGTGTGAAATATTCAGATAAAAGTTATCCGCAATGGAATGCATAATAGTGTGATTGCTCTATTTTTGGCTGGAAAACCACAGCCGCAGATTGTTAACTATGTAGTTGAAACATCTGCATTTGAATAAAATGTGTGTGTATCGCACCATAAATCGTTATAACGATACTGGCAGCATTGCAAAACGTCATGGTGGTGGACCGAAACGCACTGCAACATCGTCGGATATCATTCGGAAGGTGAAGGCCAAATTGGCTCGGATTCCGCGCCGTAGCGGCAGAAAAATGGCTCGTGAGGCGAACATTTCGCTCAAACGGATGCAGCACATAATGAAAGATCATCTTGGACTAAAGGCTCAAAAAAACGCATGGTCTCACCGAGGCTCAAAAAAAAGTTAGAGTGGAAAGAGCAAAGGAGTTGTTACGCTTGCACGAAAGTGGCGATTTGCCGAATTTGGTTTTCTCCGATGAGTCACCGTTCGTTATTGAGCAATATGTGAACAAGCAAAATGACCGGATTTACTTGCCCGGCCGTTGTACTGAAAATTTGGACCAATGGATTGCCACTCGAAACCAAGCGCCGTCGATGGTGATGGCCGAAAGCCGTTCACCGCTCGTTTTTTTGGACCGTGGCATCATGATAAATGCTCAAATTTATCGGGATCATGTGTAAGAGGGAGCGTTGAAGCCTTGGGCACAAAAACATTTCGGCCGCAGAGCCCAAATAAACACGACTATGTAGGTTAACCGTGACTAATGTTATAAGCCAAGTCAAAACATCCGGACCATTATCAAGCCCATTTAACATCTATAACGGTCTCCGACAAGGGGATAAACTGGCCTGCGTCCTCTTCAACCTGGCGTTGGAGAAGGTTATCCGCGACCGACGTAACGGCGAGGAAAAATCCTCTATAATTCCATTTAGATACTGGCTTACGCAGACGACATCGGCATTATTGGTAGAAACCAAAGGGCTCTACAGGAAGCATTCATCCAGATCGAGCGGGCTGCACGAATTTTTAGGGCTGCACATAAATGAGAGCAAAACAAAGTACATAGTGGCCACGTCTGCGAGTAGAAGTAGTGCAATCCTTTGACTATATCGGGTCAACTGTAGCAGCCGTTAACAGCATGGAACCAGAAATACGCGCACGGTTGCTCAAAGCCAACAAAGCCTACTTTAGTCTGTCAAAACTCATTAAATGCTTAGCAAAAATCATTATGAACTCCTAGCTGCGTTCGAGAGAAAAGTCTTACGGAGAATTGTTGTGAAGAGAATTAAGATCGGTAGGCTCCGGTGGGCAGGACACCTAGCTCGCATGAGCGAAGTGAATCCTGCTCGGAAAGTCCTTTGCGGTGGGATTTATGGAACATGACAGCGAGGCCGGCCAAGCCTACGCTGGAAGGATGGCGTAGACCCGGACGCCTAGAGTTTAGGGATGCCAAACTGGATGACATCGGCGGAAGGCCGAGATTTTTTGCGGAAGGCCAGGACCGGATACCGGTTGTAGAGCCAAATATGATGATGATGATTTAAATGACAATAATTCTAATATTGCTGACCAGGAGAAAAGGTTTAGTTATATTTAACAAAATCAGTGAAGTACGAGTTTTTTAGGCCAAAAAAACTTCTTTTTTAATGCCTTGCCATCACAGAGTGGGGCGAACAGGGATGTGGTGGAGGTGAAAGGTTATTTATGGTCTTTATAAATACCATATCCTGGTTTGTATCGATCGTATCGTCACCATGTTTTGCTCTACAACCGGTCCTGACGTACGCAAAAAACCCTCTACCAGTCTCGATTTCAGCCGATGTCATCCAGTTTGGAATTCCTAAACTCTGGGGGTCGTGGTCTCCCTACCTCACTCCCGCCGATAAAACCAATATCTATAAGGCGTTTATTAGCCCTAAACTTGAGTACAATTGTCATATCTAGTCAGACACGATAAAAGTTATACTGTATGCTATGCTATCATAGGCGGCTTTAAAGTCTAAAACAGATATGCTGTAAAGAGTTTTCGAAAGCCAAACACCCTGATCAGTTGAAGATTTTTCTGTGATGACCTAACCTAATAAAACTAAATTAAAAATCCGACATTTGGCATGAAGACCACTGCTAAGAACGTAAGATATAATGATTAATAAACCGAGCTTTCTACCTAACCTCTCGCAATAAACCCGAATCGTCCTTCAGTAAGTCTTCAACAACCTTCGCGTTCAATTCATTTAATTTCGCATAAATTTATTTTCTTTTTATTTGCTCTTAAGCACAGTTTTACAATAATAATATTTGGCGCGACAGACCATGTCCAAGGCCTAACTTCTCGCGACCATTTGTGCTGCACATGTTAACTTTTTGACACAAATGGAAAGGACCTACAATTTAAGGCCGGATCCGAACGGCGAAATGAGAAGCTTTCCGTGACAATGTATTAATTTACTCTCGGTACGTTTGTCACCCATTCGCGAGAGGTGGGACACCGTGAAAAATAATTTTGGTGTTGCTGGGATTCGAACCTGAACCGCAGCAGCCATGTGCATTACCACTGAGCCACGGCGCCCACAGTACAGTTTTACAATATTTTGATTTAAAACTCACTAAGTCAGAAATTAGCTTGTGTACAAAAAATAAAGGGGTGTACAAGTAAAGCTTGTATATTTCTGATAGTGAAATTCATTAAATTTTCCTTTAGAAGATTGAAAAAGTCTATATAAAAAGATATTATATCGTAAAAAATAACCTTGAGTAATTTTTAATAAATTTATTGATTGCAATTGGAATTTGGAAAAATTATAAATCCTTTCTTCCTTACTAGTCCTTACTAGAATTATAAATGTGAAAGTAACTCTGTCTGTCTGTCTGTCTGTTACCTTTTCACGGCTAAACGGCTGAACCGATTTCTTTTAAAATGTTCGTAATAGTCCGGGGATGATTATCTTCTTTCTTTCCTTTACTCCGCGGGGGAGCGTAGGGCTTCTACAAAAGCCCGCCAATGAACTCGATTTATCGCCTGAGGTTTCAAAAGACGCCACTCTGTCCCCTGGGATCTTGCTTCCTCTTCTATTGTCCTTTTCCATGTCTTGCTAGGGCGGCCAACTCGACGGCTTCCTTGTGGATTCCAGTCGAGCGCTAGTTTCGTAATGTCGTCCGCTGGCTTTCTCAAAGTGTGGCCAATCCAGCTCCATTTTCGTCGTCTGATGGTAATCACGATTACTTCCTGCTGCGGTACTCTCCACAAGCCTTGATTGGTGATAATGTCCGGCCATCTTATTCTCTGTATCCTCCATAAACACTTGTTGACGAAGACTTGGAGGTGCGTCGCAATAGGCTCTGTGACTTTCCACGTTTCGCAGCCATAGATCATTAGCTCCAGATTCCGGGAGATTTGCGAGGAGTTCTAGATATTATTTAGCATACTATAAGATTGTCGCGCCTTGTTTACACGAGAGCACACATCCGAGTCAGCACCACCATTTTTTGACATCCAGCTGCCCAAATAACAAAACTTATCGACTTCCTCTATCTCATGTCCGTCAATCTAGAGATCACATGTTCCACTAGCGTTAACGCGAAGTACTTTTGTTTTTGAGACGTTAATTTTTAAACCCACCTTGTTAGCGTGGAGTTCTAGTGAGTTTAATTTTCGCTCCATGTCACCTAGCGATTGTGACAGATAACATCGGCATAGTCCAGGGCCTCTAGGTTCCATGGCAAACCCGACGGAGTACGGGTTACTATTTTCATCACCCAGTCGATGACAATTGTGAAAAGCAGTGGTGAGAGGGTGTAACCTTGCTTGACTCCCGAGTAGATGTTGAAAGGTGAGCCAAGATGACCGTTATGAATGACGCGGCATGTTGAGTCGCGGTACAGCTCTTAATATACAGAGGAGAGCGATACTCAACTGACTATTCAATGATTATACGCAGGGTGTTAATTTGATCAGTACAAGAACGGTTTGGGCGAAATCCTGCTTGTTCATTTCTTAAAATTGGCTCTAACGCATTCCGTAAGCGCCTAGTTATTATAGAGGAGATCACTTTGTTTATGGTGTTTAGCAGGGTAATTCTTCTTCAGTTTTCGCAATTGCTCAAATCACATTTCTTAGGGAGTTTGAGTTTGGTATTAAGCCTTCTTTTAACGACGATGGAAAGGTTTCAGATTCCCAGATACCTTGATATGTCGCATTCAATATTCGCGTAGTTAACTCGACGTCGGCTTGAAGGAGTTCTGCGTAGATGTTGTCATTGCCTGCTGCCTGATTGCAGTTAATGAATCGTTGTTCTTATCTCACGCAAAGAAGGAGTAGCGACGCTGATGGTAAGTAGCCTATTAGGGTGCATATGTGGGTTGATGGACGTGCCTGGCAAAGTATAATTCAAAACATTCTTAAAATATTCTGTTCAGCGGGTTAATTGTTGTTCCTCCATAAGGATCAAGACTTGCCGGTCCAGATCCCTATACTTCCGCGCTAATGCGCTTCGCACGGCACCCACATGCGTTAAAAAATTGAAGAAAATTTTTTTTGTATAAAATTGGTATGGGTGCCCCCCGACCCCGGGGCTCGCTCACTTCCAAATTTTTATTAAAAGGTTTGTCAATCGGAGATACACATGCGTATAAAATTTAAAGAAAATCGGGTGCTTGTTTTTAGAAAATTTTAATGGATGCCCACCAAAACCGTAGCCCGATCACTTCCAAACTTTTATAAAAAGTGTTGTCCATCGGGGTTACACATGCATACAAAATTTTAATAAAATCGGGTACTTTTTTTTAGAAAATTTGTATAGGTGCCCCCCCCCCCCTCGACTCCGGGGCCTGATCAATTCTAAATTTGTAGAAAAAGTGTTCTCCATCTGAGGTAGACATACGTATAAAATTTGAAGAAAATCGGGTACTTTTTTTATAAAATTTGTATGGGTGCCCCCGACCCTAGGGCCCGATCACTTTCAAACTTTTATGAAAAGTGTTGTCCATCGGAGTTACACATGCATATAAAATTTAAAGAAAATCGGGTGCTTGTTTTTATAAAATTTGAATGGGTGCCCCCCGACCACGGGACCGTAGGGGTCCCAAATTTCAACAAAAAATGATGGGAAATACAAATGTGTGCAAAGTTTGAATAAAATCGGACTTATGGAAGTGTGTTAAAAGTTGATCACAATATTCTGCCCACCAGCCAGCCAGCAAGCCCACATATTTTTGTAAAAATGTAGAAGTGATCGGGCACCGGGATCAATGGGCACCCATACAAATATTTCAAAAAACAACCCATAAAAATTTTTCTTGTAAATTCTCTAATCTCTCTAAAACACACACACACACTGCGTGCTCGTTTTGTGGCAAAATCATTCACCAAATGACGCAGCGGCAGCGAACAGCGCTGCTCACAAAGCACAGAGCTCAGACTTTGCCGTGATCTGATGCGTTATAGCGATATTTAAAAATTGTATATTGGGGTCCCCAAGGGGCCGATCGCTCCAAATTAAAGAAAATCAGGTTATTTTTTTTTTTTTTTTAATTGTATGGGTGCCACCCGACCTCGGGGCCTGATGACTTCAACATTTTTACAAAAAGTGTTTTCCATCGACGACACACATGTGTACAAAATTTAAAGAAAATCGGGCAGGAAGTGGGTTAAAAATTGATCACAAGATTTGGCCAGCCAGCCAGCCAGCCACGGGCAAGTGAAGTTAATATAGAGAATTTAAAAAAGTACCCGATTTTCTTCAAATTTTATACGCAGGTGTATCTCCGATGAGCAACACTTTTTGTAAAAAAGTGGAAGTGATCGGGCCCTGGGGTGGGGTGGCACCCATACAAATTTTGTAAAAATAGTAGCCGATTGTCTTAAAATTTTATACGCGAGTGTATCTTCGATGGGCAACACTTTTTGTAAAAATGTTGAAGTGATCAGGCCCCGAGGTCGGGTGGCACCCATACAATTTTAAAAAAAAAAAAATAACCTGATTTTCTTTAAATTTTATACGCATGTGTATCTCCAATGGGAACACTTTTTGTAAAAATTTTGGAGTTATCAGAATAAGGGGGCTCCCAAAAATGTGTTTTAAAATGTTACCCGATGTTATTCAAACTTTGCACATTGTGTATCAATTAGAGAATTTACACGAAAAATTTTAATTTTTATGTGTTGTTTTATTGTAGTCTCCTTTCGGTGGTTTCTCAGTGGAATCAAGCTTTCTCTTTCCAACTCACTAAAAACCTACCTGTTTCGCTGGACATGACTTTTATTCCCATGATCGTGTAGCCACGCTCTTTAGTTGGTTTTGTGCAACACTCAAATATGATTAACACATTTTCGTCAATTAAGCAATCACGATAAATGGCGAAGCGAATTAACATTGAAGTGACTGCTTTGTGCGTTTGCTTTTTTTATAAAAACTTCTTGAATGTATAAAAAATAAAGGCTTTTTTTTGTGAACATTTTCTTAAGTTTATTGAACATTTATAATTAAATCAAAATATCTAAGCCGTATACATGACTTATTATCTTCATTTTGAAATTTTAAACGCCGGAATACTGTTTCTAGATTTATCTACTAAGTACTGCTACTGTTGCTTATGATGCAGGCGTAGCTGCGTTTCTGATAATTAAGACAGAATTGTTAAACTACAAATTTCAGCCCTTTAGGTTGTGTGAAAGGTGGTTAACAACGACCTCAAAAACGAGAAAATGGCGTGATTTCAAACCATTACACGCGCCACATGCGAGATGCGGCACGTGGAATATAAAAAATGCTATTTTGGACTTAGACACTCAAAATTGTGAGTGAGTTCGGTTCTGTAAGTCGAGCGCAAGGTGGTTAAAAAATACCTCAAAGAGGTCGAAAATACAGACAAAAAGGGGTCAAGTCAACTTAAATAAAAGTTTTTAAAAAAGCTAATTTTTTTCGTTTCTTTACCACATGTAGTAGATGTAGTTAACAAAGGTAGTTAATTAAAAAAACTGACTACATAGTTTTAATTAAACAACGTATTGTTTTGATGTAGTTTATTACGTTTTTAGCTACTTACCGTCTCTAATCAAGACATACCATTTTAATTCCTAACATCCTCAAATGACGTAAAATCATTTTCTGTTTTCCAATGAAAAATTTTACCGTTGAATCCTATTGTTCCGGTAAGTGTGTTCATATTGTCGTCTTCACATATGCTACGAGACCAAAGTGTGTTGAATCCAGTGGGCCGATTTTCTATGTGTCGTATTTCTACTTTCGACTTACAAGTCGAAATCCTCAAAGTCGTAATTTCGACATATCACTATTATTAAAGCATGTACGACAAAATTTATTTCGAACTTAATGTTTGCCCGATAGCGCCATTTTAAATTATATTTTGTTGTTGTTTATACTTATTTTCTTTTTTTGTGTAGGAAACGTCAAAAAAATAGCGCTTGGTCTGGAAAGTTATACATTTTTTATAATCTTGGTGTTTTTGAATATTTAAAAAACTATTTACTTACATATTTTTCTTATATAAAACTAGTATTTTTATTATTTCAATGTAATATTCTATGTAAAGAACGAAATTTGTTTTGAAAAATTCAAATACGCAGTTACGCGACCATACATTTTTTCATTTTTTATAATCTTGGTGTTTTTGAATATTTAAAAAACTATTTACTTACATATTTTTCTTATATAAAACTAGTATTTTTATTATTTCAATGTAATATTCTATGTAAAGAACGAAATTTGTTTTGAAAAATTCAAATACGCAGTTACGCGACCCCAGGGTGCCGATTATGTATT
This sequence comes from Nephrocerus scutellatus, assembly GCA_947095585.1. NCBI lineage: Eukaryota > Metazoa > Arthropoda > Insecta > Diptera > Pipunculidae > Nephrocerus > Nephrocerus scutellatus. The sequence continues at coordinate 32,312,876 of OX352762.1, read as the reverse complement.
TGTAGTATTTTGACTTTCGACTTAAGACAAGTCGAAATACTCAATGTCGTAATTTCGACATATTGCAATTATGTGAGTTTGTACGACAAGTAAGACGGAGTAATTGGACCGTATTTCTTTGAAAATGCGGCTGGAAATGCGCCATCTATTAATGAATACGGTATCGCGAAATATTAACGGAGGTTTTGTGGCCCGAGTTGGATGTAATTGATGCAGACTAAGTTTCCAGGCCGAGTCATATCTCGATTTGGCGATCAACATTGGTCACCAAGATCGTGCGATCTAACACCGATTAACTTTTTTCTTTGGGGCTATATGAATGAAAAGGTGTATGTGAATAAGCCTGAAACAGTTGAACATCTTAAAGAGAAAATACGGCACGTTATTGGTGAAATACAGCCACATTTATGCGAAAACTTTATTCAAAATTTCAACAAAAGAATACCCCTGTGCCAGAGGGTTTTTGGTGGCCATTTGCGTGATGTTGTATTTCGTGTTTAATCGGAAATATTTTTCTTTATGTTAAAATAAAAATGTTTGTGTAATGTACTGTAAAAATAAATGTGTTTTTTCTTTAAAATTAAATCCGGCGCTCTTGTTGGGACACCTTTTATTTGTTTACTTTTTTTTGTAGGAACCGACAAAATAAAATTAGCGCTTGGTTTGGAAAGTTACACATTTCTTATAAACTTGGTGTTTTTGAAGATTTAAAAATATTTATATTTTTGGGGTTTTACTCCTTAAGAATCGATTTTCATGTAAAGAAAAAAAATACATAAAATATTTTATCGGAAGTGAAATCGAGGGTTAACAAATCGAGCGTTAACTTAACGCGTTAACAAAATGTGAAATTGTTAGTTTTTGACCTTTCACACTAGTGAGCTGAAATTTTCCGATCAGCTATATCTCACACCGCATTTTTTGATATTCCGTGTGTCGCGCGTCGTGTGTGGCGCGTGCTATGCATGGAAAAGTGGAACTGGTATGTATCGGTCTCTACTAGTCAGAATTTGATGAGACTTGTTTTAAAACAATTGGTTAGCGCTCGGCTTGCGATGACGTAATTTGTGACGCGTATGACGTGTAGCGTGTGGCGTATTCAATATGAAAAACGATTCTTAATGAGTAAACTCCAGTCGCGCATCGAAGCTATCAGGTACCGTTTTTTATATAAAACTAATATTTTTGTCAGTGGTCGGCTAGAGGTCGGTGCTGCTTGCGTCATTCAAATGAATGTAGCAGCATAAAAGATTAAAAAATTTAAATTTTACTTTTTTTTAGTAACAATCTTATAAATAACATTAAAAAATTGAAAATTGTTACTTATTGCGAGCCCGAAGGTCGAAGCTTATATTCAGAGGACACGAAAAAAAAATTGTTTCAGCGTGCGTGTGTCCGTTTGTACATACGTTTGTACATTTTGTTTGCCGTGTCGTATATCTCGGCTTCTACGAGTCAAAATTGGTGTAAAAAAAATTATATTTTTAAAAAAAGTTTTTTATTAAAACAAAAGTCCAAATATGTGTTCGACTGAAACATCAACAGTTCAGTAGAAATAACGACTAGTCGTATGACTCAATCATCATATTTGGCTCTACAACCGGGGTCCGATCCTGGCCTCCCGCAAAAAGTCCGTCCACCGGTCCCGATTTCGAGCCGATGTCATCCAGTTTGGCATCCCTAAACTCTGGGCGTCCTGGTCTCCGCCATCCTTCCAGCGTAGGATTGGCCGGCCTCGCTGTCGTGTTACATATATCCTACCGCAAAGGACTTTCAGAGCAGGATCCGCTTCGCTCATGCGAGCTAGGTGTCCTGCCCACCGGAGCCTACCGAGCTTAATTTTCTTCATGATGTCGACATCGCGGTAACGCTAATAGATTGTAGAGTCTTCGGAGTCGTCCTTCCTCACATACGGGTCCAAAAATTATCCGTAAGACTTTTCTCTCGAACGCGGCTAAGAGGTCAGAATGCTTTTTGCTAAGCACCCAAGTCTGTTCCATATGTAACAACTGTTATGACCATTGTCTTATATATCAGCAGCTTGGATGTTATGGTTAAGTTCCTGGACTTGAAGAGTCTTGACAGACTGTAGTAGGCTTTGTTGGCTTTAAGCAACCGTGCGCGTATTTCTGGTTCCATGCTGTTATCGGCTGCTATAGTTGACACGAAATAGTTAAAGGATTGCACTACTTCAAATTCGTGCTCCACTATTTGAATTGAGTACTTTGTTTTGCTCTCATTTATGTGCAGCCCCAGATTTCGTGCCGCCTGCTCTTTCTGGATGAAAGCTTCCGGTACAGCTCTTGGGTTTCTACCAACGATGTCAATATCGTCTGCGTAAGCCAGTATCTGAATGGACTTATAGAGGATTGTAACTCTCGCCGTTACTTCAGAGTCTCGGATATCTTTCTCCAACGCCAGGTTGAAGAGAACGCAGGCCAGTCCATCCCCTTGTCGGAGCACGTTATAGATGTTGAATGGGCTTGATAGTGATCCGGATATTTTTACATGGCTTATAACATTGGTCATGGTCAACCTACATAGTCGTGTCAGTTTATTTGGGATGCCGAATTCTCTCATGGCTTTATAAAGTTCTACTCTGGTTATGCTATCATAGGCGTCATTAAAGTATATAAAAAGATGGTGTAGTGACTTTTGAAACTCTAGAAATGTTTCCATCACCTGCCTTAGGATGTAAATCTGATGAGTTGTTGATTTGCCTGGGATGAAGCCACACTGGTATGGACCAATGATAACTTTAGCGTATGGAGCTATCCTGTCTTGAAGGATAGAGGAAAAAATCTTATATGCGGTACTCAACAACGTTATACCACGACAATTGCTGCATTTTGTGATATCTCCCTTCTTATGTAGTCTGGCATAACTTCTTCTTCCCATACTTGACTATTATTTCATTAATTGCTTGGTGTAATGTGGGGCCTCCTATTTTTATCAGTTCCGCTGGAATTCCATCAGATCCCGGGGCCTATTTTTGAGCCGATTTATCGCTCTGCTAACTTCGTCTATGCTTGGTGGCAGCAGCATAGTATGATCTTCGGTCATTGGGGGAGCCTCCAATTCCTCAGTTAGCTGACCAATTAGCAACTCATGAAAGTTCTCTTCCCATCGATCTAAGATGCCTTTATGATCGGCGATCAGATTACCCTCTTTGTCCTTTGTGCAACGCGGTGTATATTGCGTCATACCGCGGGCCGTTTGGTAGAACTTCCGCGCCTGGTGCGGTCCTTGCTCTTTGTACTGTTCCAGTTCACGGACGAGATTCTTCTCCCAGGCTGCTTTCTTTCGCCGGTGAACTGTTTTTTCATATCTTCTGAGCTCTTTATATTCATCTTCGCGTGCCCGCGTTCTATGAAATTGTTGCATTTCTCGGTATGCAACATTCTTACGTTCAGTCGCTAGCTTACATTCGTCATCGAACCAGTCGTTTCGATCTCTACGACTACTGCCTAAGATGGAGTCAGCAGTACTAATGACAGTATTCTTAACGCGTGTCCATTTCTCTTCTACGCCCGGCATCTCAGCCGCAGAACTTACTCTCCCTGCATTCAGGGCGAGTCCTATCGCTTGGCCGTATTTGTTTATGGACTCTTCATTTCGGATGGTAGCCGTGTTGACTGGAATCTGATTCGCGGATGCAGTCTTTCCTGATGATGCAATCCGCGCTCGGAGCAACATACCAACAAGATAGTGGTCCAAGTCGACGTTGACACCTCGGTACGTTCGTACCGTCATCAGGTTCGGGTTGTGGCGGCGGTCTATCAACACGTGGTCTGGTTGCGAGTGGCTCCATCGGAAGATACCCAGGTTGCCTTGTGGATATTTTTACGCGCAAACCTTGTACTCGCAACGACCAAATTATTGCTTGCTGCCATTCCTATGACTCGTTGTCCATTGTCATTAGTGGTTTCGTGTAAGCTATGGGTGCCAATGTACTGCCTGAATACTGGCTCCCTACCTATTTTAGCATTCATATCCCCCAGAATGGTTTTCACATCATACTGAGGGCAGGCACTGTGGGTTTCATTCTTTTGCTGACTAGAAACCCTATCCGAGCACATGATGTCTTGCATAACAGCTGTATTATATGTCATATTCTGATTTTTGTAAGACACCATTCCCTGTCCACCGCATCTCCTGGATTGCTGTTATGTCAGCCTTATATTTAGAAAGGGTATCGGCGAGCTGCTGTGCAGAAGAGACTAGCCCGATCATTCAGCTTTTCCTGCATTGGAGGAAAATAACCGGCGGCCACCACGTGGAGGTTTGATCGCACTTCCACCAGTCAGAGAAAGTTACGGCCACCTGCAATTCTAGAGCATTCTGTGTTATTCCCCCTATTCTGCTGATGGCTGACAGCCGAATGACGTCACTAAATTCACAAACAGCTTTGTCCATATGTGTTTCAAATTTGAAGAAAATCTGGCTAATTTTTAAATAATTTATATGGGCACCCCTCGGGCCTCAGGCTTCGATTAGCCTAAAAATTTAACAAAAAGTTTTGTACATCGGAGCTACACATGCATAAAATTTTTTAAGAAAATCTGGTAAATTTTGTAATGTATTTGTATGGGAGGTCCGAGGGGGCCCGAAGTTTAATAGAAAGGGTTGTCATGGTAACACACTTGTGTGCAAAGTTTGAATAAAATCGGGCTTTAGGAAGTGGGCTAACAATTGATCACAAGATTTGGTGATAAGGTTTTAGATTTTGAACTAAGCGAGTTAATACTCCCGCGTGCTTTTATTTTTGACCTTGCATAGCATGTGGTGAGAAATATTTTTCTTTGGCTTTAAGACAATTACGCGTTCATTAATATTAGAATATTTTGCTGATAATGACATCAAGAATGATTGAATAAGTCGAAGCAATGGATAATGAGGCTAACGCGCGTTTCCTCGTCAAATAACAATAATGCTACAATAAAAAATTTGCTTGTGGGAGTAAAAATATGGAGTTATCACTGAAAAAATTAAATAAAAAAAAATTTAGAACATATGTTATCGAGCATGGGAAAACATATGTTTTTGTTGCATCTGTATCTTAATGTAATATGTGTTCTAAATAATGAGTTTGGTAGGTCATACGTTGTGGTTTCGTTCATAATTTCGGTGATCACAGCTACCAACTTTACCGCCCACTAATATATATGTTCTAAATTGTCTCTGCCTCCGTCTCGGTGTTTGCATTGTATGATTATTGTTATTTGGCGAGGAAACAGCGCGTAAGAAATGATGTGAAACCGGATTTATGATTTCGTCATCATTAATAATAATGGCATTATTAATGACCGTGTAATGTGCCAATATAGTAGACGATAAGTAGTCGAGATCGTGTAATCTTATTACACTTCTCAAAGCCCGATTTTATTCAGTCTTTGCAGGCATCTGTATCTCCGATGACAACACTTTCTATACAAATTTGGTAGTAATAAGACCCCAGGGTCTTGCAACAGACTAGAACATATCCTATAACAAAACTTCACTATACCTAACCACCAGTTCGGCTTCGAGGCAGTGCAACAAATTCATAGAGTGACAATAGTATATTACAGAACGAGCAAGGAAAGTGGAGTTTATCGTGCGAGGTCGAAGCTTGACGATCTTCGGCAATCTAACGAGCACGATGAGCACTTTTCTGCAAGTCGTGTACGCTATTTTTCACGCGTCCAAACCGGTTTTTTTTTTGCAAAATCGAGAGAGAAGCAGAAATGTGAGAATGTGTGTTCGCTGTGACTGCAGTAAATAACAAAGAAATGCATTTTTCACGCGTCCAAACCGGTTTTTCTGATAATTTGAGAGAGAAGCAGAAATCACAAACGACAAACAAAAGAGAATTCTTGCTCATGCGCAATGTGTTCGCTGAGATTGTAGTAAATAACAAAAGACGTTTATATCATAACATAACTAGTGTTGTTATGGGCTACTTTCGAGGCTAGTTTATAGCGTACGAAACGGTCACTTTCGTCTATGGGCGTGTGAAATAGTATATTACAGAACGAGCAAGGAAAGTGGAGTTTATCGTGCGAGGTCGAAGCTTGACGATCTTCGGCAATCTAACGAGCACGATGAGCACTTTTCTGCAAGTCGTGTACGCTATTTTTCACGCGTCCAAACCGGTTTTTTTTGCAAAATCGAGAGAGAAGCAGAAATGTGAGAATGTGTGTTCGCTGTGACTGCAGTAAATAACAAAGAAATGAATTTTTCACGCGTCCAAACCGGTTTTTCTGCTAATTTGAGAGAGAAGCAGAAATCACAAACGACAAACAAAAGAGAATTCTTGCTCATGCGCAATGTGTTCGCTGAGATTGTAGTAAATAACAAAAGACGTTTATATCATAACATAACTAGTGTTGTTATGGGCTACTTTCGAGGCTAGTTTATAGCGTACGAAACGGTCACTTTCGTCTATGGGCGTGTGAAATAGTATATTACAGAACGAGCAGTGAAAGTGGAGTTTATCGTGCGAGGTCGAAGCTTGACGATCTTCGGCAATCTAACGAGCACGATGGGCACTTTTCTGCAAGTCATGTACGCTATTTTTCACGCGTCCAAACCAGTTTTTCTGCTAAATCGAGAGAGAGAAGCAGAAATGTGAGAATGTGTGTTCGCTGTGACTGCAGTAAATAACAAAGAAATGAATTTTTCACGCGTCCAAACCGGTTGTTCTGCTAAATCGAGAGAGAAGCAGAAATCACAAACGACAAACAAAAGAGGATTCTTGCTCATGCGCAATGTGCTCGCTGAGATTGTAGTAAATAACAAAAGACGTTTATATCATAACATAACTAGTGTTGTTATGGGCTACTTTCGAGGCTAGTTTATAGCGTACGAAACAGTCACTTTCGTCTATGGGCGTGTGAAAATAAAATATCAGCAGACCTGTAGGTAGATTCCGGTTTAGTGAGATGGAATGGAATGTTCGTTTTATCGCTGAATAATTTCATTCCACAAATTTGTATTCTCGTTGGAGGCTTCGATTAGCCTAAAAATTTAACAAAAAGTTTTGTACATCGGAGCTACACATGCATAAAATTTTTTAAGAAAATCTGGTAAATTTTGTAATGTATTTGTATGGGAGGTCCGAGGGGGCCCGAAGTTTAATAGAAAGGGTTGTCATGGTAACACACTTGTGTGCAAAGTTTGAATAAAATCGGGCTTTAGGAAGTGGGCTAACAATTGATCACAAGATTTGGTGATAAGGTTTTAGATTTTGAACTAAGCGAGTTAATACTCCCGCGTGCTTTTATTTTTGACCTTGCATAGCATGTGGTGAGAAATATTTTTCTTTGGCTTTAAGACAATTACGCGTTCATTAATATTAGAATATTTTGCTGATAATGACATCAAGAATGATTGAATAAGTCGAAGCAATGGATAATGAGGCTAACGCGCGTTTCCTCGTCAAATAACAATAATGCTACAATAAAAAATTTGCTTGTGGGAGTAAAAATATGGAGTTATCACTGAAAAAATTAAATAAAAAAAAATTTAGAACATATGTTATCGAGCATGGGAAAACATATGTTTTTGTTGCATCTGTATCTTAATGTAATATGTGTTCTAAATAATGAGTTTGGTAGGTCATACGTTGTGGTTTCGTTCATAATTTCGGTGATCACAGCTACCAACTTTACCGCCCACTAATATATATGTTCTAAATTGTCTCTGCCTCCGTCTCGGTGTTTGCATTGTATGATTATTGTTATTTGGCGAGGAAACAGCGCGTAAGAAATGATGTGAAACCGGATTTATGATTTCGTCATCATTAATAATAATGGCATTATTAATGACCGTGTAATGTGCCAATATAGTAGACGATAAGTAGTCGAGATCGTGTAATCTTATTACACTTCTCAAAGCCCGATTTTATTCAGTCTTTGCAGGCATCTGTATCTCCGATGACAACACTTTCTATACAAATTTGGTAGTAATAAGACCCCAGGGTCTTGCAACAGACTAGAACATATCCTATAACAAAACTTCACTATACCTAACCACCAGTTCGGCTTCGAGGCAGTGCAACAAATTCATAGAGTGACAATAGTATATTACAGAACGAGCAAGGAAAGTGGAGTTTATCGTGCGAGGTCGAAGCTTGACGATCTTCGGCAATCTAACGAGCACGATGAGCACTTTTCTGCAAGTCGTGTACGCTATTTTTCACGCGTCCAAACCGGTTTTTTTTTGCAAAATCGAGAGAGAAGCAGAAATGTGAGAATGTGTGTTCGCTGTGACTGCAGTAAATAACAAAGAAATGCATTTTTCACGCGTCCAAACCGGTTTTTCTGATAATTTGAGAGAGAAGCAGAAATCACAAACGACAAACAAAAGAGAATTCTTGCTCATGCGCAATGTGTTCGCTGAGATTGTAGTAAATAACAAAAGACGTTTATATCATAACATAACTAGTGTTGTTATGGACTACTTTCGAGGCTAGTTTATAGCGTACGAAACGGTCACTTTCGTCTATGGGCGTGTGAAATAGTATATTACAGAACGAGCAAGGAAAGTGGAGTTTATCGTGCGAGGTCGAAGCTTGACGATCTTCGGCAATCTAACGAGCACGATGAGCACTTTTCTGCAAGTCGTGTACGCTATTTTTCACGCGTCCAAACCGGTTTTTTTTGCAAAATCGAGAGAGAAGCAGAAATGTGAGAATGTGTGTTCGCTGTGACTGCAGTAAATAACAAAGAAATGAATTTTTCACGCGTCCAAACCGGTTTTTCTGCTAATTTGAGAGAGAAGCAGAAATCACAAACGACAAACAAAAGAGAATTCTTGCTCATGCGCAATGTGTTCGCTGAGATTGTAGTAAATAACAAAAGACGTTTATATCATAACATAACTAGTGTTGTTATGGGCTACTTTCGAGGCTAGTTTATAGCGTACGAAACGGTCACTTTCGTCTATGGGCGTGTGAAATAGTATATTACAGAACGAGCAGTGAAAGTGGAGTTTATCGTGCGAGGTCGAAGCTTGACGATCTTCGGCAATCTAACGAGCACGATGGGCACTTTTCTGCAAGTCATGTACGCTATTTTTCACGCGTCCAAACCAGTTTTTCTGCTAAATCGAGAGAGAGAAGCAGAAATGTGAGAATGTGTGTTCGCTGTGACTGCAGTAAATAACAAAGAAATGAATTTTTCACGCGTCCAAACCGGTTGTTCTGCTAAATCGAGAGAGAAGCAGAAATCACAAACGACAAACAAAAGAGGATTCTTGCTCATGCGCAATGTGCTCGCTGAGATTGTAGTAAATAACAAAAGACGTTTATATCATAACATAACTAGTGTTGTTATGGGCTACTTTCGAGGCTAGTTTATAGCGTACGAAACAGTCACTTTCGTCTATGGGCGTGTGAAAATAAAATATCAGCAGACCTGTAGGTAGATTCCGGTTTAGTGAGATGGAATGGAATGTTCGTTTTATCGCTGAATAATTTCATTCCACAAATTTGTATTCTCGTGTTATCTTTGTGTGTTACTAGTTCTAATTAGACTGAAAAGTCAAAAATAAAATATTTTTTTGTGCCGTCAATTTAAATTATTTTCTTTTCGAGTAAAGCGTTTTTAGTTTTTATGCTATATTTAAGAACGAATTATTAATATATTGATATTAAACTAGTATAGATATGTATATAAAAAATAAATATTCCGAATTGTATTACATTTATGGCTTAAGTGCGATCTAGGGGCCAAAGGGTTACGGCTTTCGAACACCTCCCAAAGCCCTTATTGAGCAGACCTAGAAAACCGCAATCTTGTTTGGTGGAAATTCCCCCTTAAGGGGAGAGGGGCTTTCAAAGTTTTGAGCTCTTTTTTTAAAACTACATTTTTCTAAGAGGTTTGATGGATGTTAGGTGGTTAACTAGTATTATATAAAAGTCAATAAAAATACCTTCCGTCCTATAAAAAATTGGGTCCAATCCAAATTCCCTCGACAGAGTTAGAGCCAAATAATGATTTTCACATTACAGTTCAGCAGGGGGCGTGTTTAAAATTGGTGGCCCTAAGTATTGGTATCAACTGAAAGGTGAAAATTACTTCTACCCAGCCGTACTATGAGCTTAAACGGAAGTTTGATCAATTTGTACCTGGTGCATGTGGTTTTTCATATAATTGAGTGAAATATAATATTATTGAGTTTTTCCCATACAAAAACAGGCATGTGCAACAATTAATTGGTATCGTATGAAAGGTAATAAAAATACCATTCATATTGTAAAAAATTAGGTTCAATTCAACCCCCTTTGACAGAGTTAGAGCCAAAAAACTAATTTCTCCTGAAAGTTTAGCAGGGGCTTGTTTAAAAGTGGGCGGTCCTAAGTATTGATATCAAATTAAAGGTGAAAGGTGTAATATACTATATTGCTTTAGATATAAAGTTTAGAACTTCGATTTTAAGCATATTGTTACGAAAAATAGTTAGTAGCGAATAGAATAGAATTATAATCCTAAGATAAATAGCAATGTAAATAAAGTAGAGTAGTTGGTTCGAATCCTAGATAAATCGCAATGTACCAAAAATAATTACTAAAATTAGAATTAAGAAAATACTGCACACTAAAAATATGAAGCATACTTTTAGGCTAAGACTATTAGATTATTTGAAATGTAACCGCCTCCAAGTTTGAATCATTGTGTACTGGTCAAAACAAGTAGTCAAACCAGTTTGCCCGGTTTTTGTAAAAGAACATGATTGAACATGAAGTCTATTTTTAGAAGATGACTCATTACATATAAGTGTCGTTAGTTGTAAATAAGGGAATAAGGGTACAATTTTCTGGATATTTCTGTATACAATATTAGAAGTTTCCGGAAGCTTATGATTGAGTATAAATAGAGGCGTTAGGCCGAAGTAAGATGATTAGTTAACCAGTGCAGTTGTAAAAGTTCTTGTAAAGTGATAAAGCTATAACCTAGGAGGATTATTGTGAAGTACTATTATCATAAGTGTTCTTGTGTACATTTAAAGTAATCACCATCATAAATTGTGAACTTGAGTTAATTTTATTGTTGTTCATTAAAGTTATTATTTGTGAATTAATTATTATTAATTATTATTAATTAATGTTGTGTTTTATTTGCAAAATCCTTTACGAACTCGAAAGCCTGAATTTCGTAACAATTGGTGTCAGAAGTGGGATTTTGCAAATCGGAAGACACTAAAATTTTGCAAATCGTGTAAATTGAGAGACACTAAATTTTTGCAAATTGAGAGATAGAAAGATTTTACAAATCGTTGAACAATAAATAAATTAATTGGTGATTTTACAAACTGATAGCATTAAACAATAAAATGGAAAGTGCAGTGAACATTAAATCCTATAGTTCCCAGGAGCTTAAAGAAGAGCTTGGACGGCGAGGTCTAAGTACTGCAGGAAATAAGCAAGAGCTATTTCTCCGTTTACAACAAGTCGTTAAAGCAGAAAAACAGCAGGCTGGTGTACCGTTTTCAATTGAGACGGAGTTAGTGGAGCGAAAAACGGCTACTTCGGAAGATAAAGAAGCACCAAACATTGAAGCGATGCTTAATGCTCTAATGCAGCAAATGAAACAGCAAAGTGAACAATCGCAGCAACAGAGTCAGGAGAACAATAAAATGAATCTAGAATTGAGTTCCAAACTAAACGAGAAAATTAATCGACAGAAGCAGGAATTGAATTTTCAAATAAGCGACAAGTTGGAACAGCAAAGCCAAAAGCTGAAGAAAGAATTGGATCAGCTAAATCAGCAGTTAAATTCTAAACTAACCGCTAAGTTCGAACAGCAAATTCAACAATCGCAGAAACAAAGCCAAGAACTGAAACAGGAATTGAACTCCAAATTTGATCAGCAAAATCAGAAGATGGAATCACTTAAAGGTGAAATAAATGAAGTTCAAGCAACATTTCAAGAGGAAGTGAAATCGCTCGAAACGAATATGACAGGAAAGGTGAGTGGTCTTGAAGGAAAAATAAAGGAGATTGAGACCCGGCTAGACAATCGTCCCCAATTCGTCAGGGAAAACACTCAACAAAGCAGTACCAGAGTCATTCCAGAATCTTCTAGTAACCAGAACGGAATTTTGAAGCCACCTGCGTTCGATGGCGACACAGCTTTTGAAAATTTCAAAGTCCAGTTTGCAGCTGCTGTAAAACACAATGGATGGGGTGCTGAAGAGCAACTAAATTCTTTGATCCTAGCGTTGAGGGGCAAAGCGGCTGATGTGTTGCAAATGATTCCAAATGCTGAGATGAGTTCCGGAAGAATCTTGAAAGAGTTGGACTTGCGCTATGGACAGTCTCACACACAGGAGCTAAGCAAAAAACAGCTCCAGATGAAAAAACAACAGCGAGGAGAACGACTTCAAGAATTAGAACGGGAAATAACCAAGTTAGCACGACGAGCCTATTGTGGGGTTCCGGCTGGTATCTTGGACGGACTAGCAGTAGATGCGTTCATTAATGCTTTCCGAGATGAGCAATTAAAACTTCATTTGAGGACAACAGCCAGAGGAAAGTCGATGAATGAAGTATTGGCATCGGCTTTGGAATACGAAGCAGCTAGAGCCAGTTTGTCCACTGATTTAGTAAGATTGCGCAAGCTGGAAACTGAGGACATCACACAAATAGAAGCCCTCATTGATGAGAAGATTAGAAAATCAAAGACTGGACGCTTCCAGAACACCATGAATTCCACATCTAATTCTCGTCCAAAATGTTTTAGATGCCAGAAACCTGGTCATTTCATTCGCGACTGCAAGGAACCAAGACCAACACAAACTACCAAACAGCCAGTGAATCGTGTTAAAAGGCCTGAACATTTACGGCAGATAGGCGCATAACAGATGAATGAGGTACAGTAGCCAGCTTACCTCTTAGCTGCAAATCAGGAAAACTAAGTTACAACAGCTGATGAAGAGGGCTTAGGAGAATTATTGTGAAGTACTATTATCATAGGCAGTCAGCCATCAGCAGAAATAGGGGGAATAACACAGAATGCTCTAGAATTGCATGTGGCCGTAACTATATCTGACTGGTGGAAGTGCGATCAAATTCAGGAGATGCGGTGGACAGGGAATGGTGCCTTACAAAAATTAGAAGATGACATTTATTTAAGCTGTCATGCAAGACATCATGTGCTGGTGGGGTTTCTAGTCAGCAAAAGAATGAAACTCACCGTTATCGGCTGTAATGCAGTAAATGAACGGCTATGCACCTTTCGCGTGCGGAGCAAATTTAAAAACATAAGCCTCATAAACGTTCACGCACCTACAGAGGATTCCCCAGATGATGAAAAAGAAGAATTCTTTGAATCAGTCGAACGGGAACTCCATGCCTGCTCCAGTATGATGTCAAAATCATTCTGGGGGATATGAATGCTAAAATATAGGTAGGGAGCCAGTATTCAGGCAGTACATTGGCACCCATAGCTTACACGAGAACACTAACGACAATGGACAACGAGTCATAGAGATGGCAGCAAGCAATAATTTGGTCGTTGCGAGTACAAGGTTTGCGCGTAAAAACGCGAGTACAAAGCAACCTGGATATCTCCCGATGGAGCCACTCGCAACCAGATCGACCACGTGTTGATAGACCGCCGCCACAACCCGAACATGATGACGGTACGAACGTACCGAGGTGCCAACGTCGACTCGGACCACTATCTTGTTGGTATGGTGCTCCGAGCGCGGATTGCATCATCACGGAAGACTGCATCCGCGAATCAGATTCGAGTCAACACGGCTGCCCTTCGCAATGAAGAGACCAGAAACAACTACGGTCAAGCGATAGGACTCGCCCTAAATGCAGGGAGAGATTTCGGGCGTAGAAGAGAAATGGACACGCGTTAAGAATACTGTCATAAGTACCGCTGACTCTATCTTAGGCAGTAGTCGTAGAGATCGAAACGACTGGTTCGATGACGAATGTAAGCTAGCGACTGAACGTAAGAATGTTGCATACCGAGAAATGCAACAATCTCATGAATATAAAGAGCTCAGAAGATATGAAAAAACAGTTCACCGGCGAAAGAAAGCAGCCTGGGAGAAGAATCTCGTCCGTGAACTGGAACAGTACAGAGAGCAAGGACCGCACCAGGCGCGGAAGTTCTACCAAAGGGTCCGTGGTATGACGCAATATACACCGCGTTTCACATACTGCAGGGACAAAGAGGGTTATGTGATCGCCGATCTTAAAGACATCTTAGAGCGATGGGAAGAGCACTTTCATGAGTTGCTAAATGGCCAGCTAACTGAGGAATTGGAGGCTCCACCAATGACCGAAGATCATACTATGCTGCCGCCACCAAGCATAGTCGAAGTTAGCAGAGCGATAAATCGGCTCAAAAATAATAAGGCCCTGGAATCTGATGGGATCCCAATGGAACTGATAAAAATAGGAGGCCCCACATTACACCAAGCAATTCATGAAATAATAGTGCAAGTATGGGAAAAAGAAGTTATGCCAGAAGACTGGCGAAGAGGCATCTTGTGCCCCATACATAAGAAGGGAGATATCACAAAATGCAGCAATTATCGTGGTATAACGTTGTTCAGTACCGCGTATAAGATTTTCTCCTCTATCCTTCAAGACAGGATAGCCCCATACGCTAAAGTCATCATTGCTCCATACCAGTGTGGCTTCATCCCAGGCAAATCAACAACTGATCAGATTTACACCCTAAGGCAGGTGATGGAAAAATGTCTAGAGTTTCAAAACTCACTACACCATGTATGTAGGTTGACCATGACCAATGTTATAAGCCAAGTAAAAATATCCGGATCACTATCAAGCCCATTCAACATCTATAATGGGCTCCGACAAGGGGATGGACTGGCCTGCGTCCTCTTCAACCCGGCGTTGGAGAAAGTGATCCGAGACTCTGACGTAACGGCGAGGGGAACAATCATCTATAAGTCCATTCAGATACTGGCTTACGCAGACGATATTGACATCGTTAGTAGAAACCAAAGAGCTGTACAGGAAGTTTTCATCCAGATAGAGCAGGCGGCACGAAATCTGGGGCTGCACATAAATGAGAGCAAAACAAAGTACAGGGTGGCCACGTCTGCGAGTAGAAGATCCAACATTGGTCCCTCAATTCAGATAGTGGAGCGCGAATTTTAAGTAGTGCAATCCTTTAACTATCTCGGGTCGACTATAGCAGGCGATAACAGCATGGAACCAGAAATTCGCGCACGGTTGCTTAAAGCCAACAATGCCTACTATAGTCTGTCAAGACTCTTCAAATCCAGGAACTTAACCATAACATCCAAGCTGCTGATATATAAGACAATGGCCATACCAGTACTTATATATGGATCCGAGACTTGGGTGCTTAGCAAAAAGCATTCTGACCTCTTAGCCGCGTTCGATAGAAAAGTCTTACGGAGAATTGTTGGCCGCGTATGTGAAGAAGGACGATTCCGGAGACTCTATAATGATGAGATCTACGAGCGTTACCGCGATGTCGACATCGTGAAGAAAATTAAGCTCGGTAGGCTCCGGTGGGCAGGACACCTAGCTCGCATGAGCGAAGAGGATCCTGCTCGGAAAGTCCTTTGCGGTAGGATTTATGGAACACGACAGCGAGGCCGGCCAAGCCTACGCTGGAAGGATGGCGTAGACCAGGACGCCAAGAGTTTAGGGATGCCAAACTGGATGACATCGGCTCGAAATCGGGACCGGTGGAGAGACTTTTTGCGGGAGGCCAGGACCGGACCCCGGTTGTAGAGCCAAATATGATGATAATGACTATTATCATAAGTGTTCTTGTGTACATTTAAAGTAATCACCATCATAAATTGTGAACTTGAGTTAATTTTATTGTTGTTCATTAAAGTTATTATTTGTAAATTAATTAACTTGTGTTGTGTTTTATTTTATTTAAAATCCTTTACGCACTCAAAAGCCTGAATTTCGTAACAATATGTAGGTTATTACTTCTATGGTTCTAGTAGATTTATAAATAAAATAAAAACAACCCATAAAAATTAAAATTTTTCGTCTAAATTCTCTAATCGCAGAAATTGATATGGGAGCCCCTCGATCCTGGGTCATTTTGTTTTTATTGTAGGAGAAAATCATCGAAAGATACATTTGACATCAGATTTTAAAATTGAAAATGCTCAGATAATTTTATTCTGAGCACTCAGAGCACGCTCATACTCTGAGCAAATAAGAAACACGAGCAGTTATCTTGAGAACTCTTTGACTGCTCTGAACTAATTTATGAAAACGCGAAATGACAGAATATTGTGAAAACTTGTTGTTCTATTTGTAAGTTGATATCGACAACAAAAAACGACATCAATAAAAATACAATTCAGTAAATAAGTAAGTAAGTTGAATTAAGCATAAAACATTTATGTCTCGTTTCATTTGCTGGGTTCATTTGTACATGAGCTAAGATTTCTCTCTCTCCTCTCTCTCTCTCTCTCTCCACCACCAAAACCGAGCAGTGCAGCCGACTGCGCAGCACACACCGCACACAGTCCATAAAGTGCGACCAATATCTGATGCCAGTATAAGAAATTAAAAAAATGTATAAGGGCCTTGCGACCGAACCCGGGACCCGATCACTACCAAATTTTAGAAAAAGTATTGTTTATTGGGTATACACATGTGTGTAAAATTTGAAAAAAATGGGGTAATTTTTATTTTAAATTTGTATGGGAGCCCCACGAACCCGGGGCCCGATCACTTCAAAATTTTAAAAGAAAGTATTGTCACTGGAAATACACATGTGTACAAAATTTCAGGAAAATCGGGTTTTAGGAAGTGCGTTAAAAATTGATAATTAAAAAAAAAGTATTTGTATGTGAGCCCCCCGACCCCGGGGCCCGATCGCTTCAAAAATTTTACAAAAAGTTTTGTCCATTGGAGATACACATGCGTATAAAATTTGAAGAAAATCGCTATCTTTTTTTATAAAATTTGTATGGGTGCCTCCCCCCCCGACCCAGGGGCCCGATCTCTCCAAAAATTTTACAAAAAGTGTTTTCCAGCGGATATACACATTAGTATAAAATTTTAAAAAAATCGGGTAAATTTTTTAAAATATTTGTATGGCAGCCCCCCGAGGTCCGAGGGGCCTCAAATTTTAATAGAAAGTATTGTCATGTATACATGTGTGCAAAATTTCAATAAAATCGGGCCATGGGAAGTGGGTTAAAAATTTATCAGAAAATCTGACCAGTCAGCCACGTGCACGCGAAGTTAATATAGAGAATTTAATAACCCATACAAATTAAATTTTTTTGTGTAAATTCTCTAATCTGGAATACACAATGTGCAAAGTTTGAATAAAATCGTGTACATTTTTTATAAAAATTGTTGAGGAGCTCCTATCCAGATCACTCAAAAAATTTTACAAATAGTTTTCCATAGGAGATACACATGTGTATAAAATTTGAAGAAAATCGGGTAAATTTTTTAAAATTTGAATGGGTCATTCCGACACCGGGGCCCGATAACTCCAAAATTTTTACAAAAAGTGTTGTTCATCGGAGATACACATGCGTATAAAATTTGAAGAAAATCGGGTCGTTTTTTGTATAAAATTTGTATGGGTGCCCCCTGACCCCGGGGCTCGATCACTTCCAAATTTTTACAAAAAGTTTTGTCAATCGGAGATACACATGCGTATAAAATTTGAAGAAAATCGGGTCGTTTTTTGTATAAAATTTGTATGGGTGCCCCCTGACCCCGGGGCTCGATCACTTCCAAATTTTTACAAAAAGTTTTGTCAATTGGAGATACACATGTGTATAAAATTTAAAGGAATTCGGGTGCTTGTCTTTATAAAATTTGTATGGGTGCCCCCGACCCCAGTGCCCGACTTTTATTAAATTCTCTATATTAACTTCACTTGCCCGTGGCACAGCAGTAGGTCGTCGGTCGGTCGTCTGTCGTGGAATTTTTTATTGAAATTTTGCACACATGTGTATTTCCGGAGACAACACTTTCTATTAAATTTGAGGCCGCTCGGGACCCGGGGTTGGGGGGCTCCCATACAAAAATTAAACAAAATGTTCTCGATTTTCTTCAAATTTGAACACATACCCATCTTCTATTAGAGAATTTACATGCAAAATTTTTTTTTTTTATTTTCTATCTTTTTTGCTTTGCTTGCCATTAGCCTTTAGTTAATTAAAGTACGCTGAGAAATTGGATTGAAATAGGTTTATTTGTACTGTGAATGAGAGTTTAAAGTTTGGAGGGTTTCCTCTTGATCTCGTTTCAAGCCTGGATTGCTACAACAACAACAACACCAGGAAGTACCGTCGCATTCTACTTATCTGTGTGTCAAGAAAACTACTGTAGTTCTGAATATACCAATTACACGGTTTATATAATTTTTGCTTTTTATTTTATGGACTGTCGAAGTTAATACTCGACAAAATCACCGAATTTAGTTTTTGATGCAGAAATGGGAATCGTTCTTCAGATTTTCAGAAGATAAAACGCTGTTTTTGCATTCTTTTGTAGGAAATCTGTTCCAGTTGGTTTTTCCTAAAAATAATTTAGGAGAGCTTGGTTCGGTTGCGGGAGTAAATATGGAATCATTATTTGGCGATCAATCAAGCGCGTTGTTATCGCTATCTTATGGCAACAACTTATTATTATCTATCTTATAGTGTGGGCGCCAACATTGGTCCCTCAGTTCAAATAGTGGAGCTCGAATTTGAAGTAGTGCTATCCTTTAACTATCTCGGGTCGACTATAGCAGGCGATAACAGCATGGAACCAGAAATTCGCGCACGGTTGCCTAAAGCCAACAAAGCCTACTATAGTCTGTCAAGACTCTTCAAATCCAGGAACTTAACCATAACATCCAAGCTGCTGATATATAAGACAATGGTCATACCAGTACTTACATATGGATCCGAGACTTGGGTGCTAAGCAAAAAGCATTCTGACCTCTTAGCCGCGTTCGAGAGAGAAAATTCTTACGGAGAATTGTTGGCCCCGTACGTGAGGAAGGACGATTCTGGAGATTCTATAATGATGAGATCTACGAGCGTTACCGCGATGTCGACATCGTGAAGAAAATTAAGCTCGGTAGGCTCCGGTGGGCAGGAGCTAGGCCTTGGACCGCAACGGTCTGTCACGCCGAATATTATTATTATTATTATTGTTGACTGCTCTCAAATCTTAGTGGTTTTCGGATCAGCACTGCTATTCCACTACCTCGAATCGAGTTTATTCTCTCCATCCGTATGAAGTCGAAGATTTAAATTCTATATTTATTAAATTCTCTATATTAACTTCGTTTGCCCGTGGCTGACGGACTGGCTGGCTGGCTGGCCAGATCTTGTGATCAATTTTTAACCCACTTCCCAAAGTCCAATTTTAATGAAATTTTGCACACATGTGATGTGAGAGTGATCGGTCCGCGGGGTCGGGGGGCTCCCACACAAAATTTTTTTCTCGGCATCAGATGATTTCATACTATAATGTCTCTGTTATGTTTCGTTGTGGGCATCGCTGCTTACTTTACGATTGGGGTTGTTTTATTGTTGGGTTGCAGTGCTATGTATGTTTTTTTATATTTCAGCATTTATAGTGGAATTCAGTATAATTTTGGTTATTAGAGATTTTACATGAACAATTTTAAACTTTATGGGTTGTTTTTTTTTAACGTCATTCTAAGTTATGACAAGTAGATTAATGTTCAGAATATCGTGAGTTTAATCGAGTTTTGTTTTTAACTTTCATTTACGTAGTAAAAGGACTAATTTTTAATTTTATTGATAAGTGTTAGTTTCTTTTGTACAGGAAGAAATGAAACATTGCTGCATACTACCGAAAGCAGCAATGTCCAAAAAGTTGAAACGGAATTATTAAGATTACCGTACAATAAAGATAAGGATAACGGACCAGCTGCATAAGGGTATTAGTATTGAAAATCCAAATGAGGAAAAAACGCCATAGAATTCCCAGCTGTTGAGTTTGACGAATTATATAAATTAATAATATTATTATTTCAAATTGTTCTCAAAACATAGAAATATTGTTATTTACCGAACCCATTTCGCACTAAAAATATCTAAGTTTTTTTTCTATGTAACGCAAAATGACGTCAATGCAATATTTATATCATGCATTCGAACCATCTAGCAAATACCCGAATGTACTGGTATAAAATTATATAAAATGCATCTCATATAATTTCATAACATATTTTATTTACGATAGTACTGATACTGTCCGCAGATGGCGCTGTTAAATATACTTAATATTTTTTCGTAATAATAAGTAACAAATAAGTAAGTGTCGTGTCTATTCTGACTGTTGAAAGTTTGATCAAACCTCGACGTGGCGGCCGCCAATAATTTTTTCCCAAAATAGGAAAGCAAACGCTGAATGATCGGGCTAGTTTATTTAAAGAAAGGTTGGCGCGAGGTAAATAACTTCGCCCGTAAAAAAGATGAGCGTGTAACCATTACAAAATTCCAGACCCTATTGGACAGATCCCAGAATTTCCATAGGAACAAGTCTTATAGTGGCATTTTATTCCTACATACCGAAGTTCACACAAATCGCTTCAGAAATGGCTTAGTTCCCAAAATTCCAGACCCTATTGGCGAGATATCAGAATTCCCATAGGAACAAGTCTTGTTGTGTCATCTGAGTCCTATACCGAATTTCATACAAATCGCTTGATAAACTACTTAGTTCCCAAATTCCAGACCGTAATGAAATAACTAAGTAATTCCACTTACAATAAAATATTGACTCACAAATAAAATTGTCAAACTCAAGAGTTTATTGAAGAAGCGGCAATTCGGCAAAAATATAGCGGTCGTCGATTAAACGTAAGCATCCACTTCGCTCACAATTAAATTAAATTAAATTTTCAATTCGGTTTTCTAATATAATGTAGATGCCGCGTAAATCGCAAGGTAGTTAATACAAACTAATTTCATGTCATATACACCAACCGCAACACAGATGCGGATCCGCATCAAAATGATTTCAGTTACACATTCTTAAGAACACATCCCCATCAAAATGATTTCAGTTATCCCCTAGTCGCGCCTAATGAAGTTTAATTTAATATCATAAACACCAACCGCTACATCCGTAAAATCACATCCGCTTCGAAATGATTTCAGTTATTTTTAACTCGGCACTTACACGGTTATTAATAATGTCATTATTTCTAATAATGAACGAAAACAGAAAATTTCTGTTTCACATCATTTCTCAACATCAAAATTCCAAATAAAAGAAAGTATTGTCGCCGGAAATACACATGTGTACAAAATTTCAGGAAAATCGGGCTTTAGGAAGTGCGTTAAAAATGGATAATTAAAAAAAAAATTGTATGGGAGCCCCCCGACCCCGGGGCCCGATCGCTTCAAAAATTTTACAAAAAGTTTTGTCCATCGGAGATACAAATGCGACCCCGAGGTCCGAGGGGCCTGAAATTTTAATAGAAAGTATTGTCACCGGAAATATACATGTGTGCAACAAAATCGGGCTATGGGAAGTGGGTTAAAAATTGATCGCAAGATTCCATGATACACAAATCCACATACCCACGAACCCACAAACACACGGGCACGCGAAGTTAATGTAGAGAATTTAAAAAATAAAAAATGACCCAGAATCGAGGGGCTCCCATATCAATTTCTGCGGTTAGAGAATTTAGATGAAAAATTTTACTTTTTATGGGTTGTTTTTTTATATATAACTAGCTGATTACCCGGCGTTGCCCAGGTATTTATTTATCCCAATCTTCTATTAGGCAGGGATAGAAAAATGAATTATGTATATCTATCTATAGGGTTTTTTGAATTTTTTATTTATTTTAAATTATAGCTAAAGTATTCAAATTATAAAATAAAATTTAAAAAACATACATAAAATTTATTTAAAAAAAACAAAAAAACTTGGTTGTATACAATGTTTTTAGTTTCACCTTCAAGAGCAGGAATAAATAAATTTTAAGATCAACCCAACCCAGAGCAAGCAAAATAAAGTTGTCCGTGGGAAAAACATGGCGATCTCAAATCTATACTCCACAGTACTTAATAAACTGTCCGACTTATTGATCGTCATCGAAAACGCAAGTTTTACTGGAAATTGCAATCTCTTAAATTTAAAAGATTGATCCGTCGAAAGGAGTGCTATCTGTTGGATAAAAACTGTTTCATAGAGTCCCTTTTCTATCAAGATAGTCGCTTCAACTATATTGCCCAGCATATTTTTTACATACAGTCTTTTGCCGCTGCAAAGTTTTTGCGAGTCGAGATTCCGCAGTAAAATAATTGGAGATCCCACTGTAAGTAAAAGACGATGTGGTAGCAATGCAGACGAATCAAGTGAGTTTAGGAACTCAGTTAGATAATTAACTTCCTCATCAGTATCTACAAGGGTATCGATACACATATATTCAGTGACTACGCCTATTAACATGGCAAGTATTTGATTGTTTATTTCGTGGTTGTCTCCATTTTTAGTAGCAAGAATGGCCCCTTCTATCAACCGGTTCAAAATGTTTTAAGAAACAGCCGGATAAATAGAATTTATTAGTTCAGCGGCAGATTAAAAAAAACGATGTCAATTTAGCATATCCATAAAATACGGCTACTAATCTACCTTTTCCAATTTGAAGTAGGGGCGACAATGTCCTCACCACCAAATTCGTCGGCAAATGGTCGCCGAGTACCACTCTATACACCACTATTCATCTCAGCGACCCCGAAAACTATGGGATCGACAATAATATCGGTCACCCCCCCATAAGTTATCGCCCCATCCACCTAGAGCTGTCTTACCACCACCATTCAACTCAGCGACCACGAAAACCATAGAATCAACAATAATATCGGCCACCCCCCCCCCCCCTCTCAGTTATCGCTCCATCCCCAGAGAGCTGTCTTACCACCAACGTTCAACTCAGCGACCACGAAAAACATCAAATCGACAATAATATCGGTCACCCCCCCCCCCATCAGTTATCACCCCTTCCAACTAGAACTGTCTCACCATCACCGTTCAACTCAGCGACCACGAAAACCATACAATCAACAATAATATCGGTCACACACTCCCACCCCCTCAGTTATCGCCCCATCCCCATAAAGCTGTCTTACCACATTCAACTCAGCGACCACGAAAACCATTACATCGACACTAATATCGGTTACCCCCTCCCCCCCCCCAGAGTTATCACCCAACCACCTAGAGCTGTCTTACCATCACCATTCAACTCAGCGACCACGAAAACCATAAAATCGACACTAATATCGGCAACCACCTAGAGCTGTCTTACCATCACCATTCAACTCAGCGACCACGAACACCATTAAATCGACACTAATATCGGCCACCCCTCACCTCGCAGTTAACGACTTCATCCCCTCGATCTGCCTTACCATCACCATTCAACTCAGCGAACACGAAAAACATAAAATCAACAATAATATCGGTCATCCCCCCTCCCCCCTCAGTTATCACCATCACCCTAGAGCTGTCTTACCATCACCATCACTATCACCATTAAACTCAGCGACCACGAAAACCATAAAATCGACACTAATATCGGTCACACCCCCCCCCCCCCCCACCTCTCAGTTATCACCCAACCACCTAGAGCTGTCTTACCATCACCATTCAACTCAGCGACCACGAAAACCATAAAATCGACACTAATATCGGTCACACCCCCCCCCCCCCTCAGTTATCACTCAACCACCTAGAGCTGTCTTACCATCACCATTCAACTCAGCGACCACGAAAACCATAAAATCGACACTAATATCGGCCACCCCTCACCACTCAGTTAACTACTTCATCCCCCTCGATCTGCCTTACCATCACCATTCAACTCAGCGACCACGTAAAACATAAAATCAATAATAATATCGGTCACCCCCCCCCTCAGTTATCTACCCCTTCCCCTAGAGCTCTCTTGCTATCACCATGCAACTCATCGACCCCGAAAACCATAAAATCGACACTAATATCGGCCACCCCTCACCACTCTGTTAACGACTTCATCCCCCTCGATATGCCTTACCATCACCATTCAACTCAGCGACCACGAAAAACATAAAATCAACAATAATATCGGTTACCCCCCCCCCCCTCAGTTATCACTACATCCACCTAGAGCTGTCTTACCATCACCATTCAACTCAGCGACCATGAAACCCATAAAATGAACACTAATATCGGCCACCCCTCACCTCTCAGTTAACGACTTCATCCCCCTCGATCTGCCTTACCATCACCATTCAAGTCAGCGACCACGAAAACCATAAAATTAACACTAATATCGATCACCCCCCCACGCCCATAAGTTATCGACCCCAACCACCTAGAGCTGTCGTACCATCCCCGTTCAACTCAGCGACTCCGAAAACCATAAAATCAGCACTAATATCGGTAACCCCCCGCCCAGCACTCAGTTATCGACCCCATCCCCCTAGGGCTGTCTTACCATCACCATTCAACTCAGCGACCCCGAAAACCATAAAATCAGCACTAATATCGGTAACCCCCCCCCACAACTCAGTTATCGACCCTATCCCCCTAGGGCTGTCTTACCATCACCATTCAACTCAGCGACCCCGAAAACCATAAAATCGCCTGTTATGCCCCACACGACTACATAAGAAAGAAAATATTATAACGCGCACAAAATTATAGTGATATTACTTTATTGAGTTCCGCGTATAAGGTTTTCTCCTCTATTCTACATGAAAGGATAGCCCCATACAATGAAGTCATAATTGACCAATGTGAATTCGTTCTATGTAAACCAGTAATTTCACACTTAGGGAGGCGATGGAGAAATTTCTAAGAGTTCCAAAACTCGCTACACAAAGTGTTTATAGACTTTAAAGCCGCCTAAGATAGCAAAGCCAGAGTAGAACTTTATAAATCCATAAGAGAATTTTACATAGCAAATAAACTGACACGACTATGAAGGTTGACGTTGAACAAAGTTATCAGCCAAATAAAGATATCCGGATCCGAGGTAACGGCGTAGACCAGGACGGCTAGAGTTTAGAGATGCCAAACGGGATCATGTGAGAGTTTCTTTGCAGGAGGCCAGGACTGTCGGATCCGGATATCTTAACTTGGCTTATAACTTTGTTCAAGGACAAATGGACAAATACATATAATGATGAAATAAAATGTCAAACTAATATTATGTCAACATCATATTTGGCATACAACTGGGGTACGGTACTTACCTCAAGCTTACTTATATGTATTAGCTTTAAAAACATATTTGTACTTAATCAATTATGCACAATCAATACTACATAATGTACCACGTACGTCTGAGACAATTTACAAAAGTACATATATATTTTGGAGGGTACAAAATACCAGAGGTTCCTCTTACATCTTTATTGCTAATTTAAGTATGCATTAGTACACATTACTTAGGTCAGTGGGTTACGAAACCCTGAAAAATGGAAACATTTACACGAACCGAAAAATTACCACATCCTACCGGAGTAGTGGCACACATGTTCAGCATGTGCTGGACGTCCGTTGAACTTGAACGAAATTAAAGTTATATATGTATGTATTATAAATATCGGTACCTACCCTTATTTCTGCTCGATTCAATTGCTGCATTGGAAATTAAAAGAAATTCTAAAGTACGCTTATTTTCCTTGTTTCTTAACATCGATAAATGAACTGAGGGCGATGGTAACAGTAGGTATACTGTTTTTCCTTACGATAAATCCACTCATATGGAACACACATGTGTTCTTAAAACCGCTCATGAGTGTAGTGAGGTATGTATTGCAGCCTTTGTCAATAAATTCAACGGCAGTGATGGTATACTTTATACTGCAACTGCAATCATGGTATTCTATTGAAATTTTAATTTTGACAAGAACGACGATGAGTGCCATACCATTTTTACTTATGTATCTCGTTCTCAGTTCGCTTAAATAGGCGTCGCGCTGCTCTGTTTTATGTATTTAAAGTGAACACTATGAATTCGCATCTCTTCGATTGCCGCAGTCAGTCAGTTCTTAGTTGTCGGCTGACTGTTCACAATATCACAGTTTCACAGTTGCGTTCTTTGCAGTGTCCTGTCTGCCTCGTATCGCTGTTGGGAATACAATCAAAAAGAAACATCTGTTCTTAAAGTTGAATTGTTTGGATTTTGTTTTTCTGTTTGATAAATTTTGTGAAACATAAGTGTGTGCCGTTATGATGAAATAGGGGCGGGCGTGTATGTTATCCAATTCGCATTTATTACTCAAATTAAAACGTTCAGGCACTTTTAATCTTCTGCTTGTAAAATTATAAATTAAAGGTAAGACACTTTTTAATTTTAATTTGTTTTCCTAATTTCTATACATTAATTCTATACTACTACATTAAATCTTTCAAGACATTAATATCATCTTTATATTAACTTCGCGTACCCGTGTGGCTGGCTGGCTGGTGGGCAGAATCTTGTGATCAATTTTTAATACACTTCCTAAAGTCCGATTTTATTCAAACTTTGCACTCATCTGTATTTCCCATGAAAATACTTTCTATTACAATTACAATTTGAGAGTGACTGCGGGATCGGGGGGGCTCCAATACAAATTTTTTTCCATATAGCGCCATCAGATCATATCATACTATAATGATTGTGTTCTGTGTGCGCTGATGAGCTGATGCGCTGTAAGCAGCGCTGCTTGCTTGCATTTGTTTTTGATTTTCAGCATTTATAGTGGAATTCAGTATACTTTTGGTTATTGGAGAATTTACATGAACAATTTTAATTTTTAAATTCTCTATATTAACTGCGCGTGCCCGTGGCTGGATGGGTGGCTGACTGGCACACCAAATCTTGTGATCAATTTTTAACTCACTTCCTAAAGCTCGATTTTATTGAAACTTTCCAAACATGTGTATCTCCCATGGCAACACTTTCTATTAATATAATTACATCTTAATTAGTTAATACAAATATTTTACAAAATTTGGAAGTGATCGGTCCCTGGAGTCGGGGGGCACCCATACAAATTTTGTAAAAAAAAGTACCGGATTTTCATCCCAAAGACTTTTTTTTTATAATGTTACCCGATGTTATTCAAACTTTGCACATTGTGTATCAATTAGAGAATTTACACGAACATTTTTATGGGTTGTTTTATTACTTTTATCTCGTCGCTTGCGCCTCCACAACATGAGCCGGATTCCTTAGAATGCAGTATCAACTTCTAAAAATGTACACAACACAATTTTAACCAACACATTGTTCAGTGCTCACTATGACATCGTGGCTCTTTTACAGAGAACAATCCCTAATCTCTTAATTTTTTTTTAAATTCTTGTAATGCATGTATTTGAAGCTTCTTAATAATGTTTGTTCAATATTATATGGGAATAATCCTGCTTTTAAGATCTCAAAAGCAGTGGAACATTAGTGGTGTCAGCATATCAGCCATTTCTAATATCTGACATTGAAGGAGAATCAAGAGGATTCAATTTATAAAAAAGATTTTTAATACCAGATACCTCTCCTCGACGCGCTTCCGTAAATACACATTCATAACCACGCCCTTTTTAGATTTTGTAGTTTTGTTGACGTTTTTCTATGCTTTACAATAACAATAATATTTCGGGCAACACGCCTTTATGGTCCAGGTCCTAGCTTCTGGCGACCACTCATGTTGTGCGCGTTATATTTTTGCACACTAATGAAAGGGACCTACAATTTACAGCCATATCCGAAAGGCGTTTTTCTGAGATTTGAACTTCAAACCTCCCGATCAATAGTCCCAGGCATTAACCAACGATCAACGAAAACCACTCGCTTCATAATAATATACTTTAATATGATACAGTATAGTGCGGAACTTATTTATTGCTTATTGCATCTTACATCTTAATTAGTTAAAAATAAAATTCGAAGCGACAGACCATTGCGGTCCAAGGCATAGCTTCTAGCAACCATTTGTGTTGAGCATATATATTTTTGCACTCAAATGGAGGGAACCTACGATTTAATGCCGGGTCCGAACGGCGGATCGAGAAGCTTTCCGTGACAAGTTAATACCCTCGGACGTTTGTCAGACTTTCGCGAGAGGTGAGACACCGTGAAAAATACTTTTGGTGTTACTGGGATTTGATTCGAACCACGAACCTCCTGTTCAGAAGATATGCTCTTATCGACTGAGCCACGGCGCCCACACAAGTTGAAAATAGTATAATAATAAATACATCGTCCGCTCGGATAGGAATATCATATATAAAATATTCAGGCGATAAAATTATTTTAAAATCATATTCAACAAAAGTCTGAAAATACTACTCCAAGGAAAAAAATTAGAAGTACATTTTACAATTAATGAGATTCGAACCCGAACTTTTGCGCGGTAGTTCGACAATTTCGCCAATTTACTTTTCTAGATTCTAAAGTTCCTATTCCATCACATTAAATGTTCGCTACTTTAAACATTTTTTTAGGAGCTCGATTTTGTTCGGAAAATTCGAGTGAAGAATAGAGACTTTTGTATACGTAGATGGTGTATATAATACACACTTCTTTATTTGGCTTGTGTCAATTTATTTCGTTGTGTTTGTGTATTTGGAACATGTCGATCCAAAACCTTCTCTATAGAAAGCCCAACTCTACGCATACTAATGCTGTAAACCAAGACCAAACGCATGTGTGTTTGTGGGATGTGAATACAGTGTACAAAAAAAAAGTAGTCGCAAAGAGCGAGAAACGTAAGATGTGGTAGTGGGTAACAGAAAATTTTTATATGGATTTTGCTCTTTAGTTGATTACTAATACAAATACGTTTGGTCTTAATCTAAGCATGTATCTGTGTATGATCGGAACAGTTGGGCCTTCTATAGAGAAGGTTTTGTGTCGATCTCGTCAATATAGCAAACACGCAATTACCAATACTTTAAACTTTAACGCTGACTCTCCGTTTCCGAACAAAATCGCGCTGCAGAATTTGTTATTTTTTTGTTACTTCGCTTTGTATATAGGTGAGAATGGTAATGGGACTATATTAATGAGTTGTGTATAACGTTTAGGGATGCAAAACTGGATGACAGTAGAGCCAAATATGATGATGATATAAAAAGTTGCGTTTAATGTAATGTTGCGAGCGAAGTCGTCACAGGTCATCATCTAATTTCCAATAAACTTTAATTTTTAAATCAAATAAAACCAATTTGTATTGGTCGTATTGTTTATTTGTACAGCAAGAAATTATAATGATGTAATGTTTGTATGAGTCGCACAATTCACGAGATTCGGCGTGTATATAATTATATATACTATACAACTGAAAATTATAAAAAAATTCGAATATAGTGGGTACAGCATTTCACTTGATATTTTACAGCGCTTTTGATTTGCTGGGTACAGTGAAGATTTGGTGTCCCATTTTGACAGCGTTCTCGACGAATGCCATAGAACGCTGTAGAGCAGCAAATCGAAAGCTCTGTTGGATTCGTTTACCGCTTGTTAAATATGCTTTTGAAATGTCACTTTGGAATCTAAATATACAACAAGGTATTTGGCCCAGTTATTCCAAATAATGTTTAGGCGTATGACTGGGTAAAAAACAAGGCTCTTCTTCTTGGTAAGCAAATAGTGTGAGTTTTACCAACATTAATTTTTATTTTCCGTTTATTGAAATATTCAATGATAGTGTGTATTAGAGCCCTGCATCGGATAGTAATATCCGCGGATATCCGCAATTATCCACTATCCGCGGATTAAAGCGGATATAACCGCAATATTTTTTGGCGGATGAGTGCGGATGCGGATTTAGAAATCTTATCCGCATGTTGCGGATATTCCATTGTATCCGCATGCATTATAACAAATACAAATATCTCAATATTGAGTATTGGAAGAAAAAGCTATTGTGGATGGTGAAATGTGTGTGTGTGTAATGTGTAATACATAGACATACTGTATATATACTCGTTATCTTTCTTTTTATTTCTACACAAACATCAATTTCTATTACTATACGTACGAAAGACGTATAGTATAGTGCAAAGCAAATGCATTAGGCTCAAGAGTCTAGACAGAGTCTAGACACACAATTTGCGACATATTTTTATTGTGCAATATGATTGAATCAACATTTGCACTCAAACGAGCGCCTTTTTTCTACATCAGGTAACATTATGACCGATAAAAGATGTGCGATTGATCCTGATCTTGTGGATGATATCCTAATAGGTAAAAGCAATTGGGACTTATTATAAATTAATTTAAGGTTATAAATTTAAATATAAAATAAAAAATTGAATTAAAGAATTTTAACTAACCCTTTTAATTATTTTACAACTTGAAATAACAATTACTGATAAAAAAGACAAACCAGATTGTTCAGAACTATACAGGACAACGATATTAAAAGAAAACTACGAAACTTTTATGAAGTGTTTTTTTTTGTTATACTTAGAAGACTATATGATCTTATTTATTTGTTTTAAAAAATATTTTTTTGAAAAAAAAATCTATTTTGCGGATGCGGATGAGTGCGGATGCGGATTTCTTTTTATTTTTTTTGCGAATGCGGATCGGATGCGGATACGGAAAAACGTATCCGCGCAGGGCTCTAGTGTGTATTGCATTTTGTAAATAAGTTTGCTTATCTCATTTAAGGGAATAGACTCAGTAATTTGGGTAGGAACATTGGACAAAGGAGATCAATATTAGATAGAAAACTTCTGGCAGCAGTGGCAATATAAATAGGAATGGTGAATTTGGGATAATAAAATAAAATATTTATATTTTCTTTATTATTATTAGTAAATAAATGATGTAAAAATACAATAACTACTTTTGGTATCCAGTTTACTTTATGATTTTTCTATTTTTAAATTCTCTATATTAACTTCGCGTGCCCGTGTGTTTGTTTGTCGTAGAATCTTGCAATCAATTTTAACCCACTTCCCAAAGTCCGATTTCATTTGAAACTTTGGATCGTGAGGCCCCATAAAATTATTTTAAAAAAATTAACCCGATTTTTAAATTCTCTATATTAACTTCACTTGCCCGTGTGTTTGTGGGTTTGTGGGCTTGTGGGTTTGTGGGTTTGTGGATTTGTGGTGGATTCTTGCGATCAATTTTTAACCCACTACAGCCCGATTTTATTGAAATTTGGCACACATGTGTATTTCCGGAGACAACACTTTCTATTAAATTTTGAGGCCCCTCGGGCTGCGGGGTCGGGGGGCTCCCATACAAAAATTTTAAAAAATTTACCCGATTTTCTTCAAATTTTACACACATGTGTATACCCAATAAACAATTTTTTTTCGAAAATTTGGTAGTGATCGGGTCCCGGGTTCGGCCGCAAGGCCCTTATACATTTTTTAAATATCTATACTGGCATCAGATATTCTTCGCCCTTTATGGACTGTGTGCGGTGTGTGCTGCGCAGTCGGCTGCGCTGCATGGTTTTGGTGGTAGAGAGAGAGAGAAATCTTAGCTCACGCACAAATGAACCCAGCAAATGAAACGAGACATACATGTTTTATGCTTATTTCAACTTACATTTTTATTTACTGAATTTTATTTTTATTGATGCCGTTTTTTGGTGTCGATATCAACTTACAGATAGAACAACAAGTTTTCGCAATATTCTGTCATTTGGCGTTTTCATAAATTAGTTCAGAGCAGTCAAAGAGTTCTCAAGATAAATGTTCGTGTTTCTTATTTGCTCAGAGTATGAGCGTGCTCTAAGTGCTCAGAATAAAATGATCTGAGCATTTTCAATTTTAACATCTGATGTCAAATGTCTGTTTCGATGATTTTCTCCTACAATAAAAAAAAACAACCCATAAAAATTAAAATTTTTCATCTAAATTCTCTAATCGCAGAAATTGATATGGGAGCCCCTCGATCCTGGGCCATTTTTTTTATTGTAGAAGAAAATCATCGAAACAAACATTTGACATCAGATGTTAAAATTGAAAAAGCTCAGATCATTTTATTCTGAGCACTTAGAGCACACTCATACTCTGAGCAAATAAGAAACACGAACATTTATCTTGAGAACTCTTTGACTGCTCTGAACTAATTTATGAAAACGCCAAATGACAGAATATTGTGAAAACTTGTTGTTCTATCTGTAAGTTGATATCGACAACAAAAAAAAACGACATCAATAAAAATACAATTCAGTAAATAAAAATGTAAGTTGAAATAAGCATAAAACATGTATGTCTCGTTTCATTTGCTGGGTTCATTTGTGCGTGCGCTAAGATTTCTCTCTCTCTCTCTCTCCACCACCGCCAAAACCATGCAGCGCAGCCGACTGCGCAGCACACACCGCACACAGTCCATAAAGGGCGACGAATATCTGATGCCAGTACAGATATTTAAAAAATGTATGCCTTGCGGCCGAACCCGGGACCCGATCACTACCAAATTTTCGAAAAAGTATTGTTTATTGGGTATACACATGTGTGTAAAATTTGAAGAAAATCGGGTAAATTTTTTAAAATTTTTGTTTGGGAGCCCCCCGACCCCGCAGCCCGAGGGGCCTCAAAATTTAATAGAAAGTGTTGTCTCCGGAAATACACATGTGTGCAAAATTTCAATAAAATCGGGCCATGGGAAGTGAGTTAAAAATTGATCGCAAGAATCCACGACAGACGACCGACGACCGACCGACGACCGACGACCCACGGGCAAGTGAAGTTAATATAGAGAATTTAAAAAATGGCCCAGGATCGAGGGGCTCCCATATCAATTTCTGCGATAAGAGAATTTAGATGAAAAATTTTAATTTTTATGGGTTGTTTTTTTTTATATTTATATTTATTAAATTTTATATACATGTGTATCCCCGATGGACAACACTTTCTGTAAAAAAATTTGAGACACAGAGCCCATGGGTCGAGGGGCCTAATAAAATTTTTTGAAAAAAATTAACACGATTTTCTTAAAATTGAATTAATTTTAATTTAATTTTCTCCGATGGACAACACTTTGAGTAACCCCGGGTCGTGAGGCCCCAATACAAATTTAAAAAAAAATTAACCCAATTTTCTTCAAATTTTACACACATGTGTATGTCCGATGAACAACACTTTTTGTAAAAATTTTGAAGACTCCGGGCCGCGGGGTCGTGATGCCCCATACAAATTTTTTAAAAAAATTATTCCGATTTTCTTAAAATTTTTATACATGTGTATCTCCGATGGGCAACACTTTGTGTAAACATTTTGGAGACTCCGTGCCCCGGGGTTGTGAGGCCCGATACAAATTAAAAAAAAAATTAAGCCGATTTTATACACACGTGTAACCAGAGTCGCGAGGGGTGCCCATATACATTTTTTAAAAATTAGCCCAATTTCTTTCAAATTTTAAACACATGTGATGGACAAAATTTTTGTAAAAGTTTTGGTTTGAACGGGCAATGAGGACCGAGGGGTGCACAGATGTGTATCTTCGAACAGAGAATTTACATGAAAAATTTTAATGGGTTGTTTTTTTTGTATTGTATGTGATATGATGGTGATGATTTGTGAGATAAGCCAATACTGACCTCTTTCTTTACTAGTATGTATAAAAGAAAATTTAATTGAATCATTTGTACATTACTTAGTTTTAATAACTCTATGATCAAATTACATAGTATGAAGAAAACTAAGCAAAAAAAAACGTATTTACAATAACTATATCGAATGCGAGTGTTAATGCTCTCTGTTAACTTCTCGTCAATATTTTATTTGAAATTTACTCTGATTTAAATGCTTTTATATTAACTTGCCTATGTCTTTCTGTTTTTCTGTCTACCTGTCGGTTTTATGTCATTCTGTCGCGCTTTTTTCATTCTAATGCTGTAAGTTGACGGTCCCTCCTGATCCTGATGGGGTCTTGCGGGGGTTCCGCTGGGATCTTAAAAGGGATTTAAGGGATTCTTAAGGAGTCTTTACGAGGCTTTGAGATTGGTCTTGAGGGGGTCTTTAGTGGGGTGTTTAGGTGGTTTTGAGTGGAGCTTAAGGGCCTTTTTAGAGGGTTGTGAGTGAAGTCTTAAGAGGGTTGTGAGTGAAGTCTTAAGAGGGTTGTGAGGGGAGTCTTGAGGGGCTTGACTGAGGTCTTGACGGGGGTATCGAGGGGGGTTTAAGAGAATCATTTGTGGGGTCTGGAGTGGGTCTTGAGGGACTCTTAAGAGTGTTTTAAGGAATTCTTGTGGAGTCTTGAGGGTGTCTCGAGATGGTTTTGAGAGGATATTTAGTAGGGTCTTGAAGGGGTCTTGAGGGAGTTTTAAGGTGGTTTTGAGGAGAGTTTTGGGTTGGGTTTTGAGGTGGTTTTAATGGACTCTTGAGGGGGTCTAAAGACGGGATATAATATCAAATGGGTTTTCCGAGGGTCCTTGAGTGAGTTTTAAAAGGGTCGTCTTTTATGGGCCCTTAAGGTGGCATTGATGGGGTTTTTTAGAAATCTTTTGCGGTCAGCAGAATTGCATTACTCATAAATGTGCGTTACTTTTTTACTTTTTCGTGGAGAAAAATGAACATGAAAAACAAGTATGTGCAGTAGTAGTGATAGTGTCTTTCGGTGCTCTGCTCTGCTCGATCTGTAACTACGGCTACTATTGCCTTTACTTTGACTTTTCTTTAATGAGTTCTGCATTACTAAGTGTTAAAGTGGATTTAGACTATAGCCGTGCCAGAAAAAATTAGCGCGCCGACTACAGTTAAATTGAAGTTGTGGTAAGCCAGAAGAGATTCCCACTACGCGAATATTATAGTTATTTCATATCTGCAGGGGAAATATGCTGTGGTAGTGATAGTCTCTTTCGGTGCTCTGCTCACCTTTTTTACTCTGCTACTGTTGCCTTTGCACACTTTCACACTATTGAAATTGTTCGTGTGGCAAGAGCAACATCCTGATGGATGTTTGCTTCTTGAATTTATTTAATTTTAATTAATAACAACATAAATTATAGCTTTTAAAACTACATATCTAAATCTCTACACTTTAAGTTAAGTTAAATGTAAGTACATACTTAAAAATTAAATTAAATCAAATAACAATAAACAGTGTATTGTGAGTAAACATTTAGTTACAAACGTTGTCACGCTCAAAACCATTTTTTTAATATTGTTACGAAATTCAGGCTTTCGAGTTGGTAAAGGATTTTGCAAATAAAACACAACACAAGTTTATTAATTTACAAATAATAAATTTAATTATCAAAGAGTATTACACGAGTTCGCAATTTATATTCGTGATTACTTTTCACAGTACACAAAAACACTTATATTACTAGTACTTGGCAATAATTCTATTAGGTTATAGCTTTATCACTTTACAAGAACTTTTACAACTGCACTGGTTAAATTCCAAACAACTAATAATCTTACTTCGGCCTAACGCCTCTATTTATACTCAATCAAAAGCTTCCAGAAACTTCCAATATTGTAGACAGAAATATCCAGTAAAGACCAGAAAATTGTAGCCTTATTCCCTTATTTACAACTAACGACACTTATATATAATGAGTCATCTTCTAAAAATAGACTTCATGTTCAATCATGTTCTTTTACAAAAACCGTGCAAACCTCACAAACCGGTTTGACTACTTGTTTGACCAGTACATATTGATTCAAACTTGCAGGCGGTTACATTTCAAATTTCAAATAATCTAATAGTCTTAGAGCCTAAAAGTATGCAACATGAAAGTGCTTATTTTTAGTATGCAGTATTTACATTGGGATTTATTTTAGGATTTTATTTCTATTATATGCGCTACTAACTACTTTTTGTAACAATATGTTTACTCGTATTTCTTAAAGAAATTTTCGTAATTCAAGGTCTTAAATAGAATCCTATTTCATATAAATAAAAACTTGTACTTTTCAGATGCTTCCACCAACTGATGTTATGGATGTTATCGATAACAGTGGTGGAGCTGCTGCTTACCAAGTACAACAATCCGATGTTGATGTCGGGTCGACTCAATGCTCTCGACCACAGATGGCATGGCATATGTACGAGCAACTGTTTCGGATAGCGGCTAGCAGACATTACCACCAAGATCGACAGCGGCAAAACGAAGAGCAACTGTCCAATGAAATCAATGCTAAAAAGATCTGGTTAGCCGCGTTTACAGGATGTCAGATTTCATATGAACCCGGTGTAGCAGCCGGAGTGGCAGAACGACTCTATGGGCTACGGGGAGGGATGTAGGATTTCCCACTCAGTTCTCGAATTGAATTGTTATTAATACAACGAATGTACCAACGCAATTCTTTTTATATAGTATTAATGCAACCAAAGCAACCAACCAAATTATATAAAAAAGACTAGTCAATCAACTGATATTGTAGTTTGCCATAAAATGACGTTTTGTAATTATGTTTTTAATTTTTTTTAAACTGACTATATACTCGTATTATAATTTATAAAATATACAAATTTTTTAGCAATACACGAATTTTCTCCTAGTTTAGTTTTGTTAATTTATATTTAAAACGATAGTTAATCGTGCTGCATGTAACAGGATGGGCTCTGTGCAATTGCACAAATTATATTTTATGTTTATGTTGCGTGTTCTACTATGTCTACGCAAGTTTGATTATGTAATTTATACTTTTATCAAAGATAACAAATAATAACTGGATGTCATATGCTACGATGCTACATTTTTTTTTTAAAGCTCTTAATCGGATTCGTAGCAAACGGTCTTTTTGATTCTGGATCTGGTAAAGGGAGAGCTTACAGAAAAATATATTTTCTTGACACAAACCAACGAATTAAAATACTTCTTATATCTGTTTGTATATGTCGTTATTCGTCTTTTTCATTTTATTTATTAAACTACCTGATTACCCGGCGTTGCCCAGCTGGTAGTTAGTTATTCATCGCAATCTTCTATTAGGAAGGGGTAGAAAAAAGAATGATATTTATCTATGTATTAGCTATAGTCTTCAAATATAAAAAATACATACAATGTTTTTAGTTTCACCTTCAAGAGCAAGAATAAATGAATTCTTAGGTTAACCCACCAAAGAGCAAGCAAAATAAAGTTGTCCGTGGGAAAAACATGGCGATCTTATATCTATACTCCGCAGTACTTAATAAACTGTCTGACATATTGATCGTCATCGAAAACGCAAGTTTTACTGGAAATTGCAATCTCTTAAATTTAAAAGGTTGATCCGTCGAAATGAGTGCTATCCGTGGGATAAAAACTGTTTCATAGAGTCCCTTTTCTATCAAGATAGTCGCTTCAACTATATTGCCCAGCATGTTTTTTACGTACAGTCTTTTGCCGCTGCAAAGTTTTGGCGAGTCGAGATTCCGCAGTAAAATAATTGGAGATCCCACTGTTAGTAAAAGACGATGTGGTAGCAATCCAGACGAATCAAGTGAGTTTAGGAACTTTTTTAGATAAATAATTTCCTCATTAGCATCTACTACGGTATCGATACACTTATATTCAGTGACTACGCCTATTGACATTGGTAGTATTTGATTGTTTGTTTCGTGGTTGTTTCCATTTTAAGCAGCAAGAACCGGTTCAAAATGTGATAGTTTTGAAACACATCCGGATAAATGGAATTTTTTAGTTCTGCTATCATTCTGCCATAGCATTACCATTCAACACAACGACCCCGAAAGCTGTAGAATCGACACTAATATCGGTCACCGCCTCCCAGCTATCGACCCCATCCCCCTAGAGCTGTCTTATTCAACTCAGCGACCCCGAAAACTATAGAATCGACACTAATATCTCCCCCCCTAACTTATCGACCTCATCCCCCTACATCTATCTTACCATCACCATTAAACTCAGCTACCTCGATAACTATAGAATCGACACTAATATCGGTCACCCCCACCACCTGAGTAATCGACCCCATCCCCCTAGAGCTGTCTTACCATCACCATTCAACTCAGCGACCCCGAAAACTATAGAATCGACACTAATATCGGTCACCCCCTCTCCCCTCAGTTAACGACCCCATCCTCCAGGAGCTGTCTTACCATCACCATTCAACTCAGCGAACCCGAAAACTATAGAATCGACACTAATATCGGTCACCCCCACCACCTGAGTTAGTTCTGCTATCATTCTGCCATAGCATTACCATTCAACACAACGACCCCGAAAGCTGTAGAATCGACACTAATATCGGTCACCGCCTCCCAGCTATCGACCCCATCCCCCTAGAGCTGTCTTATTCAACTCAGCGACCCCGAAAACTATAGAATCGACACTAATATCTCCCCCCCTAACTTATCGACCTCATCCCCCTACATCTACCTTACCATCACCATTAAACTCAGCTACCTCGATAACTATAGAATCGACACTAATATCGGTCACCCCCACCACCTGAGTTATCGACCCCATCCCCCTAGAGCTGTCTTACCATCACCATTCAACTCAGCGACCCCGAAAACTATAGAATCGACACTAATATTGGTCACCCCCTCTCCCCTCAGTTAACGACCCCATCCTCCGGGAGCTGTCTTACCATCACCATTCAACTCAGCGAACCCGAAAACTATAGAATCGACACTAATATCGGTCACCCCCACCACCTGAGTTATCGACCTGAGAATCGACACTAATATCGGTCACTCCCTCCTCCCAGCCGAAAAAACGGCCACCCCCACCACCTATATTTGATTCCAGATAGTAACTAATATGTATACCAAGTTTAGTTGAAATTGGTCAAGGCGTTGCAGAGTTAGTTAGGCATAAATAAACAAATATACAAATAAATTCTCTATTTTATATAATAATAGTTGAGTGCCCGGCGTTGCACGGGTGTAAAATTTGACGCTAATATCGCCTCCAGACAGGCCCCCTCCTTACCCCATCCGCAAAGAGGTGTCTTACTATAACTATGTATCTCAGCGATCTGAAAACTATGGAATCGACAGTAATATCGACACCCCTCTCCCTCTTCATCGAACCCCTAGCCGTAGAGGTGTCTTACCATCACTATTCACCGCAGCGACCACGAAAACTATAGAATCGACACTAATATCGGTAACCCCCCCCCCCCCTCAGTAAATGACACAATCCCGCTAGAGCTGTCTTACCATCACCATTCAACTCAGCGACCCAGAAAACCATAGAATCGACACTAATATCGGTCACACATGTGTATTTCACTTTCTATTAAAATTTGGGGCCTCAGGGTCGAGGGGTACCCATATAAAATTTTTAAAAATTAACCCTTTAAATTTTATACACATGTGTATCTCCGATGGACAACACTTTTTGTAAAAATTTTGAAGATCCCGCGCTCGGCTCAAATTTTAAAGACATGTATACCTCCGATGGACAAAACTTTTTGCAACATTTTCGGAGTGAACGGCCCCTGAGACCTAAAGTGTCCCAATATAAATTTTTTTAAAATAAGCCCGATTTCATCAAATTTTAAACACATATGTATCTCCTATTAGAGAATAAAAAAAATTAATTTTTATGGGTTGTTCTTTTTTGCCAAGTAATTATTACTGCAAGCTTCGAACGAAATCTCTAATTAAAAGTTCAAAGAAAGAACCAATCGAAGTCGAATTCAAAGTATGTATATATTTAACCACCAGGCATATTTGCTCGGTAGATGCAATTTGTTGAATGCATGCGATACTTTTATCGGTATTTGTGTTAGCTGTGTTTTTTTTTTGATGCCGAAGTAATCGGAGAGATAATTTAACTTAAATCAGATCTGTGTTTTTTTTTTTTTCATTCTCCGAGAAAAAGTATATTTTCCTAAGTCGTTTTTTTATACACCGATAATACTCGGATATGATATTATCTTTTTGCTCTGAAAAAATATACAGAACATTTTTTGGCAGCTGTAGTTGTGTGTTTCTTTTAACATGAGACTAATATGGAGCATTCAGGTGAAAAATAAAAATTTTCTTTGGTACTGAAAAAACTGGCAGATCTGAACAGAAAAAAAATTATCGGATATCTCGGAACTCGGATTTTTCTGTTTTCTCCGATTTCTCTGACATAGAAAAATACGCCCATTATATTATTTGTGCTTATATAAACTGCACTTGTCTTCAGTATTACTCTCAGACTTGTGCAAACTTAGTCTCTTCTCTATCATCTATGATAACTATGAAAACGATCATTTACATAGTTTCAATTCGCTTAAAGAACCTGGATTTCTTTTTCATTAAACTGCTATTTATGTTAACACCATGGATGTAGATTTTCAACAAATAAAAAAAACGACCCATAAAACTTTTCCTGTAAATTCTCTAAATGGAGATACATATGTGGGCAAAGTTTTAACCGGGTTAATTTTGAAAAAAAAATATTATAGCCCCTTTACTTCAAAATGTTTACAAAAACTGTTGTCACCGGAGATACACATGTGTAAAAAACTTGTATGGGAGCTCCCGACCTTGGGGCCCGATCACTTCCAAATTTCAATAGGAAGTCTTGTCATTGGAGATACACATGTGTTGTAAATTTGAAAAAAATCGGGTTAATTTTTAAAAAATGGGACTTAGGGCTCTCAGGGCCCGGTCACTCTAAATTGTACAAAAAGTTTTGTCCACATGTGTTTAAGGAGATACACATGTTATTAAAATATAAAGAAAACCGGCCTAATTTTTAAATTTTTTTATGGGCACACCTAGCTGGACTGGACTGGAGAAAATATGTTTTCCATCGGTGATACACATGTATATAAAATTTGAAGAAAATCGGGTAAATTTTGTAAAATATTTGTATGGGAGCCCCCGACCCCGAAGGAATAGAAAGTGTTGTCATCGGAGATATGCATGTGTGCAAAGTTTCAATGAAATCGGACATTGGAAAGTAGGTAAAAAATTGATCGCACGATTCCACGAAAAACAAACAAACAAACACACGGGCACGCGAAGTTAACACCGGGTGACAACTTCAGACTGTCAAACCAGTGATGACAGAGCGCTCAAATGTACACTAATGACAGTTCATTCCATTGTTTACAAGCGTACAAAAGCATTTTAGTGTGAAATATTCAGATAAAAGTTATCCGCAATGGAATGCGTAATAGTGTGATTGCTCTATTTTTGGCTGGAAAACCACAGCCGCAGATTGTTAACTATGTAGTTGAAACATCTGCATTTGAATAAAATGTGTGTGTATCGCACCATAAATCGTTATAACGATACTGGCAGCATTGCAAAACGTCATGGTGGTGGACCGAAACGCACTGCAACATCGTCGGATATCATTCGGAAGGTGAAGGCCAAATTGGCTCGGATTCCGCGCCGTAGCGGCAGAAAAATGGCTCGTGAGGCGAACATTTCGCTCAAACGGATGCAGCACATAATGAAAGATCATCTTGGACTAAAGGCTCAAAAAAACGCATGGTCTCACCGAGGCTCAAAAAAAAGTTAGAGTGGAAAGAGCAAAGGAGTTGTTACGCTTGCACGAAAGTGGCGATTTGCCGAATTTGGTTTTCTCCGATGAGTCACCGTTCGTTATTGAGCAATATGTGAACAAGCAAAATGACCGGATTTACTTGCCCGGCCGTTGTACTGAAAATTTGGACCAATGGATTGCCACTCGAAACCAAGCGCCGTCGATGGTGATGGCCGAAAGCCGTTCACCGCTCGTTTTTTTGGACCGTGGCATCAAGATAAATGCTCAAATTTATCGGGATCATGTGTAAGAGGGAGCGTTGAAGCCTTGGGCACAAAAACATTTCGGCCGCAGAGCCTCGACATTTCAACAGTACTCGGCGCCGAGTCATAAAGTGCGCGTCAATCAAGATTGGCTGAGAAACAACGTTCCGCGGTTCATTTCCACTGCCCAATGGCCATCAAATTCACCGGATGTAAATCCGCTAGATTTCTCGGTTTGGGGTATGTATTTTGAAGAGCAAGGTTGGGACAAAAAAATTACAAAGTGTCGATCATCTCAAGCAAGCGCTTCGCCGGGAATGGGACAAAATACCACAGAGCCACGTTCGTGCTGCATACAATAGCTTTGTCGGCCGTTTGAAGGCCATAATCGCGGCTAAGGGTGGCCAAATCGAAAACTGCTAATGCAATTCGAAAATTTAAATATTTGTGAACATTTTTTACTTTGATTCAATAAAATTCATCAAAAATAAGAATTCTGTGGCGTTTTGTTTTGGTAACACTTCGTGTCAATCATCCTGTATAGAAAATTAAAAAAAGAGTTGATTCAGCAAAAGCAAGAATTGCAGCAGATATCGCAGCAACAGAGTCAGGAGAATAAACAGGTGAATATAGAATTGAGTTCCAAACTAAACGAGAAGTTGGACCAGCAGAAAAATAATTTGAATTTTCAAATTAGCGACAAGTTGGAACAGCAAAGTCAAAAACTGAATCGACAAAAAAAAACTGAAGCGATAAGTTTGATAAACAAAACAAACAGATGAATTCCAAATTCGATCAACAAAATCAAAAGCTGGATGTAATTCAAGAAAAGTTAAGAGGTGAAATGAGTGGAATTCAACGATGCTTAAGGGTGAGATGAATGAAATTCAAGATGAAGTGAAATCCTTCGAGACAAACATGACAGGAAAAATGAGTGGTCTGGAAGGCAAAATAGAGGAGATTGAGACCCGCCTAGACAATCGTACCCAATTCGTCAGAGAGAACACTCAACAAAGCAGTACCGGCAT
This sequence comes from Nephrocerus scutellatus, assembly GCA_947095585.1. NCBI lineage: Eukaryota > Metazoa > Arthropoda > Insecta > Diptera > Pipunculidae > Nephrocerus > Nephrocerus scutellatus. The sequence continues at coordinate 32,270,269 of OX352762.1, read as the reverse complement.
AATTCCAGAACCATCTAGCAACCACAAAGAAATTTTAAAGCCACCTGCGTTCAATGGCGATACCGCTTTTGAAAATTTCAAAGTCCAGTTTGGAGCTGCTGTACAACACAATTGATGCGGAAGAACAGCTAAATTCTCTGATCCTAGCGTTGAGTGACAACATCTGATGTATTGCAGATGATTTCAAATGCCTAGATGACTTCCGGAAGATTCTTGAAAGAGTTGGACTTGCGTTATGGACAGTCTCACACACAGGAGCTAAGAAAAATACAGCTCCAGATGAAGAAACAACAGCGAGGAGCACGACTTCACGAATTAGAGCAGGAAATAACTGATCTAGCACGACAAGCCTATTATGGGGTTCCGGCTGGTATCTTGGACGGACTGGCAGTGGATTCGTTTATCAATGCTATCCGAGATGAGCAATTAAAACTTCATTTGAGGACAACAGCCAGAGGAAAGTCAATGAATGAAGTATTGGCATCGGCTTTGGAATACGAAGCAGCTAGAACCTTCCCTTTATTAAAGAGGAAATCCGAAAAACAAAAAGTGGAAGCTCCCAGAACGACGGAAACCCAACATCTAATTCCCGTCAAAAATGCTTTAGATGTCAGAAACCTGGACATTTCATGCACGACTGCAAGGAACCAAGACCAGTTCAAACTACAGTACAGCCTGCTTACCTCGTAGCTGCAGACCAGGAAAACTAAGTTACACCAGCTTTACGGGGCGTAAGCCGGAGAAGAGGGGAGAGAGCCCCAAGGACACGGTGAACATTGCCAAACTTGGAAAGAACAGCAACAGCTTGGTTGTTAGTGGTGTGTTAGAAGGAAAACCATGTACCACCACATAGTGGTAAATCGGGAGCACATTTGGGCGTTAACAAAACACTGCCGCAAAGATTTGCAAGACTGGTGAAGAACGTGTGACATGTTCGCAGCAAGCAAAGGACCGCAACCAAAAACTACAAGAAAATGCAACAGTACAGTGTTGGAGCGCCATTTGTGTGAGTGGCAATGGTCATAGCTGGTCCATTCCCAGAAACAAGAGAGGGAAATCGCTATATACTCGTGTGCATTGATTACTTCAGTAAATGGGCAGAAGCATATCCCATCGCAAATCAGGAAGCTAGCACCGTGGCTAGGGCATTCGTAGACAATTGTATATGCAGAATTGGAGTACTACTGAAACTACCTTCCGATCAAGGAATTTCGGAACGCTAGTCTCTCAAGAGCTGTGCCAAGTACTCAACATCAAGAAAACGAGGACTACTCCGTTACATCCAAAGTCAGACGGAATGGGCGAAAGGTTCAACAGAACGCTGGAAGAGCATCTACGAAAGGAAGTTAATGCCAACCAAGATTATTGGGAACGTTGTATACCGTTGTTTATGATGGGTTATTGTAGCGCTGTACACCATACAACTAAAAACTTGCCAGCAATGGTTGTATTTGGCAAAGAACTTTGTCTACCATGCGACATTAAATTTGGATCACCACCAGTAGAGCCAACAACAAAGGAGAACTACGTTAGTGATCTAAGACATAGGATGATCGCTGCTCATGCTGCAGTAAGGAACAACATAGTGGACGCCAGCAACCGGTTGAAAACGCGATATGACCTTCGTGAGAACTGTGGAGGATTTCATGAAGGAGATTTGGTCTGGCTTTACAATCCCAAAAGAAGAAAAGGTAAATCTCCAAAACTACAACAAAGTTGGGAAGGTCAATCAAGATCGTTAATGATGTACTCGTCGTATACCGAATTCAACAAAGCCCCAGATGTAAAATGAAAGTTGTTCACATTGACAGATTGACAAGTTACAATAACAGAAAGAGTGCCGAATCTATTCGGGACGAACAGAATTAAGGTGGGGGTAATGTTATGAAAAGTAGCTAGTAGTTAAAAGAAAACAAATCCCAAGATAAATTGCAATGTGCATGCTCGTCCAAAATAAAAAACACTAAAATAAGAATTAAGACTTGCATACTTTTAGGCTGAATTAGATTATTTGAAATATAACGGACTTTAAGTTTAAATCATTATGTACTGGTAAAAAATGAAGTCAAACCGATTTATGCGGTTTGACCGGTTTGTTTGTAGAAACATGATTGTACATGATATTTTTTGGAAGATGACTCATTACCTATGAGTATCGTTAGTTGTAAATAAGGCCAAAATTTTCTTGTCCTTTCTCGATATATCTGTCTATTAGATTGGAAGTTTCTGGAAACTTTCAATGAGTATAAAAGGTGGCGTTCGCTGCAGAGGATTCATTAGTTATTTGAAATTCAAGCAGTTAAGTTGTAAAAGTTCTTGCATAGTGTTAAATCTAAGAGAATTATTGTAAAGTGTTGTTGCAATAAGTGTTTATGTGATTGTGATTGTGAACTTGAATTATTTTTACTGCTTGTTTATTTAAATCGTTCTTTTAAATTAATAAACTTGTGATGTGCTTTATTTGCAAAATCCTTTACGAACTCGAAACCCTGAATTTCGTAACAATACAGCCGGATGGCATCGTTACCACAGTCTGCATTGTTGACAGTCAGATCATTCATTAGTCAGTGTACGCAGTGAACTCCATGTACCGAACCCAAACATTTTGTTAGGAATGGGTGAACTACCCATTTGATAATCAAACACCAAGTAAACAATTTGTTTTACGTTTCAACCTTATAGTGATGGGAACCCAAATAAAAATTAATGTCTTTAAAAGTCTTTTAGGACATTCATTGCAGACCTCTATGTTGCATGTTGTATATATAACTATAACTATGTAAATATATAACTATATAGTTTAATTTAGTGCAGTTCCTTACGTGGTGACGTGGTGATGCGGGGCCTCGAAATCTAATTTCAACCCTAGCTATACAATGTTTACACTTCGAAAAGCAATGAATTTTGAACACCAACTGTAAAATGAAACCCTGAAAGAAAAACGTGAATCCAATCACAACTAATTTAAAAATGATTGTCCATTTCATTTTAGAAATTAACTTGCATATTTACGCCGTTAATGTGCAAGTGACCAACCTATGTACCATTAGTATTATTTTCACAATGCAGGACACCCAATTTATGGGAGTTTTAAACAACATAAGAATTTACCTTTCGATATTATAATGCCAATAACAGCCAATAGGCTGGCAAATTACACTCAACTACACTTGATCTTGTTTATCTGTATCTATTTATATTTTTGTTTAAAATCTAAATAGTTTTGCGTTTCTTTTGTGTTTTACAAACAAGTACTTAAATGTGCTAAATAACGCATTATTAGCAGACAACAAATTTAAATTAAATATTAATCATAATCATTTTTCGCAGTTGATTTTTTTTTAAAAAAAAACGTGTATATGTTGTTGAAAGTGCAATTTCTAATTTAATTTCTAAAGAGACCGCCATGTTTGATCCACCATCTATAATTTGGTTATTTTCGATCACGAGAATCCTCACAGACAGGCTAAATATACACTAATCAATATGAGACAAATGATTACACGTTTTTAAACAGAAAAAAAACAACCCATAAAAATTCAAATTTTTCATGTAAATTCTCTAAAAGCAGAAAAGGTGTTCAAAGTTTGAACCGGGTTAATTTGAAAATTATTAATATTAGAGTCCCATTACTTCAAAAAGTTTACAAAAACCGTTGTTACCGAAGATACACATGGGTAAAAAAAATTTATGGGAACCCCCGACCTTGGGGCCCGATCACTTCCAAATTTCAATAGAAAGGGTTGATTTGAAGAAAATCGGGTTAGTATTTAAAAAATTTATATGGGCCTCAGGGCTTTCAGGGCCCGGTCACCGGCTCCAAAAATTGTAAAAAAAGTTGTGTCCATCGGAGATACACATGTGCTTAAAATGTGAAAAAAATCAGGCTAATTTTTAAAAAAATTTTTAGGGACACACCTCGCGCCTCATTGCTCGTTCACTCTTAAAATTTTGCAAACAGCTTTGTTCATCAGAGATACACATGTTTAAAATTTGAAGAAATCGGTCTAATTTTTAATATTTTTTTATGGGCACCCCTTGGGCCTCACTACAAAAAATTTACAAAAAGTTTTGTCCATCGGAGATACACATGTGTTTAAAATTTGAAGAAAATCAGCCTAATTTTTAAAAGACTTATATGGGCACCCCTCATTCCTCAGGGCCCGTTCACTCCAAATTTTTACAAAAAGTTTTGTTCAGCGGAGATACTCATGATTGTAAAATTTGAAGAAAATCATATTATTTTTTTTTTAAATTTCTATGGGGTTTTTTGGGGTCTCAAAATTTTTTAGAAAAAGTGTTGTCCATCGGAGATACACATGTAAATAAAATTTGAAGAAAATCGGGTAAATTTTGTAAAATATTTGTATGGGAGCCCCCCGACCCCAATGCCCAAATTAATAGAAAGTGTCGCCATCGGAGATATGTATGTATGTAAAGTTTCAATAAATTCGGACTTTGAGAAGTGGGTTAAAAATTGATCGCTAGATTCCACGACAAACAAACACACGGGCACGCGAAGTTAATATAGAGAATTTAACAATGGGATAGTTGTGTTTTTAAATTCTCTCGCGTGCACGTGGCTGGCTAGCTGGCTGGCTGGGTTGCTGGCTGGTTCCCGATTTTCCTCAAATTTTATACGCATGTGTGTCTCCGATGGACAAAACTTTTTGTAAAATTTTTGAAGCGATAGGGACCGGGGGGCTCCCACAAATTTTACACAATAAAATTTTTTTTCTAAAATTTGGTAGTGATCGGGCCCCGGGTTCGGCCGCAAGGCCCTTATACATTTTTTTAATTTCTTATAGTGGCATCAGATAACGTCGTACTTTAATGACTGTGTGTGGTGTGTGCTGCGCAGTCGGCTGCATGGTTTTGGTTGTGGAGAGTGAGAGAGAAATCTTAGCTCACGCACAAATGAACCCAGCAAATAAAACGAGACATAAATGTTTTATGCTTAATTCAACTTACTTACTTATTTACTGAATTGTATTTTTATTGATATCGTTTTTTTTTTGTTGTCGGTAGCAACAACAACAGATAGAACAACAAGTTTTCACAATATTTTGTCATTTCGCGTTTTCATAAATTAGTTCATTCAAAGCAGTCAAAGAGTTCTCAAGATAAATGCTCGTGTTTCTTATTTGCTGAGAATATAAGCGTGCTCTAAGTGCTCAGAATAAAATGATCGGAGCATTTTCAATTTTAACATCTGATGTCAAATGTCTCTTTCGATGATTTTCTCCTACAATAAAAAAAAACAACCCATAAAAATTTAAATTTTTCATGTAAATTCTCTAATAGGAGATGGGTATGTGTTAAAATTTAAAGAAAATCGGGTTCATTTTGGGGCCCCAAGACCCCGAGGCCCGGGGTCTCCAAAAGTGTTATCCGTCGGAGATACACATATGTATTAAATTTGAAGAAAATTGGGTATTTTTTTTTAAAAAAATTTTACGGGGCCCACGAACCCGCGGCCCGGGTTCTCCAAAATTTTTACAAAAAGTGTTTTCCACCGGAGATACAATTGTGTATTAAATTTGAAGAAAATCGGATTAATTTTTTTAAAAAAAATTATGGGGCCCCACGAACCCGGGGCCTGGGGTCTCCAAAATTTTTACAAAAAGTGTTTTCTATCGGAGGTACACGTTTGTATACAATTTCAAAAAAATCGGGTAAATTTTGTAAATTATTTGTATGGGAGCCCCCCGACCCCGAGGTACGGGGGCCTCAAAATTTAATAGAAAGTATTGTCACCGGAAATATACATGTTTGCAAAATTTCAATAAAATCGGCCTTTGGGAAGTGGGTTAAAAATTTATCACAAAATCTGACCAGCCAGCCACGTGCACGCGAAGTTAATATAGAAAATTTAAAAATGACCCAGGATCGAGGGGCTCCCATATCAATTTCTGCGATTAGAGAATTTAGATGAAAAATTTTAAATTTTTGGGATTGCGATACAGCCGACAAAAGAAAACCATGATTTTTTTAATGATGCAGTTGTATTGATTTTAAATGTTTACTATTATTGTATGATCTTTTATTTACAGCGATACTTAAATTAAATCTTACAGCGATACTTAAAGGTAATGACTAGAAAAAGATCTTGTATAGGGTTTGTAATTGGTCACTCTTTGTGATTATTGACTAGAATTCACAACATTCACTGGTTTAAAATAGAACTTTTTTTTGTTGAATTTATTGACTAAATAGGAATTCCCTCTGTCTGCCCAACTAGCTTTTCCCGAAGTGTCCTGTAGATTAGACTGTCCACTGCTAAACCTTCGCGTTGTAAAAACAGAAATGTCTCTCGAGCACACATTGCAAAACCAAGTGCTTCGGCTTCGTGGCGCTGAATTACTTCAGCTTGTTGTCGTCGCTGTTGCCGTTGCTGATAATTTACAGAGTCATCTAAATGTGACACCTCGGAATACTCTGCAACAAATTCGTCATTTTCAAAGTCATCCAATTCTTCCTGTAGTTCAACAATTTTTTCTAGGGCTTCAAGCAGAAATTTATTTGTTGTAGGCGTTGCTGCCAGCTCAGCGTTATCTATATGCACTAATTCTGGATTTTCAAGCTTTTCTCGTTTTACCTGCTGCTTTGAGTCTAAGCTACTGCCCTTATTGCTTCCAGAATAATTAGCTGGAGTCGAGGACCGCATCAAGTCCTCTTCGCGTTTGCGTTTCAGAATCAATTTTCCAGACATTTTGATTTGGTAGCACACGTTAACGTCAATTGTAATGATAAATAGTTTTATTAAACACTGTCTGTTTATAAAATGCACAAGGAATATACGTAGATTCACCGCTCTTCGTTTAATGTATTATAAGCAAGTGTCGCGCGACAACTAAACGATCTGAACGAATGCTCAAATCGATTTGGTGCAACCTCTTGTGAACTTGCACACGCATCACGAGTCACGACTAGAACCATGGTAACAGCAATTACGAAGGAATGACCCTTGCCTTATAACGATTATACTACTGTAGTACTGTGAAAAGCTGGCAAGACTCGATTGTGTGTGCGCGGCTGTTACACTAAAGTACTATGCCGTGCGCTCGTGCAAGGGAGAAGTTTTCTCATCTGCAAAAGGGAAACCAAACACAAAAGGGACGCGCAGCTGTCTGAAACTGTGAAAAATATACTAACCAAAAAAGGAAAGCAACAAAATGGGAATTTTGAAACAACCCTGTAGAGCAGATGAATGCCTTCATAATCATGAAACCTGAAACTAACAAAAAATACAAAACAAGATTTATACCTATTTAAAACGTGCCAATTTGTGCAGCCGGCACAGTGTGGCAAATCAGACTAATTTTTCGCGAAAATTCCAAAATAACTAGCGATAAATTCGAACAAAAATAAATGATTTTTAGACCGTCATTACATTTCGAGTATCATACGTTGAATATATTTGCTAAAATGTTAATAACTTGAATAATGAAAACACGATAGCAGATTGATACCACCCGTAAAAAAGTTTTGTTTGCCAATGGTAAGTATTTATTAATCTGCCTTTGCATGAACTTTTATCAAAGATAATAAAATATATTTATTTGCCATTAACGTATCCTCTGAGTCAGAAAGAGCAAAAAAAGAAAAATCTCTGTCTGTCTGTTTCCACTACAGCCCAGAAGGCTTAATTAACGGGATGAAAATTCATATTTAAGCTTTCTACATAAATTGGGAGGGGCCAGTTGATTTTGGCGGGAATCGGCCAACCGGAATTGGCAGTTTACTTGTACAGTTTTTCAAGTTTTTACAAATATCTCAAAAAGTATACCACTTATCAGAAATCTGTTAAGTGCAAAAGTGCTTCAGGAAATATCTTTTTTAATAGAAAAAGCTCCCAGAATCTTAGCAAGTTTTTTTTATCTAAGTTGTTTACTTTTACCTTATTAATAATAACATTTGGTGCAACAATCTTAGCTTATTACGGCCATCGCGTTGTGCCTTTTATATTTTTGCGCACATATAAAAGGTAATGGTCGAAGGGCGAATTGAGTTGCTTTTTAATGATAGTTTGTCAGATATTCGCAAAAAGTGGGACCGTTCAACTTTCCGTCATCGGATCGAACTGTGTGTGATTTTACCTTTCCCAAAATCTAGTACGCATGTGTTTATCTTGTACGTATGAAGAATCCTGGTTGTCAAGTGAATTATGTACTGAGCAATGTTCATTCAAAATTTTACTTGACTAAAGTGTGGTAGGGAAGGTTACAACTTTACCAGACATCAAAGTGCACATACTCATTTAGCTATGTATTCAATGTTTGTTCGATCTTCACAAATTTTGCTATTTTTATTAAATTCTCTATAATAACTTCGCATGCCCGTGGCTGGCTAACACACCAAATCTTGTTATAAATCCCACTTCCACTTCCTTAAGCCAGATTTTATTAAAACTTTGCACAGATGTGTATCTCCAATCACAACATTTTCTGTTAAAATTTGGGGCTCCTCGGCCGTTGGGGCTGGTGGCCTGTGTGTGGCAGTATAAAATCTGTTTGTGAAATTGACGATATGGAACTTATTCCGATTTCATTGAAACTTTGCACACATGCATATATCCAATGACAACACTTTCTATTAAAATTTGTGGCCCTAGGCTCGGGGTCCGGGGGCTCCCATACAAATATTTAAAAAAAAAAAACGAATTTTTTCATATTTTGTATATATGTGTATCTCCGATGGACAAAACTTTCTGTAAATTTTTTTGGACTGAACGGGCCCTGAGGCCCGAGGGGGCCCATACAAATTTTTAAAAATTAGCCCGACTACTTTAAAATTTAAACACATGTGTATCTCCAATGGCCAAAACTTTTTGTACAATTTTTGAGTGACCAGGCCCTGAGGGCCTTGAGGCGCATATACATTTTTCAAAAAATTAACCCGATTTTCTTCAAATTTTCAACACATGTGTATCTCCGATGACAACACTTCCAATTGAAATTTGGAAGTGATCGGGCCTAAAGGTCGGGGGCTCCCATACAAATTGTTTACACATGTGTATCTCCGGTGACAACAGTTTTTGTAAAAAAATTGAAGTAAAGGGCATCTAATACTAATTTTTTCCAAATTAATCCGGTTCAAACTTTTATCATTTCATTTTATCATATCATTTCGAATTCTGTGATTTGCAGTTAGAAACTTTTTAATTTTTTAACTTACATCTGCACCTATTCGGACTGTGAACTACGGGACTTCTGCACTAAAATCACGTAAAATATAAAAAAAAATGAAAAAGAATGTTTTTCGTTTATTTATTTATTTCTGATATTTAACCGTGTTTTTTCCCACCCTACCTACAGTGCATTTCTATAGCTCTATTTGAACTGATACGTTTACACAAAGCCAACGGTTTAGTAATGTTAATGAACAAATGAGATAGATGATCACATTATACAAATGAACGGAAGGAGGAAAGAAATCGGAAGGAAATGCACTCCAAAGATTCCAAATAAATGAAATCGGAAGGGTCCACCGCCCTCCCCTAGCGACGACGATGATAAGAGTCATCTCTACAGCACAATGTGTTGCGGCTGGCTGGCTTGCACACATGTGCCGAGGCCAGGCAGCAAACCATTTATAAATCGAATCGAAAAGTCTTCCGCCGCGTTGTTGTTACACATTGCCCTGCATGTGACATGGGGTCGATTTTTATATGTACTTATAATACGACACACGACACTACCCTTCGAATGACTCAATGGACTAAAATTAACATTTTCTTAAAATTTTATACGAATGTGTATCACCGTCGAACAACGCTTTTTGTAAAAATTTGGAAGTGATCGGGCCCCAGGACCGTATATAATTTTTTTTAAAATTAACCCAATTTTATACAAACTGCACACATGTGTATCTCCGATTAGAGAATTTACAATTTTAATTTTTATAGGCTGTTTTAAACATAAGATAATATTGTAAATGCTAAAACGACATTCATAAAACAAAACGTAAAACACTGCGGTTAGCAGCACTCGACAACGACACTTTCACAACCATTCACAACATTCACCTTAGAATTGCCGCTCAATAAATGGCCACTTTGCCGCTTTATATTGCCGCTCCGCTCTTTACCGCTTTGCCGCTTGCCGATTACAGCGTGGCCTTAGCCTTAGAGTGCCACAGTGCATAGCATATGCCGTGTACAGAATTTCGAGAATTCCAATTTATAGCGGCAATGGTAGCCATAGGCAGTAGGACGGAGAGTATCGTGTGAGCAAGCTGTTGTGGACAGCAGGACAGCTGATAGTATTTTCAGTCGTCGCATTACACAATTTCAAAAAGTTTCTATGCTCCTAGCTCATTGCATTTTTTAATAACTTAGATACAAACAGTTTTTTATATTCTGATCAGAAAAAATGTTATAACCTGCCGGAAAAGTCGATCATTTGTCAGGCGTTGTGACATAGCCATTTTTTTTTGGTTTTTTATTCCTTTTGATGATAAGATTTAGATTTTTGAAGTGAAACTTTTTTGAAGAGGGTTACACTGTTGCTACGCTATTGTTACATTGTTGTGCCTCGCTTCCCACTTTTATGCCTCGTTTTCTATAGTTATATTTTATTTGTATAATACTATACATATATTATCTAGTTATATACATAAATATAAATATATATGTACATATATATATTTATACAGGGTGTCCCCTAATTCGTGCACAATAATTTGGGAAATGATTCTTGGGTATATTCTCAGAAAAAAACCGTTCTACAGCAAGGGTTTACCTCCAATGTTGACATCATTTATCGGGGATCTAAGAAAAAGCTTACTTTGGTGTACCCGGACCCATGTTAACGAAAATTGCTCTGTTAATACTAACGGTTTTGACTTTATTTTTAGAAAAATACTATCCTTTGTAACTGCTGTTGATACCTTGTTTGTGTCTTCAGATACCCAACTTCAATGCCTGTTCCAGTTTTTGCCCATGATAATATTTGAAATTTTCAATTTTCTCCAGAAAATGAGTAATAAACATAACGTTTTACTTCTTTTTTCTTATGAATGCAACAATAATAAATAATAATATTTTTGTGCACAAATTGAAGGGAACTACAATTTAAGGCCGGATCTGAACGGCGAATTGAGAAGCTTTTCGTGACAAGTAATTACTCTCGGAACGTTTGTCACCCACTAGCGAAAGTTGGGACACCGTGAAAAATATTTTTGGTGTTACTGGGATTCGAACCACGAACCTCCTGCTCAGTAGCCATGCGCATTTCCACTAAGCCACGGCGCCCACGAACACCCTTTATAACTGTTTTAGTACACACATAAATTAAACCACATAAAATCATTTTTTTACTTATAGCCTTTGAAGCTTAAAGCAAAAAAACCCATTTTTAAAAATTTTACCTGCTGCGGATTTTTCAAAGTATTGTTACGAAATTCAGGCTTTCGAGTTCGTAAAGGATTTTGCAAATAAAACACAACACAAGTTTATTAATTTACAAATAATAACTTTAATTAAGAAACAGTAAAAATTATAGTTGGAATGTTATTGTGAATGAGCGTTGAAATTGAAGACGAGGCAGTACTCAATTGTTTGACGAATTACGGCACAGGTGAAAGATCACGCCACTAAGGTAAAAACATGAGCGTGCTCCAATATTTCAAGGGATTGATCAAGGACGAAGACCGTCGTGGCACGAGATTGCAACAGCAAGCCCTATAGTAAAAAGTTACTAGGCTCAATGGAACAAAATGAAAATGAAGATGGACTGCTTCAAGTCTATGGGATCTGCCGATGGTCAGAGCACCACGTCAAAGGTAGTGCTACCAACGAATTGGGTGAACAAGGTTCTTCAGAAAACACACAGTGGACAATAAGGAGAACATTTGTGCTTCATCAATATAAATTTTATAAAAAAGTACCCGATTTTCTTAAAATTTTATACGCATGTGTATCTCCGATGGACAACACTTTTTGTAAAAATTTGAAAGTGATCGGGCCCCTGGGTCGGGGGGCACCCATACAAATTTTATAAAAATAACCCGGGTTTCTACAAATTTTATACGCATGTGTATCTCCGATGTAAAATTTTTGAAGCGATCAGGCCATACAAAATTTTAAAATTTTTCTTCAAATTTTATACACACATGTTTTATCCTACGGACAACACTTTTTGTAAAAATTTGGAAGTGGTCCCAGGGCCGAGGGGCTTGTAAAAATGAGACCGATTTTCTTCAAATATCATACACATGTGTATCTCCGATGGAAAAACTTTTTGTAAAAAATGATTTTTTAAAAAATTTACCCGATTTTATTCAAACTGCACATTGTGATTGATTGAGAGTTTACATAAAAAAATTTTAATTTTTGTGGGTTTTTTTTTCTCCTGACTTTGTTCACTCTGCTGCTTCATTTGTTCAATTTGCTGCTCAAATTTGCTGTTTATTTTTTCCATTAGAGCCCTAAACATTACTTCCCCGTTTGGCACTTCATCATTTTCTTAAGTAGACGATTATCGCTCTATTAACTCCGTCTCAATTGAAAACACCTCACCAGCTTGTTGCCATCAAAGAAACAATTCTTGCCTATTTCCTACACTGCTTAAACCTCGCCTTCCATGCTTTTCTTTAAGCTCCTGGAAACTATAAGATTTAATGTTCACTGCACCTTCCATTTTATTATTTATTATTTATTAATTTGCAAAATCGCTTTTCTGACACCAATCGTTACGAAATTAGGCTTTTGAGTTCGTAAAGGATTTTGTAAACAAAACCATAAAATAAGTTTATTGATTTACAAAATTCACAAAAGCAAAAATAGCAAAAAATTATATACTTATAACACTTGCATTTCAATTAGATGGATTGCGAGTACTTTTAAACTTGTCTGGTTGAATTTTAAATAATAACTGATATACTTCCATAAAACTTGCAGCATAGCAAATCGGCTACCGCTCTGCTATGTAGTGGTCATGCGAAGTTGCAAACATTACCTCAAATAATCCTTGTGCAAGAGCCATGGGTATATCGTGGACGTATCAGTTGCATAGGCATGATTAATTGGGGCACTGTCTTTTATCATGAAGGTAGTAATCGTCATCAGGCCTGTTTGATAATTCCAAAAATTGTCTCAGCCAATTTACTGAGACAGTTCTGTTCTCAAGATCTTGTCGCAGTTAAAATATCTTATCAGATATGTGGGAGAAAGGCAGAAACCATTGTGCCATCAGATTATTTCCCATATGACTCCACTAGCCTCCCTCCCTCAAGGGAACTGATGGAGCTGGTTAGATACCCTTATACTATATATTTTCCAAAAAATAAATAACATTGGCATTTATGAACAGTCAAAGGAAAGAAGTGATTGATCTAACCCCCTATCAAACGACAAGTTGATAAAAAAAAACTAAAGGATGGAGAGAGTGAAAGACATCTCATTGTCCGACCATCGATATATTGGGTTTCAGATAAGCGGTAAATTTAACACAATTCCCACCGGTAAACATCCAAGAAGAACTGACTGGACTAAATTACAAGAGAGTCTTATAGCTAAAACTAGTCTTTGAAGGCGCAAAAGGAAGCTCACAAACGAAGCTGAAATTAAAGAAAGACCACAAATTATGTGTGAATCCTTAATGGATATCTTTCCAACTCAAACTCAACTCACTCAGGAAATCTGATGGCACTTTCACTAACTCTATGCAGGAGGTCAATGACATTTTACTCAACACTCACTTCCCAGGAAACATAGTGCTAAGGGAGACTAATAGGGTCAACTTGGCTCCAGATGGAAAAAATGACACCAGATATGATTGGTATGTAGCAGGAAAGGTGGCTAAATCGGAGGAAATAGAATTCTCTATTTCGTCCTTCAAGGATTTTAAAGCACCAGATCCAGATGGTATATACCCAATAATGCTGAAACATGGTGGCCTTCGGGTATGTTTCTGCAATGTAAGAGTAGCTTTTATCCCAAAACCAGGCAAAAGCGACTCTACTCACTAGCTAAAAGATTCAGACCAATCAGTCTTTCATCATTTGTTCTGTAAGGTTTTGAACGCTTGGTTGGAATGTATATTAGGTCAAATGTACTCAAAAGAAATCCCTTAAATTAGAATCAGCCTATCAGCGTGTTAAATCCTGTAAGTCTGCTCTACATGATCTTGCTTTCAGGATTGAAAAGAGCATGATGAACAGAGCCTTCACCATAGGGGTGTTTATTGAGGTTTTGACTTGATGTGCAACTCTGCTGAAAAGCATGGAGTGGAGCCAACCTTAACCAGATGGATTCACTACATGCTTTCCCGCCAGCTTCTTCAGATAAGTGAGAATATGGATGATGAAGTAACGGTCGATGACCAAGAGATACCCTCATGGTGGAGTCCTTTCGCCGCTTCTATGTTGCTTTGTTGTCGATTCTTTGCTCGAAGAAGTTGGTCAGTTAGATTATACACATAAAGGTTATGCGGACGATGCATGTCTTATTTCGTCCAATAAATCCCTTAGGCCGCCTGTATAAATCTACAGACTGCTCTGAATCGGTTGGATATTTGGTGTAGCAGAAATGGACTATCGGTAAATCCGAGTAAAACTACTGCAGTTTTATTTACTCGTAATCGTAAATTAAATTCGATGGTCTTATTCCTCCTGTACTAAAAGGTTTCACTTTGCCAATCTCCGCTGAAGTCAAATATCTAGGAGTAACTCTAGACTGCAAGATGATGTGGAAAATTTACCTGGAATCAAGAATATCGAAAACTAAGTTTAACTTTATTCAATGTAAAAGAGCATTTGGTAAATCATGGGTGCTTAGTCCAAAAATGGTGCAATGGTTGTACTTAACGATAATCAGACTCATTTCCACCTATGCGGCAGTAGTTGATGGCCAAGAACTTGTCTGGAAATGGTTAAGAGGATGGTCGAGAGAAGCTAGGACTTTGACCGCAAAGGTCTGTCGCGCCGAATATTATTATTATTATAAGCTACACAAATTTGTAAATTAGCTTATGTTTCAAGCCATTTTACTTAATTATGTGTATACCTTTTTTAAAGTAGCTTAAAAAATAAATCAGACAAAAATACCAAATTTATCAAAGAAACATAAGCTATTTTGTATTTTTATAATAACTTTGTTATTTGCTTACATATAAATGCAAGACCCAGACCAAAACAAAGTTTTTAAAATTTGCAAAGTGATAAAGCTAGTAAACGCGATTTTAGCTTAAGTCGAAGTAAATTACTTCAATTACTAATGTAGCTTAAGTCAATAAAATTTCTTTTTTAAAGTATTTATAAACACAAAGTACTTATATACTGTTTTGATAAAACCAAAAAAAACCTCAAAAATAAAGTTATCAAAAAAAGGCAATGCATATCCTATGTATTTGCGTGCATAGCTTATGTATTCTAGACCACACGACAGACTCGCTGAAGTGGTATTTTTATACGTGTATAAGCTGTGTGCCCGGCGTTGTTCGGTTGTAAAATTTGAAACTAATATCGCCTCCACACACTCCACAATCCAATGACCCTACCCAATAGCTGTGACTTACCATCCCTTTTTTCTCAGTGACCCCGAAAACTACGAAAACTATCACCATTCCATCAACAAATGTGTTTTTCTACCACTATATTCATCTGAGCGACTCCAAAAACTACTGAATCGACACTAATATCGGCAAGCCCTCCCCTAATATTCACATGAATCGACCAAATACTAGTAGATTTATCTTACCACCACTATTCACATCAGCGACCTTGAAAATTATTGAATCCACAATAAAATCGGTCACCCCTCCACCCTTGGATACCACTCATCACTGGGGGTGTCCTACCAACACTTTTCATCTGAGCAACACAGAAAACTATGGAATAGAAACTTATATCGACCACCCCTCTCACAAATCGACTCCCCCCCCCCTTACCAAAGCCGTCACTAATCACCTCAACGACTCCGAAAACTATAGAATCTACACTAATATCAGAAACCCCCATCCATCGACCAAATGGAAATAAAAATTAAAATTATGTATTTTTTACGAATTGTTTCGTTTTCATTTAAAAAAAACAACGCATAAAAATTAAAATTGTTCATGTAAATTCTCTAATAGGAGATACATATGTGTGCAAAGTTTGAACCGGGTTAATTTGGAAAAAATTAATATTAGAGCCCCTTTCACTTCAAATTTTTTTCAAAAACTGTTCTCACCGGAGATACACATGTGTAAAAAAATTTGTATGGGAAAAAAATTCAAATCAAAAACTCAAAAATTTTTCAAAAAGTTCGTTCTATCGGAGATACAGATTTATTTAAAATTTAAAGTTAATTGGGCTAATTTTTAAAAAAAAGTTTATAACCCCGCCCCCGGGCCTCAGAGCCCATTCGCTCCAAAAATTTTACAAAAACTTGTGTCCATCTGTATAAAAATATGTTTAAAATTTGAAGAAAATCGTGCTAATTTTTTAAAAATTATACGGGCACCCCTCGGGCCTCAGGGCCCATTCGGTCAAAAAATGTCCAAAAAGTTTTGTCCATCGGAGATACAAATGTGTATAAAATTTTACCAAAATCGGGTTAATTTTTATTTGAAGTTTGTATGAATTTGACAGACGTGCCCCGGTTAAGCGAATGTAAAAATTGAAATTTTTCTTGTAAATTCTCTGATCGGAGATTTTGTGGTGAAATGTCCCATTTGGTGGTGAAAACATAGCAGCCACAGCGCACGGCTGCTGCGACGTTCACAGAACAACGTACGAAGTACCACTTAAATTCTTTCTTTTGAGTTGAGATAAGCCGTAAAACAGTTGAGTGCGTAACCAGTTCTTCATATACTTCATATAATATTGTACAAAACACAAATTAAGAATGCAATCACACAACTGAGTGTACAGCACATTTCAATTGCGGAACTATTCAGTTATATATAAAAATATTTGTTCTACTTCCTCTTGATATCTCTATACTCTCTGCTGAAACACAACAACAAAACAACCCCAATCGTAAAGCAAGCAGCGCTGCTTACAGCGCATCAGCTCATCAGCGTACACAGAACATAATCATTATAGTATGAAATGATCTTATGCCGCTAAATGGAAAAATTTGTATGGGAGCCCCCCGATCCCGATCTCTCTGAAATTTTAGTAGAAACTATTGTCACTGGAAATATACATGTGTACAAAATTTCAATAAAATCGGGCTTTGGGAGTGTGGGTTAAAAATTGGTCCAGCCAGCCAACCAGCCAGACAGCCACGGGGACGCGAAGTTAATATGGAGCATTAAAAAAACAACAACCCATAAATATTAAAATTGTTCATGTAAATTCTCTAATTGGAGATACATATGTGTTTAAAGTTTGAAGAAAATCGAGCTAATTTTTACATGGGCACCATTCGGGTCTCTGGGCTCGATCACTCCAACAAATTTACAAAAAGTTTTGTCCATCAGTGATATACATGTGTTTGAAATTTGAAGAAAATCGGGCTAATTTAAAAAAAAATTATATATAAATAAATAAATTATATATCCATCGGAGATACAAATATTGTGTTTAAAATTTTAAGAAAATCGAACTTATTTTTAAAAAATTGACATGGGCACCCATTGGGCCCCAGAGCCAGATCACTCCAAAAAATTTACAAAAAGTTTTGAAAATCGGAGGTACACATGTCTTTTAAACTTAAATAAAATCCAACTAATTTTTAAAAAATTTACATGGGCACCGCTCGGGCCTCAGGCTCAGGGATTTTAATTTACATGGGTATATTAAACACATATGTATCTCCTATAAGAGAACTTACATGAGAAATTTTAATTTACATCGGCAGTTTTGTCCATCGGAGGTACACATGACTTTAAAAATTGAATAAAATCTGGCTAATTTAAAAAAAATTTACAAAAAACTTTAATACACATGTGTTTAAATTTAAAAAAAATCGAGCTAATTTTTCAAAAATTACATTGGCACCCGTCCGGCCTCAGGGCCCGACCCAATCACTCCAAAAATGTACAAAAAGTTTTGTCCATCGGAGGTACACATGTCTTTAAAATTTGAAGAAAATAGGGCTAATTTTTAAGAAATGTATACGGGCACAACTCTGGCCTCAAGGGCCATTCACTCCAAAAATTTTACAAAAAAGTTTGTCCATCGGAGATACAGCTGTGTATAAAACTTGAAGAATTCCACGACCCCGGGATCCGCGGTCTCCAAAATGTTTACAAAACGTGTTGTCTATCGGAGATATACATGTGTATAAAACGTAAAGGGCCCTCAGGCCCGAGAGACTCGAGAGGCCCCAAATTTAATAGAAAGTGTTCTCTCGAGAAATACACATATGTGCAAAATATCAATAATTCAGGCTTTGGGAAGTGGGTTAAAAATTGATCACAAAATTCCACGACAGACAGACCGACCGACAGACGTGCAACGGGCAAGCGAAGTTAATATAAAGAATTTAAAAAATAGCAGATAGGCTGTGTAAGAAACACACCCGTAGGTTTTGACCGTGACAACGTCTGCCCGGGACGAAAGAAATGAAAACAAAGATCTTCTTGTCTGTGGAACGGATACACGAACGGACATCACAAAATCTCAAACTGATATAGTTCCCAAAACTCCAGATCCTAATGACCATATCCCACTATTTTCATAGAAACAAGTCTTATAGTCGCATCTTAGTCCTACATACCGAATTTCATGTGAATCGCTTGAGAAATAGCTTTGTTCCCGAAAATCAAGACCATAACGATAATATTCCAGAATTTCCATAGGAACAAGTCTTATAGTCGAATCTTAGTCCTACATACTGAATTTCATGCGAATCGTTTGAGAAATTGCTTTGTTCCCGATATTCCAGGCCATAATGATCATATTTCAGAATTTCCATAGGAACAAGTCTTATAGTCGCATCTTAGTCCTACATACCGAATTTCATGCGAATCCCTTGAGAAATTGCTTTGTTCCCGAAATTCCAGACCATAATGATCATACTCCAGAATTGCCATAGGAACAAGTCCATATTCCAGAATTTCCATAGGAACAAGTCGTATAGTCGCATCTTAGTCCTACATACCAAATTTCATGCGAATCGCTTGAGAAATTCCCGAAATTCCAGATCATAATGACCATTCTCCCTAATTTCTATAGGTACAAGTCTTATAATCGCATCTTAGACCTACATACCGAATTTTATGCGAGTCCCTTGAGAAATTGCTTTGTTCCTGAAATTTCAGACCATAATGATCATATTCCAGACTTGTTATAGGAACAAGGCCATATTCCAGAATTTCTATAGGAACAAGTCGTATAGTCGCATCTTAGTCCTACATACCAAATTTCATGTGAATCGCTTGATAAATTGCTTTGTTCTCGAAAATCCAGACCATAATGTTCATATTCCAGAATTTCCATAGCAACAATATAATATAATGATCATATTCCAAAATTTCTATAGTAACAAGTCTTATAGTTGCATCTTAGACCTACCTACCGAATTTCATGCGAGTCGCTTGAGAAATTCCAGACCATAATGACGCATCTTAGTCCTACCTACCGAATTTCATGCGAATCCCTTGATAAATTGCTTTGTTCTCGAAAATCCAGACCATAATGTTCATATTCCAGAATTTCCATAGAAACAAGTCTTATAGTCGCATCTTAGACCTACATACTGAATTTCATGCGAATCGCCTGAGAAATTGCTTTCTTCCCGAAAATCCAGACCATAATGAACATATTCCAGAATTTACATAGGAAGAAGTCTTATAGTTGCATCTTAGTCCTACCTACCGAATTTCATGCGAGTCGCTTGAGAAATTCCAGACCATAATGACGCATCTTAGTCCTACCTATCGAATTTCATGCGAATCCCTTGAGAAATTGCTTGTTCCCAAAATTCCAAACCACAATGTTCATATTCCAATATTTCTATAGTAACAAGTCTTATAGTCGCATCTTAGTCCTACTTACCGAATTTCATGCGAATCCCTTCAGAAATTGCTGGTTCCTGAAATTCCAAACCACAATGATCATATTCCAGAATTTCCATAGAAACAAGTCTTATAGTCGCATCTTAGTCCTACCTACCGAATTTCGTGCGAGTCGCTTGAGAAATTCCAGACCATAATGACGCATCTTAGTCCTACCTACCGAATTTCATGCGAATCCATTGAGAAATTGCTTGTTCCCGAAATTCAACCACAATGATCATATTCCAGAATTTTCATAGGAACAAGTCTTATAGTCGCATCTACCTACATACCGAATCTTATGCGAATCGCTTTCGGTTTTATAAAGTAAACTGTAATGAGGAAAACCGAATAATTTTCAAACGAGCCAGAAATGATTGCAATGCCCACCTTCAATGTCCCAAAGGTAGTAAAAATGTTTGGTCGTTCGTAAAAAGAATCAAAAATACAACCTCAGCGTCGATTTCAACGCTTATTGGACTAATTCCAGCTGTCAGCTCTAAAGATAATGCCAATCTGATTGCTGTGCACTATACAGGAAGCTCCAAGCTTCCAGATTGTGTAATGCTGCCGCGTTTACCACCGAGTACTAAACAATCTATGGGACAAAATTCATTGGAACTCGTGCAGTTGCGAGAGTTTTAAGCTATCGCAAAACACACAAATCCGCTGGGCCAGATGGTATTTCCCCATTAGTTATGTTCTTCCAAGCTGGTATTTCTATTGCTTGAGCTTTTCCATCTATCCCATTATTCTGAACTCTTCCCAAGTGGGATAACATCCTTTGTCCAGCCAATGCTCAAAAAATGCGAGCCGTCATCTTCTTCATAGTACCGACCCGAAGCACTTATATCAATCCTTTCCAAAGTCATAGAATCTTTGATTAATTATCAGGGCCGTTTCCATAGCTGCTCTAATCATGGACTAACGGTGCTAATCTCATACGAGTACCACAACGTCACCTGCTTACGTAACTATCTTTTCGTACTGTCTTCCTTAAGTGATATGATATTTTTTCGTTGAGGGCAAATTAATTTCCTATTTTTAATGCGCTGTTTTTGGTTTGTCTTTCGTTGAAGTTTTAGCTTTAATTAAATTTTACTGAATTTAAAACTAAACTTAGCTACTACACAACTCTGGGGCACTCAGGTGAGATTTGCTAAGTTAGCGTTTATTCCAAAATATGATGGAGCGGATTCTTATGTTTACTTAAATTTTTTTATACATGGTGTCCCCTTATTCATCAACGATAATTTGGGAAATGATTCTTGGGTATATTATAAGTGTTGACAGTGCTTTTACTGCCAATAGTTTTAGATCACGGTTCTTGTACCGTGACTAATTTGATGTAACTAGTGCAGTACTAGGTACACCAATATTGGAGAAATCACAGCAAAATGAAATAAACAATTTGGTAATTTAACGATAACTGAATATTCAGTTAATTTTATTCACCTTTTATAATAAACAAAATGCTTACATAGCTAAATTGTAATGTGCACGTAAATTCTATGCATCAAGTTCAATACAAGAAATTGCTTACTTAGGTAAATGACACGAAAGTGTGCGGAAAAGAAAACAAAAAATGGATTATTTGATGTGCTGACTGTTGCTATTGCAGCTAAGGTGATTGTACAAAAAATAAAAGAGAATATTATGAGTTTGTGCAATGTGCAGAAATAGTGCAATATGAACAATATTCAAGGTTATTACTCTAAGTGTATAAGCTGCGGTTATTGACTTATAACTAATATGTGTTAACATCCTGCCCCCATTGAATGTAATTCAATAATCTGGTTGGGTGGTGATTCTACATTATGACCTTGTAGTCCTCTTGGTGCGGGAACAGGATACTCGGCTGCTCGCTGGTTGCAAATCCGCAGTTTCCATGCTAGTATGATACATGCTGCGAGGATCATAAACAGTCCGGCTGAACTTACAATAGTATGAGGCAAAACATGTCGTTGGATGATATTTGGTAATTCTAGGTGGCTGGAATCCATTCGTGCTGATAAGGTTTTTAATTTGCTCTCTTGGACAATCATTTGGATAGGATTTGTTATAGCCATTTGTTATTGAATGGTAATGTTTGGTATGTCACTAAATCTTGTGAATTCTTTGATGATGAATGCCGTGAGCACGTAGGGTTGTTATGTCGTTCTTGGCGATGCAGCTAGGTTGTAATTTCAGGATTCCTGAACCTTCAATAGTTAGTAGTGATGCCTGGTGGTCGCATACCACATTTAATGAAGTTCTTGTAGTCACGGCGTATATCCATTGATTGTTGTGTAAGTATTGCGTCCAAATTGTTGCGGATTATTTTTATTTGATATGATGATAGGTTCTCCATTTTATTTAGGATATGTATTTCGCATCTACTTGTCATCGCAACACGGTGGTAAATCGAGTGCATCTGAGTGCAGAGGTGTCTTGTTTTTTCCACGATGATGCAAGAGGCTAATTCTTGCTCTGTAAGCGGGTAGTACTGGTCATGATGACGGCTAACAGCTATGAACGAGGGTTCTATTGTAATGAATGTGTTGTTTATGTCTATTGGTATCGGGAGAAGTTGATACAGTATGAAATCCGCGGAGCTTATTAGTGTGATTTATAATGATCACATAATTGCTTGTTATTCGGCTTTCAGTCACCATTATTCTATATAACTCAAGTATGTTATCGGTGTTGACCGGTAAGCGATGACCGGTGGTAAATGGTTTTTTATTTCGATGGCTCGTTGCTTCATTTGCTGTGGTGAGATCAGTAAGTGGCTTACTCTTCCGTGATGAGTTTCTGACAAGGCGTTGGTTATTGCTGTTTGCGTTCGTTGAATGTTGGTTATAAATAATCAGTTGTCTCTGATACGTCATCGTACGCGGATTTGCTGCGCATCGTCATTGCACAAAACAAACGAAAAAAAACAACAACAACAAAAACGCATATTGCTCAAGCTCGCCGGCTCGCGTGTGCATATTTTGTTAGTGCAAAGTGCAGTGTGTGGTGTCCATGCTTCCCGTCCCCAACACCTCAGCTAAAGAATTAGTGAATTACAACTGTTTTATGCTTGCATGCGGCAGTGTAATGATCTAATTATTTAGCTATAAGAATAACGGATTGTGAGTGTTTGATTCTTTTAGTGACTTAACTCACTTTGTCGTGAAGGTATAACACTGGCGACAAATTGTGTTGACATACTCTTCTCAATTACGGTTTAAAGAAGCGGTAAGTTGTGTTTTGTGTGTTTGTTTTTTGTAGTATGTGTGTTTTCAGAGTGGATCTCAGCAACATACGTGGGCTGAGAACGAATTCGTTTTCTGTGTTTAACCATGTTCATGTCCACAGGCCAGCAATTTTGGCATTGAGTGAAACTCAGGTGTTTGATAATTCTGATGTATCGGAATTTAATCTGCCTGGGTATAGCTTGGTGCCATTATTTTTCTCTCGACGCGGACACGCAATCTATGTACGGAGAGATGTTGCGTTTCAGCTTTTGCCTCAATTTAGCCAAAGTTCCAAACCGGAATTCAATTTTATTTGGCTAAAAGTTAAGGTACAAGAGCGCAACATCTACTACTGTTTCCTTTACAGAAGCCCCAACTTAGACAGTGTTTCAACTCAGAGTGAGTTTGATGCACTGTCTGATTCAATCTTAAGAATTGATAAAAAAACATGAAATCGTTATTGCGGGCGATTTCAATGTACACAATTCTGGGTGGCTTCACCATTCTGGCCAGACAACACCCGAAGGAAGGTGTGTTGAGTTATTCGCTGAGTTTAACCACCTTACTCAGCTTGTAAATGAGCCTACCCGAATACCTAACATTGCATATCATTCCGCTAACACCCTTGACTTGTTCCTTACCTCTCGTCCTGAGAAATACTCCGTCAATGTATTATCGCCTCTAGGCTCGTCAGACCATTGTGTAGTATCAGCTAATTTCTCGTTAATAAACCACGTAGTTAGAGAAAAAACTCCCAAAAAAATAGTATGGCAATACGAGAAAGCCAATTGGGATGGCCTTAACAACTTCTTTGGGAGAACTAACTGGTCGCTATTTTTTCGTGATAGCAACGTGGATGCCGCCGCTGATGCAATCACAAACATCATTCTTATTGGTATGAGAAAGTTTATTCCTTTCAGGAATAAATCTATCAAATCAAAGGAAGATGGATGGTATGACTTGACCTGTAAAGAGGCTTCTAGGATTAGAGAGGAATCAAAAATACAGCCTCGTCGTCAATCCCAACGCTCATTTATAATGACATTCCAGTTGTCAGCTCTATAGACAAAGCCAATCTGTTTGCTGCGCATTTCGCCGCTAGCTCTACGCTTCCAGATTGTGCATTGTCGCCTCCTGCACCTCAGAGTATTGAACACTCTATGGGACAGATATTTAATCGTACTCGTGCAGTTGCTAGGGTTTTAAATGATCTCAACACACACAAATCCGCTGGGCCAGATGGTATTCTCCATTAGTTCTGAAGAGGTGTTCTTCCAAGCTGGCATTACCATTGCGTAAGCTTTTCCATCTATCCTATTCTTCTGGACTCTTCCCGAGAAGTTGGAAAACAGCATTTATCCAGCCCATACCCAAAAAAGGCGAGCCGTCATCTCCTTCTTCGTACCGACCCATAGCACTTACATCCATTCTTTCCAAGGTCATGGAAACGCTGATCAATTATCAGCTTAAGAAATATCTTGAAACCAACGAAATCCTTAGTGACCGGCAGTATGGATTTCGTGGGCAACGTTCTACTGGTGATTTGATGGTATATCTAACCGAACAGTGGAACCGATCTTTGCATCATTTTGGAGAAAGCAAAGCTGTTGCACTCGATATTTCAAAGGCATTTGACAGAGTTTGGCTTCAATCTCTTCTGTTTAAAATGCGTGCTTATGGTGTTGATGATAAACTGCTTCATTGGATTAGAAGCTATCTTTTGGACCGCTCAATTCAAGTTGTTTTGGACGGTTTCAAGTCTGAAATACACCACATAAATGCTGGCGTTCCCCAGGGCTCTGTTCTGTCCACGACAGTCTTTCTCATTTTTATTAATGATCTCTTATCTGTGACTTCTAATCCAATTCACTCTTTCGCTGACGACAGTTATAAGTTTGTGGAACGTCTCTCCACTTCTGATGAGGAACACAAACAACTTTGTATGTTACGCTCGTTGAATTCTGACCTTGACAGCATAATACAATGGGGAGAAATCAATCGAGTAGAATTTAACGCTTCCAAAACCCAATGTTGTCTCCTGTCGTCAAAGCGAATCCTTAACCCCATGCCATTATCCATGAATGGCACTTGCATCGAGGAAACTGAAAATCTCGCAATTCTCGGTATGTGCTTTAACGACAAGCTTCGTTGGAATGACCACATATTTACCATCGCTAAAAAACCTGCGAAATGTTTAGGTTTTCTAGCCCGGTGCAAGAAATATTTCTCCCCCTCTGATCTGGCTACCATATACAAGGATTTTATTCGCCCAAAACTTGAGTACAATTGCCATATCTGGTCTGGTGCGCCTAAGACTTTTTTGCATCAGCTAGATAGAATACAAAACCGCGCGATAAAACTTATCGGTGACGAAAATATAGCGAAATCAATAGAATCGCTTGAACACCGCAGGAACGTTTCTTGCTTGTCACTGTTTAATCATTTCTTCTACCAGCGGTGCTCAAGAGAAATAGCCAGCTGCATGCCACCTCTCCTTGAATTCAACCGCAATACTCGTAACGCTCTAAATGCTCATCAGTTTACCCTCAAGCCCATCTTCGGACGTACAGTTAAATTCAGGGATTCGTTCTTCAGCCGTACAACACGTATGTGGAATGCTCTGCCAAGCTCTGTCTTCCAACATCACTATGATCCACAGGTGATGTTCAAAACACAAGCTCATAGACATCTCCTCTTTTCTCCTCCTCTTCCTTAACGCCCACGCTGTGCCAAGCATATAGCCGAGCATTATAAGGGTGTGAACCCCTGAAGCGTGAGCGAATTAAAAAAAAAAAAAAAAAAATATGGTAAGTAGTGACCACAAAGTGAAGAGTTGTTGAAGCTTTAGCTGATGAGATTCATCTATGGTGTTGTTGATTCGATTGATCACTTCAGTAAATTGCTGCTGCAATGTTCTGTGCCTTTCGTCCAGAGTTTCCTGATTTTCCCTGATGATGTTAATGGCAGACTCTGTTACTGATGTAAGGTTTTTGGCGAGGGTTAGTAAATAATCCTCATTGCCGTTAACCTTTTCTATGGTTTTCAACATTTCTTCTGCATATTGCGAGTCCAGTACATCAAATAATGAGCTTGCCATATTGCCAATAAGATTGAAGGCACCTCGTTTGCTTCTTTTAGTTTGTTTGTATTGAAGAAGCATGTCATCTTGTAGCAACTCCTGATATGTGGCCTGAATTGAATTTGTTACTCGAGTACATAGTGTTTTTTGTTGCGTATTGTCACAAAGATGTTGCAATACTCTAGTGCTATTTTCAATTGTCCTTAGCTCCTTCCAGTATGGTTTCAAATCATAGTATGTGACTAAATTCCATGAGTGAGTTATTAACGTGGAAGTCCCAATATTGTCAAAATATATTCCCGGTCCGGACGTGAATCTGGTGGTTTAAATTTCACTTGCCGAACTTTAGGGTAACATTATGAATGCACATGCAATAAACAATGAAACTAATGCAGATCCATAGGATAACTCTTTCTTCCGTTTGCTTGGTCTGGGATCTTTAATAGCATGATCTTGTGTAGATGATGTTTTATCGGGAGTATCGATTTCGTCATTATAGCGTTTTAAATGATTTTTGTTTGCCATGTTCTCTTCCTCTGACGATTGTTGTATCGGAAGTGGTGCTAGTTTTTGAATAGCACGGCGAAAGACTCCAGTGGCAGTTTGAACATCCGCTAATCTAACAAGCCCATCGCTTCCTTGAACTGTGTTGATTATTCGTCCTAGTGGCCATTTGAGACTGGGTTGATCATCTTCTTTCAGTATATGACCATCATTCCTGGTTCCACGTTCTGACATCTCTCCTTCCATTTATATCGATGTTGTAGTTGATTTAAGTATTCATTTGACCAACGTCGCTAAAACTTGTTCTTCACATGGGTGACGAGCTTCCATCGGGTAAGAAGTGATGATCGTTCAGGTGTTGCGAGAATATCGATGTTACTGGTGAGTGGTTCCCCAATGAGGAAATGACCCGGAGTCAGAGCGTTGAAGTCATTTGGAGATGCTGACATCGGTGTTATCGGACGTGAATTTAATATAGCTTCAACTTCAATTACAGCAGTTTCGAGTTCTTCATATGTTAACGACGCCGATGCCAATGTGTGTTGGAGAAGATGCTCGGCAGACTGTACTGCAGCTTCCTACAGCCCTCCGAAGTGTGGTGAACGTGGAGGTATGAAGTTAAAGTCACATCCCTTGCTCGTACATATTGCGGTAATTCGTTCTTGTTCCTTGGTTGAATTTATGAAGTGTTTAAGTTCCATCAGTTGATTTTTGGCTCCCACAAAGTTTGTTGGATTGTCACAGTAAATGTTTTTGCAGTGACCTCGCCTTGCCATAAATCTTTTCAACGCACTAATAAATCCTTGCGAAGTCAGATTGCTTACTAGCTCTAATTGGCAAGCCTTTGTTGCAAAGCAGCAAAGCAGAAAACTGATATGTATGATTTTTGGGGTTGTTTTCCCCTGACTTTGTAATGAGTCCATATAGGTCCGCAAAAGTCGATGCCTGTATTTACAAACGGTCGTGCTGGTCGAACTCTGTCAACAGGAAGATTTCCCATTAATTGAGTTAAAAGTTTTGGTCTTGCTCTTGAACACTTGATACATCCTTGTACTATGGACCTTGCGATTGTTTTACCCTTGACCGGCCAGTATCCTTGTCTTGCGAATGCTACTATGGCTTGTGGTCCTACATGGTTGTTTTCTTGATGGATGTCAATCAGCATTAGTCTTGTAAAAGGATGGGAGTAAGGCAGTAACACTGGATGCTTGGCGTTGTAGGTAAAAACTGAAGATTCCAGTCGTCCGCCGACTCGGATGATCCCATTGTTATCGAGGAACGGTGTGAGACTGGAGAGTGAACTTTTCCTTGAAACCTCACTATGTTGCCTTAGGTGATTAATGTCATCTTGGAATTATTTCTTCTGCATCAACTTGATAATGGTGTTCGATGATTGTTGAAGTTCATCCCAATTTATGAATGAATTCTTAGTTCCCTTACCAGCATCGATTCGACGTTTGGTGGTGTTTTTGAATCGGAGCATGTATGATACAATTCGCTGAGCCCTTTTGAACGAGTTTCCATGATTGATAAATCGTAGAATTTCGGAATCTGTTGATCCCTGAGTTTCAGCTGTTGCTGATAATGCGATGATGTCTTCACGTATCTCTGGTTTCTTCGCAAATTTGGGTGCCCAGAGCGTTTCTGATCCATGCAAAAATCTTGGTCCATAAAGCCAAAGGGTGTGATTTTGGAGTTGGTCTGGTCTATTCCACGTGACAAGACGTCAGCAGGGTTGTCCTTAGAGCATACGTGTCGCCATTAATGTGGAATCGTAAGTTCTTGTATTGTTGCAACACGATTGGCAATAAAGGTGGGAAGAGTGGCTGATGATGATGCGTTTATCCAATTGAGGACAATCTCTGAATCGGACCATAAGTGTATCCTATCGCGTTGAATATCCAAATCTGTCTGCAGACGATGAGTCAGCTCAGCAGCAAGCTTAGCAGCACAAAGTTCTAAGCGAGGAATGGTAGCTTGGTGCAATATGTTTGATTTCTTTGCAGGGGCTACCCACGACTTCGCGCAGAGTAAACGAACTATCGGGTGTTTCAACAGGTGCGCTTCAACTTTTCTCCGATAGGGACGGCGAACAACGCCATATTTTTTATTGTTCTTTTATCATTTGGAAACTTCATTAGTATATATTTCATCACGGAACGCTACACATGTGAACAGCGATTGCAAATCGTGCAAATTTTTTATCAAAATAATCGTTCTGTTGCCGCTACTTTAAATGCAGATTTTCACCGAAAAATCATCTTCAGCGATTGGAAGATGAAGTCTCACTTTTGGCTAGAAGGATTTGTCAACAAGCAAAATATGCGTTACTGGGCAGAAAGCAACCCACACGTGATTCATGAGGCACCGTTGCATCCCGAAAAAGTCACTGTTTGGTGCGGATTACATGCCGGCGGCGTCATTGGGCCATATTTTTTCATCGACGATAACGATCGCCACGTTACTGTTAATGGAAATCGGTACCGCGATATGATAAACGATTTTTTTTGGCCGCAATTGAATGGAATGGACTTGGACGACATGTGGTTTCAGCAGGACGGGGCCACATGCCACACAGCACACGATACAATCGCGTTATTGAAGACTAAGTTCGATGAGCGTGTTATTTCGCAAAATGGGCCCGTCCAGTGGCCGCCGCGCTCGTGTGATTTGACACCTCTAGATTATTTTCTTTGGGGTTATGTGAAGTCATTGGTCTATGCCAATAAGCCGGCGACGTTGCAAGAGCTCAGAGCCAATATTGAACGTGAAATTGCTGGAATTTCGGCCGATTTATGCGAAAGAGTGGTCGAAAATTGGGTTCAAAGATTGGACTTCGTAAAACGTGCACGCGGTGGTTATGCAAAAGAAATCGAGTTTCATACTTAAATGTCGTTAATAAAAAAAAAGTTAGTTCAAAAGTCGAACAGTTTGTGTTTTATTCAAAAAAAAAAGTTGAAGTGCTCTTATTGAAAAACCCTGTATAATAATATTGTCCTTGTCTATCGATCGGACGTAAGTTGCTGCTTCTTCGATGCATCTGCGAACACGTGAAATTGCACATCCTGGGGAACCTTGTGAGAAAACACGTTCCTTGGTATTTTGATGTTGTGAAGTGTTTTTAACCCTTCTCGAAATCGAGTTCACTTCGTTTGCATCTCTTGGGGATGCTGCATCCCAATCAAATTTTAGTTCCCATAATTGTTGTACAAATAATTTTGCAGTCACCACGACTGGGGCCATAAGACCAAGAGGATCGAAGAGGTGAACAATGTCAGAGTATGCGATTCTTTTTGTTACCTTTTCCTTTCCGACCCATGAGGTTTTAATACAGAGATCGTCAGATTTTGGTAACCATGTCAGTCCAATGGTTTTGACATGTTCTTCGATGTTATTGTTGAAGTTTAGCTCTGTCTCACGATCACTGATTGGTATGGTTTGAATTAGTGACTGGTGATTTGCACACCATTTTCGAAGCTTAAGCCCTGCACTTTGCAGCAATTTTTGTAATTCTGTTTGTGCTTCAAGAGCTTTACTCATGCTGTTGGATCCTGTCATCACATCGTCAACATACGTATTTCTCTGTACAACTCTTGACTCTAACGGGAATTGGCCCTTCTGCCAATCGCTGAAGGCATCGTTCTACAGTAAGGGTATAATGTTGACATCATTTATAGGGGATTTAAGATAAAGCTTACTTTGGTGTACCCTGACCTAATGGAAACTGGGTTTCAATAATGTTGATATCTTGTTTGAGTCTTCAAAGATCCAATTTCTATGCCTGTTTCATTGGTCTTGCCCTAATCTAATTCTAATTTTCTGAAATGTCTAATTTTTGAATTTTTGGTCAATTTTTTCCAAAAATGCGTAATAAACAAAGACAGAAGTTCATGCTCTTATCGACTGAGCCACGGCGCCAACGTAATAACGGCAGACTGTACTGCAGCTTCCTACAGCCCTCCAAAGTGTGGTGAACGTGGAGGTATGAAGTTAAAGTCACATCCCTTGCTCGTATATATTGCGGTAATTCGTTCTTGTTCCTTGGTTGAATTTATGAAATGTTTAAGTTCCATCAGTTGATTTTTGGCTCCCACAAAGTTTGTTGGATTGTCACAGTAAATGTTTTTGCAGTGACCTCGCCTTGCCATAAATCTTTTCAACGCACTAATAAATCCTTGCGAAGTCAGATTGCTTACTAGCTCTAATTGGCAAGCCTTTGTTGCAAAGCAGCAAAAAACTGATATGTATGAGTTTTGGGGTTGTAGGGGATTTAAGATAAAGCTTACTTTGGTGTACCCTGACCTAACGGAAACTGGGTTTAAATAATGTTGATATCTTGTTTGAGTCTTCAAAGATCCAATTTCTATGCCTGTTTCATTGGTCTTGCCCTAATCTAATTCTAATTTTCTGAAATGTCTAATTTTTGAATTTTAGGTCAATTTTCTCCAAAAATGCGTAATAAACAAAGACAGAAGTTCATGCTCTTATCGACTGAGCCACGGCGCCAACGTAATAAACATAACGTTTTACAATTTTTCTCTTAAAAGAATAAAAATATAATACATATATATATAAATAATAAAAATAAAAATCAACAATATATTTGGGAAAACCCCATAGATTTTATGATACTTGGGAAAACCAAGAGCAGCTGAAATTTTAAACATGTCAGCTAATAAAAACGAGTATTGTGCGTAGTAGGAAGGAAAAATGTCTAGAGTTTCAAAACTCACTAAACCATCTTTTTATAGACTTTAAAGCCGCCTATGATAGCATAGCCAGAGTAGAACTTTATAAAGCCATGAGAGAATTCGGCATACCAAATAAACTGACACGACTATGTAGGTTGACCATGACCAATGTTATAAGCCAAGTAAAAATATCCGGATCACTATCAAGCCCATTCAACATCTATAACGGGCTCCGACAAGGGGATGGACTGGCCAGACATCGTTGGTAGAAACCCAAGAGCTGTACAGGAAGCTTTCATCCAGATAGAGCAGGCGGCACGAAATCTGCGCATAAATAGGAGCAAAACAAAGTAAATGGTGGCCACGTCTGCGAGTAGAAGATCCAACATTGGTCCCTGAATTCAAATAGTGGAGTGCGAATTTGAAGTAGTGCAATCCTTTAACTATCCTGGGTCAACTATAGCAGCCGATAACAGCATGGAACCAGAAATACGCGCACGGTTGCTTAAGGCCAATAAAGCCTACTATAGTCCGTCAAGACTCTTCAAATCCAGGAACTTAACCATAACAGCCAAGCTGCTGATATATAAGACAATGGACATACCAGTACTTACATATGGATCCGAGAATTGGGTTCTTAGCAAAACGCATTCTGACCCCTTAGCCGCGTTCGAGAGAAGTCTTACGGCGAATTGTTGTCCCCGTTTGTGAGGAAGGACGATTCCGGAGACTCTATAATGATGAGATCTACGAGCGTTACCGCGATGTCGACATCGTAAAGAAAATTAAGCTCGGTAGGCTCCGGTGGGCAGGACACCTAGCTCGCATGAGCGAAGAGGATCCTGCTCGGAAAGTCCTTTGCGGTAGGATTTATGGAACACGACAGCGAGGCTGGCCAAGCCTACGCTGGAAGGATGGCGTAGACCAGGACGCCCAGAGTTTAGGGATGCCAAACTTGATGACATCGGCTCGAAATCTGGACCGGTGGAGAGACTTCTTGCGGGAGGCTAGGACCGGACCCCGGTTGTAGAGCCAAATATGATGATGATTGTGCGTAGTAGTTTGCTTTGATCTGAACCAAATCGCAAACTCGCATTGAATTAATTTTTTTCGCGATTTGTCTTTTTTGTGATTTGTCAATGTTTATCCAGTTCTGATGTAAAGTTTCAAGTCTCTAGCTCAATGGGAAGTTAGTTTAAATTTAATAGCCAAATTCCACCCGTTTTTACCTTTTAAAAACCTTTTTTTGTTGCTTTAAGCTCCAAAGGCCAAAAATGATCTTGTGCGGTTTAAGATAATTTTTATTTTATATGTGTTTACTAAAACAGTTATAACTGGTGCTCAAATTGTCCTCCTTAGTTTTCTATGCATGCTAGAGCCCGTTTTTGGATTTCACTGCGAATAATTGTTGATGCTAACTGCTGCCTCACTTTTGATGACGCTTCGAGAATACGATCTTCTAATTCAATGTGCTATTTCGGTTGAAAAAACAAGTTCTTTCATTCTTCCCCATAGAAAAAATCCAATTCTGTAATATCAGGAGATCTTGAAGGCAAGTAAACTGGTCCAATTCTTCCTATCCAACAATTACTCTTCATCTGCTAATTCTATGATGGTGGTGGTATGGATAAAGATTTTCTCCATTTCTCCAGTACATTAAAAATTTTATGTCTGGAAACATTGAATTGCAAAACTAAGCGTCTTATGCTGATTGCTGGATATGTTGTTACAGCTTCCAATATTCTTTCATCAGCCGATATTCGTCTTACTAGTGAAGCTCCTGCCTTAGGTTGTATATTTGTAAGTGATCCCGTTTCTCGTAGCCTTTGATACGTATTTCCAAATACTCCTTACTAGGAAGTCGTCGGTTAGGACAAAGTTCATGGTATCATTGTCGCGCACTAGTTGATAACTTCCATTGTACCCCCATAAACTTAAATAATGTCTAAGTATTCGTGGTTTGTAAATGCAGACATTTCAAATAGCGTAACTGTAACCTTGGCTTAAAAAATTAAACTGATGAATTTTTTTTTCTAATCTTTTATACCACTTTTGTTTGGTAAATTTTTAAATAGGCCTTCGTAGCTTAAACTCTCTCTGAGTTTTTAAGGAACAAGGTAAGGAAATGAGGGTTTTGACAAATAGTCAAATAAGCGAGCACGCTTTAAAACTTTTCAATAGCTATGCTATTTTAAAAAATAACTGTTGTTAGAATCATAAATTTCCTTTTTTACCTGATGCAGGTCCTACCAATTATCATTAAATCTATGGTTTTTCCGCATGTTGATTTTTATTTTTATTCTTGTAACAATAACATAAACGTAAGGTTCATAAGAAAAAACTAGTAAAACGTTATGTTTATTACGAATTTTCTGAAAAAATTAACCTAAAATTCAAAAATTAGCCTGGGCAAGAAAAATGAACAGACATAGAAATTGGACATCTGAAGACTCAAACAAGATATCAACTTTACCTAAACGCAGTTACAAAGGCTAGTATTTATCTTAAAAAGTATATGTATATAGTTCTAAGCAAAGTTTCTACCAGTAGTATTAACACACCAATTTCCGTTAACACGAGTCAGAGTACACCAAAGTAAGCTTTTTCTTAAATCCCCTATAAATGATATCAACATTAGAGATACCTCCTTACTGTAGAACGATTTTTTTAGAATATACCCAAGAATCATTTCCCAAATTATCGTTGACGAATAAGGGGACACCCTGTAGAAGCTCAACCCATATTTATTTTTGCGCGTCGGCTATTCTTAAAATTGTCCACTCCAGGATGAACAAGCTAGTTTAAAATAAAATACAGACTAATTTTAATTTTTTTTTAATTTTATTATTTAAGTGATATATTCGGTGTTGCTGTTTTTTGTGATAAAATAAAAATTCATAATTTGTAAATGATTACACTATTTTCCCATGTGGGTACTTATAATTATTGAACTTTTGTCATATTTATTATATATATTAAGTAACTTTTAATTTATTACTAACAGTGGAAATTAATGAAAATGATTAACTATAATAAGGCATTTATTGATACTTTGTAATAAAAACTTTTAAAAACCGGGCAGTAAACCAAGCTTAACTGAAAGGCAATAATTAAATTAAAATTGGAATCGTTTTTAAGTTAAGGGCCCATTCATAAATGCATTCGAGTACATTGGGCAAATGCTTAGCAGAGATATCACAAATGCATTATTTGGTATCACTGCTAAGCAACTTTTTTATTATTGCATATGCGCAGTTTTAAGCGCAATCGTGAAGCTATCAAAATGGTATTGCATTTTTTCATTTGGCCGTGCTTTGCAATGGCCTTTAAATAACATATGCGCGGCTTTTGCTGTTTTGCATTGCGTTTGCATTGAAAAGTTTGCATTTATGAATGGGCCCTAATATTTTTTTAATAACAAGAAAAAAATTAATGTAATGTACTTTTTTTATTGTTGTATGCATAATTGTGTTTATATCGGTGTAATATAATTATATCATTAATAATTAATATTCTTGTACGAGTATGTTGCGCGATTATTTACTGAATTTGACATACTGTCGGGCTATCATGCTTTTCCTTGCTGATACTTATGGCTTTTTCTATTTGTGTATATTATTTATTTAATAGAGGGATGTATTATGTTATGTAAATATATTTATAAAAGGTTTGACTACACATTATAAAAACAAGTGCATCACAAAAATGATATATATATATATATATATGCAATATATACTCGAATATAGAATATGTTGCATTGCTTAAATGTGATCTGTACTTTAGGTAAACAAATGGTCGTACCTTATATTAATAGAAAAACAACTACATCGGGCAGTTGCTAATATGTAAGCTATTGGTCATAATCGTTGTGTCTACTAAAATTTTAAAGTAAATTGTTTACAAAAATGTGTGTTTACGAGTAGTTCTTAATATGCAATTTTTTGTTAAAATTTGATTTTTTTTGGTATTCTATGACTATGTCTAATATGCTTTGCACTATACAATAACCTAATCTAAGAATGCTTCTTACAATTATAATTGTTTTCTTTAATAAGGTAGGATTAATCAACAAAGATATTAACTGTCTATCCTATCCTTCTTAAATGTTTATGGGTACAAAAGCAAAAAGTTGTTTTCATCTGCAGGTATATAGATCTTTAAACACAAAAGGAAAAAAAAAGTAAATTAGTTTTACCAAAATATGTGTTTCTCTTTTATCAAAAGGTAAAGAAAAAATAAGGCTAAATAGTCAATTCCACTGCAGTAATTCCGCGAGGATATCTTGGCTTAACTGGGAGGTACTTTCCAGTAAGCTCAACATCGTCTGAGCAAGAATTATGTACAGATGAAAAAAAAAAGAATGCGCAGTTTTCACATTGTAAGTTAAAATAATTAATTTAGAAAATATAGAAAACAGACGCACATTTAAAACTAAATTTAATTGAAAAGGGTCATCTTATTAAATATGAAAAACCTTGAATCAACTCTAAGCAGCCTTATTTTGTTTATAATAATGAATGTCGGATGGAAAAGAATTTAATAATGACGAGTTAACCAACTCGTTTGTTTTTTTTTTTTTTTGCTATCTGGGCTATTGTGGTAAACAAAATCCAAGTTGGTCCTGGCATTATCTAAGTAATCAAAACCCCGGGTCAGGTATCGAGCCTATTCGTAACTTGGCATCTTTTAATTCTGGGAGTCTTTGATAACTTGATGCATGGTCTGGTACCGTCTATACCGATTTATAGTTTATAGAGTCTCCAGAATCGTCTTTCCTTGCATACAGGCCAACAATTTCCCGTAACTTTATTCTCGATCCTGGCTAAAGTTCGGAATAGTTTTACGTTCATTGTTTTATAGACTACAGCGTATATGTTAATAAGTATTTATACTATGTGAAATATTAAATTGTTAGGCTCTGTGTTCCTGCGTCTGTAAACTCCGCAGACTTTCAAGACACACGATAATAGAAATCTCCTAACGCCAACGCTTTACCTAGTATTATAAGCGTACAAATTGCATAAGCGTATAAACATAAACAATTTTACAAGTACTTAAATTTTTGAATGTTAAAAAGTTTACTATGTCTCCTTATCTATAAATCATAAGCTTAAAACATATTTTCTTATTTATTACCACCTCTATATTTTGTTCGTAATAATATTTATCACGTTATATCAATATGTGCCATAAAATCAAACTTAACAAAAAGTAAACTTTACAAGAGTATTTTTCTTTCTTAAGTTAAATATAAAATACTTGTATTTCAATTATATTTCTTTACAACATGTTCTTCTAATACTTAATTGTTTTGGTTTTGGTGCATTTTAAGGGTTTTTTAAATAACTGAAAGCGCATTTTATCGCATAACTAAACTACAACAATAAAATCAATTAGTTAATTTAGGTTCAGTGACATTGAACAATTGTGCAGACGATCTTGATGAGATCAACCGAAAAGTGTAAAATGCTTTCATTTATTTAAGCAAAGCACTTTTTCCTACTGTTGTCGACAAAAAATACATACATACGTATACGTTGGTTTATTTTATTGGAAAAAACTATAGCCGATCACTGATTGATCTTCGTTGATTAAGATCAAATGATCGATCAATTAAGACATTCCAATGAAAATAGTTTTCTTAATACAATTTATATATTCCACACGTGTTTCACAGTACGAGAATATATCAAATCATACAAATTTAAGAGAAATCCTCAAAAGAAATACGTTTCGGTTTTAAATTCATTTATACTCTGAACGCACACAGCACAATCGTTGTCATTGCTGCATAGATGGATGTCGATCGCAGTCGGTCACTTAAAGACCCAGTCGATTCCGTTGCTGTTGCTGCTTCTTTGGCCTGTGGCAATTCTGGTGGGATTGTATTTGAAGCGTGGTAGTTGTCGCCATCAGTAGCGATTTTCACCACAGTTCGCAAACGGATTTTCTGAGGCAGTATTTCACAGTAATAGTTACCCTGGTGCGATTCCGTTGCGTTGCTGATTATCAAATTGAAGTTGCCCTTGTCAACTTTGTAGGCGGTATTCAGCACTTGGAGACCATTGGTAAGAAGGTTGTCCTCGCGGTACCATAAGATGACATTGCTCTCTGTAATAATATAATTTCATTGATTTTATTAAATTATTTATTAAAACTTTTAGAGATTATATTACTTTTAAAATTTAAATAAAGACATTTTTGCAACTGCGTTGAACTTAATGCATGTTAGTAAGACTTTCCATTTAAATTAACTTACCTCCAAGATTTTTAGCCGGGCATTTCAAGGAGAGTTCGGTATGATTAGACCTCAACAGCACAGTTGTCATGTTTTCTTGAAAGTATGGTAACGCCGTCGCCTTGGTACTTGTCATAGTTGATTTAATTTGATCACCTGGCCCTGCACTTTCCTCGTCATCGTTGTACTGATAGTCATCACTTTGTGCATCAGTTATTGTGGAGCTTGTAGGTTGTTCATTCGGTGTGGGATTTGCTAAAGCTAATAACATAAAAAGAGAGATAAAAAAATTGATTTTTTTTATACTCTACACACGCTTGAGGGATTTGCACCCTTATAATGCTCAAATGCGTGGGCGTTAGGAAATTAGGGAGAGAAAAAGATGAGATGCATGTCTATGCAGGTGTGTCTTAAATGACTGCAGATCATACAAATGTGGAAACAGCCAATCCATTCCACGTAATTATTGTGCGGCTAAAAACTTAAAACAAATATTTTACTAAATTTGTTATTTATAGTACATATATTTCTACTGCAGCAGAGCCTTTGGTCAGGGACATTAAATGTAGGAATAATAACGAAATAGAAAATATGTCTAATCCTAAATGTTCTAATAGCATAGAAGTAACAAGAAAACGTTGATAACGGGTAAACATGATCGGTTTTACATTAAAGATCCACAAACAGGAACAAAATGTTCATGACAAGAATTTTCAATTGCTCAGTTTTTATAAATATACTGGATTTAGTTTATGAATGCAATAAGGCTTTTTGATGGGGGGTGGGGAGACTTAAATTTGTAGTTTTGGACAACAGGACCACGGACAGTAGCAAAAATTGGTGAACATAACTTTAACATAATACAAAAATACAACACTATTTTTCAAGTTTTGGTAATTTCAACTAATTTTTCCTGCACAGTTTATAAAAAGGCTGCTTGAGCATAACCGGGTGGGTCAGCTAGTATTACAATGAAAAAATATGTTCTTTTTACATCAAGTGGAGGACGAACAATCCACAGCTTTGTGCTCATTGTGCGCTCCAGAACGTCAAAAACATACAATCAACGGAAAAATATGTTTCATAATATTATGAACTTACAATAATAACATTTTTATGAGGTTTAACTTTTATTAAAGATTTATTTCTATTAAATGCATTTATTTCAAAAATAGTAACACTCAATAAGTTACGGTTAATATTAGTTTAAAATATTTAAACTAATATACGTTAATTTTCACCACTTTCTATATCTTATATTATTAGATTTAATCTAACAATATTTTATTATTTTTTAAATTCTCTATATTATATTTATATTTGCGGTGACAATACTTTTTATGACATTTTATTATAATTGTGCCGCGGAGTCGGGGGGCTCCCATACAAACTTTTTTCCCCGGCATCAGGGGGCCGATTATGTATCTGTCGTATTTCGACTTTCGACTTACGACAAGTCGAATCCTGCTGATATATAAAAACTAAAGTAAACTACCCAATATACCTTACGTCAAAAATGTAAAATCTAAGTCCCTACGGGTCCGACAATGATTTCCGCACAGCTGACGCACCTAATTCCATAGTTTTGCCCCAAAGACAACGCCAGGAAACTACATACGAATGTATAACGAATATCACCACCCCTTATCTTCCACTCCATCCAAGCCACCAGTATATGTCTTTGTTCAGACGTTCCTCGTCTTACCTTTCCCTTTTAGGCGTTACTACAGTACATGCAGATAACATTTCCATTCCCATTGAGCAATAAGGCCGACTTTTTCCATATATGAGGGGCAAATATTTCACCATATTGGACACGCGTGCATCAGAATTGGTCGAATATATGCCTGATACCTAACCATCTTCACCTCACTTCTCTGGTAGCGTTCCTAGAAGAGCGTTTTAAGACACATAAATGCCGCTCTTGCATTTTCTACCGCCATATTAACTTGTTTCTTAAAGTACAAGAATATGTCTAAATGAATACACAAATAAAATGATGATGATTAATTGCATCGCAGATCTTGATTTCCGTGTCTTAAAGAGGGGGCCGAAACAGTTTAACTTTGCATATGGAATAGCAGATCTCAAGCTTCCATGTTTCGCAGTATGCCTGAAAATAATTTAATTTGACTTGCAGCCATCCTTGAACGAGCTGTGTACATACAATATGATATCGTCACCAAAAGGCAGGGACGCATCCTTAATCCTAAGTACTCTAGAAATATATATGTTAAACAGGATTGGCTTCCTTTACTGTACCCTGTGGCACATCGGCAGCAGATTGTTACCTCAAATTTCTTCGTGTATATCACTGACTCATATCTAAGAATTTTATAAATTACTGCGTCGGCGTTTTTATTTGTGAAAACTTTCTGACGTTACATATTGGTCATAGAAAATAAATAAATAAGTAGGAATTCTACTACTTGACCGTGATTTTACATGTTTATAATTCACCACTCAGCACATAGCATGTAATCAATATCTTTTTTCTATTACGAGAATATCCTGTGATATGTTTTGCTTCCAACTGGAGCGAGTATTTAAGGTTTAAGTATAGTATATTACATAACGAGCAAGGAAAGTGGAGTTTATCTAACAATCTAACGAGCACGATGATCACTTTTCTGCAAGTCATGTACGCGATTTTTCACGCGTCCAAACCGGTTTTTTTTGCTAAATCGAGAGAGAAGCAGAAATGTGAGAATGTGTGTTCACTGTGACTGCAGTAAATAACAAAGAAATGAATTTTTCACGCGTCCAAACCGGTTTTTCTGCTAAATCGAGAGAGAAGCAGAAATCACAAACGACAAACAAAAGAGAATTTTTGCTCATGCGCAATGTGTTCGCTGAGATTGTAGTAGAAACAAAAGACGTTTATATCATAACATAACTAGTGTTGTTATGGGCTACTTTCGAGGCTAGTTTATAGCGTACGAAACAGTCACTTTCGTCTATGGGCGTGTGAAAATAATATTTACGAGTATACAGAGTATACAGCAAAGCATGGGATTCGAATAATTGAAACAAGAACTCAGCGAAATTGCTCATTGGTATAGCTTTTAGTACCGGGACGTGTAATTACGAAATGCGGTCACTTATTTAACGAAGAATGTAGTGTGACAGCCAGCAGTCCACAGTCGTCAGCTAAAATTTAACGGTATTTGGGTGCGTCTAACGGCATTACCACTCCTTCCAATTTGACCAACTACTTTACACAGCCAGTCAATTTTGACCTAGTTCGATGTTTGTTTGCTTACTTTGTTTCATTAGTCGACCACGCGCTACGACAGCGAATCCCATAGAATACCTTTCGATTTCCAGTGCATGTCGTCTGTATTGCCACAAATTCATAAATAAAGGGAATGTAATGTGGGTACACAAAGAATTAGAACGATTTTGGAGTAGTAGTAATAGTATGATGTCCTTAACCTGAATATGCCATTTTATCCACATTTTATGTAGGTATTAGTTATTTAAGGAAATAATGAGTTGTCTTCATGCACAGCCATTATCGGCCATCCTTTTATTTTGTTTATTGCAGCCTCATTAACACATGTTGCTTTAGCGAATACAGTATGAATATGGAGAAAAGCCCTTAATAATAAAACAAGTAGTTACATAAACGCAATTTTAAAAAATTTTGTAAACAAAAAAAATTGCATGCCAATCACTTTCTTGCTGTAATTTCACTTTCGTTGTAGTGTGTTTTAGTGTTACGGTGCTTCGCTAAGCTTTTGTTTAAAGTCTCACCTTTAGAGTTAAGACAGATATTCCACTGATAACAGTGGTATTATTGCAAGACCCGATTCTTATTAAATTCGCGTGCCCGGTTGTCGATGGCTGGCTGGCCAAATCTTGTGATCAATTTTTTAACCCATTTCCGAAAGGCCGATTTTATTCAAACTTTGCAGACATGTGTATCTCCAATGACAACACTTTCTATTAAAGTTTGAAAGTGATCGGGCCAAGGGTCGGGGGCTCCCATACAAATATTTTATAATATTTCCCGATTGTCTTCAAATTTTATACACATATATGTCCGATGGACAACACGTTTTGTAAAAATTTGTAAGTGATCGAGCCCCATGGCCGAGGAGCTCCCATATAATTTTTTAAAAACTAACCCAATTTTATTCAAGCTTTGCACACATGGCTCCGATTAGAGAATTTACAAGAAACTGTTTTTTTGGATTGTTTTCTTATATTGATGTTTTCCGTTAACTCACGAATTACTAACGAATTGGGCTAACGAAGGAGGCCTACACATGAAAGAATACGATAAAATAAATTTTGATTGGCATTCCCTGCTAACATTTCCTGGACTAATTAGCGGGAGGTTTAGGTTTGAATCCTCGAAATACCTTTATGTATACAGGGTGTATTCGTTAAGCTGGCAAATACTTAAAATGGTGATTCCTTGGTTAATTTCGTGACTATTTTCT
Source organism: Nephrocerus scutellatus (assembly GCA_947095585.1). Lineage (NCBI taxonomy): Eukaryota > Metazoa > Arthropoda > Insecta > Diptera > Pipunculidae > Nephrocerus > Nephrocerus scutellatus. The sequence continues at coordinate 32,228,154 of OX352762.1, read as the reverse complement.
ATTTTCTATTTCTATTCTCTTTTCACCCCTGCGGTGTACGTAGCGTTTTAATGCGAATAGACCTACATCACTTCACACCCTGTAACTCTTGAACTCTTCTAGCTACAAGGTAACGGTTGATCTTTTTTGATAGAAAATTATATTTTTAAGGTCAAACAACGTACTTTTTTAAATTCTTAAAACCATAATCGATATTAACGTCGTCAAAGTCAAAAATGTTATTTTCAAATGCGATTATTTCGAAAAATGCTCTCGGATAATTTTTTTTTACATATGCAGTATTAAAGCCTATTCAATTTTCTACAAATCCACCTAGCAATATTTATGCATTCAGTCAACAGGAGCCGGGTGAAAATTGAAAGTTTGAAAAATGAGCGAAAACGTACCTTTGACCTTACATGACTTTACACCCTATAACTCTTGAACGATTCCAGCAACAAGGTCACTGTTGGTGTTTTTTGAAGGAAAATTAAATTTTTAAGATGAAACAGTGTACATTTTTGAAATTATTTTAGCAATACCGATATGAAGGTCGATAAAATTTAAAAAAAAAAAAATTGTATTTACCAACACGATTATTTAATGAAATGCTATTGAATATATTTTTTTGACGAATATAGTATTAAAGCCTATTCAATTTCCTACAAATATAGTACAAGAGCAGGATAGTGTTGGTTGTGTTACTACTACTACGTATTAGAAGAGTTGCATACCATCTCAGTGATCCTGCAGCAAAAGTGCATCACAATTATACATGGAACGGATGTCATTTCACTCTAGTGCATAATCTTCCTCAAACGGACTTGCCCAGAAGGACCTAATTGTGTGAATAGACACATAAATTTGCTGGTGAAAATGGACACATGAAAATGGTGTCCACTCACAAAAATTAGGTCCTTCGAACCCGGTATCCTCCGATTGGAAGCCAATGGTTCTAACAACTGCACCACCGAAACCGACTTTGTCATGAAAAAGCTTATCGATTCGCCTTTGGATATGGTTTAAAATTGTAGGTCCCTTCTATTTGTGTGCAAAATTATAACACGAACAACCCGAAAAGTCATGTGGCCCAGGACAAAAACTATTTGTTGTGCAAAATATTATTATTATATTCTGCTAACAATATGTTAATATGCAATATGTACAAATTTTCATCAATAAATTGTAAATTTTGTCAAGTGTCTATTTAATATGCCTATAAAGAATGCTGCGATTGAACTAAGCTGGCTTTAGTCAAAGAGCGCTGAGAATTAACCACGATAATAGTAATACTTTAAAATGTATACAAATAAAATTTTAAATTTGGTTTCGTTATCAAGAGACAAATACAATAGCCAATAACGTACACTACAACAAAAAATTGCTTCTGTGGAAGAAGCTAACAGAAACAGAAACTGACTTGCAAATTTGTTCAAAATCATCATTACTCATAATCATACTCTTCTTCTAATAATCGTTATCATCAACATTTTAATACGCTTTGGACCCACTAGTGTACGATACAAAACATTCAAATCTGAATATTGATTGTGATGATGCCGATTTAATTAATGTGAAAACTTGGTCATCATCATTATTCTTACATGTCATCATCATGAGGGCAATTCTGCTCGATGTTCATTTTCGAAAGAAAGTTTGAGTCATAAAGGCAGACACATAAAAATGATATGCTATACGAAACGATAACGTACATAGAGAGAAATCCTGATTGTTGCATAAAACTGTTTTGTTTTATTGGTACAAACTTTTCATAATAGCATGATATTCTGCAGGAATGTTTGTGAAGTACAACCATAAGGTGTTAATTTTTTTATACTCAGTAAACCCTGCTTTGGTAAATTTACTTTCGGCAAATAAACAGATGGACAGTGAATTATTTTTAAATTCTCTATATTAACTTCACTTGCCCGTGGGTCGTCGGTCGGTCGGTCGTCTGTCGTGGATTCTTGCGATCAATTTTTAACCCACTTCCCATGGCCCGATTTTATTGAAATTTTGCACACATGCGTATTTCCGGAGACAACACTTTCTATTAAACTTTGAGGCCCTTTGGGCTGCGGGGTCGGGGGGCTCCCAAACAAAAATTTTAAAAAATTTACCCGATTTTCTTCAAATTTTACACACATGTGTATACCCAATAAACAATACTTTTTCGAAAATTTGGTAGTGATCGGGTCCCGGGTTCGGCCGCAAGGCCCTTATACATTTTTTAAATATCTGTACTGGCATCAGATATTCGTCGCCCTTTATGGACTATGTGCGGTGTGTGCTGCGCAGTCGGCTGCGCTGCATGTTTTTGGTTGTGGTGGAGAGAGAGAGAGAAATCTTAGCGCACGCACAAATGAACCCAGCAAATGAAACGAGACATACATGTTTTATGCTTACTTCAACTTACATTTAAATTATATACTGAATTGTATTTTTATTGATGTTGTTTTTTTTGTTGTCGATATCAACTTACAGATAGAACAACAAGTTTTCACAATATTCTGTCATTTGGCGTTTCATAAATTAGTTCAGAGCAGTCAAAGAGTTCTCAAGATAAATGTTCGTGTTTCTTATTTGCTCAGAGTATGAGCGTGCTCTAAGTGCTCGGAATAAAATGATCTGAGCTTTTTCAATTTTAACATCTGATGTCAAATGTTTGTTTCGATGATTTTCTTCTACAATAAAAAAAAATGGCCCAGGATCGAGGGGCTCCCATATCAATTTCTGCGATTGGAGAATTTAGATGAAAAATTTTAATTTTTATGGGTTGTTTTTTTTAAGGTTACCTTTTTACTCTTAATATAAAGATTAAATATATAAGAAGGAGTGTTCGTTAAAAATAGACTTAGACAGCATGTATACGACGAACGTTTCAGACGCTTCCTAGACGGTCAAAATAAAAGAATTTCGTGTCACAACGTAGAACTCAGTGAGGCTTCTGAGAGGACTACGTTTAAATATAAAGCAGAAATATAAGTCCATTATCGTTGTGCATGTCTTACGTTCCTAAATTGTATACATTTATGTACGTGTGGGCACCGTGGGTCAGTGGAAAAGCGCATGGCTTCTGAGCACGGGTTCGTGGTTCGAATCCCAGTAACACCAAAATAATTTTTCACGGTGTCCCACCTTCCGCGAATGGGTGACAAACGTTCCGAGAGTTGCACAACACAAATGGTCGCGAGAAGCTAAGCCTTTGACCGCAACGGTCTGTCGCGCCGAATATTATAATTATTATGCACGTTTTTACGAATAGTGGCAAATGCAAATGTTTTTTGAGTCAAATCTAATATACTTATGCTACTTTGCTCGTAGTTCTTAAATATAGGGTTCCAGTAACAATAATTTTCTCCAAGTGCACTGAGTGCCTCTTTAAAATGAACAGCGAGAATGGAAAACATTGCTACACAAGTGTAAGCCATCTCCATTAGTTTGATAATAACCAGCGCTTTATGATTGTTTACATTCGAAATGCAGCGAATTTATTTACTGGCTGGGTAAAGCAACGCGCTATCATAGTCAAAATCGGCATGGCAATGAAATGGAAACCATTTCCTTAGTAGGCTTACTCAATGCGCATCTAATCGAAAATAACCATAGTCACACACGCACCATGTGTGCGGAGTCATTTACTTACGATTCATGAATTTTTCATTAAACGCAACACATGTGTACGGATGTATGGTATGTATACCCACTCCCTTTTTTGAGCTTCCGCTCTTATTTTATAGAACCGCGCATTATTTTGATCTAATCTGGATGATCTGGTAGTTTGTAATACGCGTTGACTCCATTTTGCACTATGAAGTGAGCGATTTTAGGGGGCGGTAGACAAATAATAGTTCATGCCCGACAGCGTGAATCTATTGTCTTCAAATGTTTTATAGTCTTTTAGTTTAAGTTGCATTAAATATTCTGGTGATATCGACAAAATTGCACACACCTTGCCATACGACTTCCTCCATCAAAACAACAGTTACAAGTATCACATTGCCGGTTGTCCGGTGGTGCGGGTGATGCCACTTCAGCTTAAAACATTACAACATGGGATAACAACGAGCATTTCAATGCATTGCCATTGTCACTTTAGTTAGTCCACAACCAACCCAATAAATTGTCAGTCAAAAATTCGTTGAGTTTATCTTGAAGCGACATTGAACATTAGAGAAAGTGAAAGTGTATTTAGCGTTTTGCTTTTCTTATTTTTTCTTCTTCTAATCTTCTTTATTGGGAAATCGATATAAAATTATTTTGCAAAGCACTGAAATTTATTGGAGGAAGATGGAATGCATTCCTTCGACAGAAATTAAAGACTGTGATTAGGCTGATGAATGGTGTATGTCCATAGACGAAAGCTCCGTCCCAATTCATATAAAATTTACAATTTAATTTACAATTACAAAATAATTAATTTTACTACTTTTAAATAATTTTAACTACTTTTAAATCTTTAACTGCTTTTAATTGCATTTAACTACTTTTAAATACTTGTAACTACAGCAAACATGAAAATACGCAATTTTTAATTAATTTATGAAGAGAACCGTAACCGTTATCGCTAGTTTGTTATAAACGACAAAAAACGATTTCTGGAGCGTCCAAAAACATAAGGATTTTTCTTACTTAGATTATCCTAGATTACGAATGTGTACACGTAATACGAGTCTCCAATTGTGAACTATATTTGCCGTATATCTGTTGTATTTATTTGTACGGTTAACTTGATGTATGAAGTAATCTAATATGTAGAACCAAAAATGATAGTTATGATCAGATTATTCTAGTTTGTGAATGCTTAGGAATGAACTTCCAACTCCACCCACCACAACACTATCTTGCTTTCTTCTATCCAAATATTTCAATTCTTACGCTGTGCTTAAACATAATAAGGATGCATTTCATTGCAGCACGTGGTAATATTTTATTTTATTTAAAGATTTTAAAGATACAAGTGATAAAAAAAAATCACAACATAAGTTTCTTTTTACAATCTTATTTTATGCTTTAATCTAGATAATACTTTTATAACCAGGACTTTTAATGACGAAATGCGGTCAGCAGTCCACCGTCGTCAGCTTAAATTTCACGGTATTTGGGCGTATCTAACGGCATTACCACTCCATAAAATTTTACCAATTACTTTACACCAACCAAAATATTTTGAACTATTTTGAAGTAAGTTCGCTTAATTCTTTTGAAGTTCAAGTTAAGGTTTGGGACAAAAAATTATTTTTGCATCTTATTTTATGTTTAAATCTAGGTAAAGCAGCCTAAAAGTACTAAAAAATTGAAAAGAAAATTCGCCACAATAGTCGTACCTTGTCTACTCGGTCCCTTTAAGGCATGCTTCGATCGAATCTCCAGATATAATTTTCATCCCCATTGAGTAATGAGGAATGTAGGACTTTCTTGTTAGTTGCCCTTTTAGCGACATAATACATATATTACAGACATGTTGCATGAAACTGACAAGTATCCTAATGCGTACAGAAATGTTTCGCATGTGTTATGAATCCACTATCTAATCTCTAATAAATTTCTGTGCCCAGGAATTGGATAAAATGATCCCGAAATGAATTTAATTAGATCAACAATGACATTATCAATTCATATTGTTACGAAAATTCCAATGCCTAAGTATAAATACTACCACAAAAATCATTGCATAGATTTAGACGCATTACTGATATCATAAATTGGTGTATTACGAGTACAATTACAATTAAATTGTTTATGGAATTTTAATAAAATGTTGTAGTTGCTGTCTGGTTCTTTATGTACACTATGTATATAAATTGTGTGTGTGTCTTAATTTGCAAAATCCATATGGAACTGTATCAATAGCCCAAATTTCGTAGAAATTGGTGTTCGAAGAAGGATTCTACCAATCGATTAATAAATAATTATAATAATTATGTAATTAATTATAATAATTATTAATAAATTAACAATAAATAATTAAATGGGAGGTACTGCTAACATTAGCACCCACAGTTCTTGTCTCCGATGGACAACATTTTTTGTAAAGTTTTTGGAGTGAAGGGCCGTGAGGCCCGAGGGGTGCCCATAATAATTTTTTAAAAATTAGTTCGATTTTCTTTAAATTTTAAACGCATGTGTATCACTGATGGACAAAACTTTGTGTACGTTTGTTGGAGTGATCGGGCCACGATCGGGAGTGATGAGACACGTAAATTTTTTAAAAATTAGCCCGGTTTTTTTCAAATTTTAAGACATACCCATCTCCTATTAGAGAATTCACATGAAAAATTGTAATTTTTATGGGTTGTTTTTTTATTAATAAGAAGTTGAGATGATCTTATATGGATCTCAAATCTTAAACGTCGAAGTAAAATATAATAGACATCAAAAAGAACAAGTGAACTAGAGTGTAGATGTTGTTTGGAACTTAAATTTGAGGTTTGTATATTGGACTTATTCAGTTATATTTAACTAGACATTAATAATAACAATAATATTCGGCGCGACAGATCGTTGCGGTCCAAGGCCTAGCTTCTCGCCACTATTTGTGTTGCGCATGTATATTTTTGGACACAAATGGAAGGGACCTACAATTTAAGGTCGGATCCGAACGGCGAATTGAGAAATTTTCCGTGACAAGTTATTACTCTCGGAACGTTGGTCACCCATTCGCGAGAGAAGGGACACCGTGAAAAATAATTTTGGTGTTATTGGGATTCGAACCACGAACCTCCTGCTCAGTAGCCGTGCGCATTTCCACTGAGCCACGGCGCCCAGTAACTAGACATTAGAAGGCAGAAAATAAGTTTGTGAACATAGCATTTATTATCTTTGCTATGAAGGTAACCCAGAAGTACCTGACCTGACGTATAGATGGCAGTTATTGCTTTAACTATGGTTTACTGTGGTCGAAAGTACCAACCACATAAAGCTAAATTTGAAGTTTAACAACGCTACGTTGTTAAGTATTTGTTTGACAGCCATCAATAGTGAACGCTCTAAGTGAATTTGTAAACATTGTAAAAATTAGTCATCGTTAGGTGAAACAATACTTTCTTTTTTGAGGTGTCAGTCCAACCAATATCAAAGCCAAGCTTTATTGTACACCGTGGGAGTTCTTGTTCTCCATTTACAACAAAAAAAAATATTGAAAAGCAGAGTTAAACGGGCCGAGGCAATACAAAATGTTCTGTACATCGCAAATTGACTGAAATTTTTTGCATGAGAAGGCTATGCGCAAGATGGGTGTCGCGTTTGCTCACAATGGAACAAAAACAGCTTTGCGGGGATGTTTCGATCAAGTATTCGGCGATCTTTCATAAAAATAAAGCCGAGTTTTTGCGTTTTTGTTGTTGCTGTTAAAAAACAATTAACAACGAGTATTATGCGAACTTGCTCTTGGTTGGTGTAATCAAGAGACAAAGCAACACATAAAAATTCTAATTTTTCGTGTAAATACTCTAATCGTGAATACACAATGTGCAAAGTTTGAGTAAAACCGAGTTACTTTTAAAAAAAATTATATGGAAGCCCCAGGGCCTAGTGGCCCGATCATTTCTAATTTTTTACAGAAAGTGTTGTCATCGGAGATACACATGTGTAAAAAATTTAATTAAAATCGGGTAACTTTTTTAAAAAACTCGCTTAGGAGCCCGACCCAGGTGCCCGATTACTTTCAAATTTTTACATGAAGTGTTGTCCATCGGAGATACACATATGTATAAAATTTGAAGGAAATCGGGTAAATTGTGTCAAATATTTTTTGATCCCGAGGGGTCCAAAATTGTAATAGAAAGTGTTGTCATCGGAGATACACATGTTTGCAAAGTTTGAATAAAATCGGACTTTAGGAAGTGGGTTAAAAAGTGATCACAAGATTTGGTCCTCTAGCCACAAAAAGATAAAAATGACTACATTTGGCAAAAAAGAACAATGCACCAGTTCACACATTCGTTATCGCGATGGCCAAAATCAAAGATTTAAAGATCAAATTGCTTCCTAATGCTCCTTATTCGCCAGATTTAGACCCTCGGTTAATTTTCTCTTTCGTTCGTGGTTCCAATTTCAGTAACACCAAAAGTATTTTTCCCTGCGTCCCACCTCTCACGAATGTCTGAAAAACGTCAGAGAGTAATAACTTGTCACGGAAAGCTTTTAAATTCGGCAAAACGGCATTAAATTGTTGGTCCCTTCCATTTGTGTGCAAAAATATATATGCACAACACAAATGGTCGCGAGAAGCTAGGCCTTGGACCGCAACGGTCTGTCGCGACTAATATTATTATTATTAAACTTGAAAAATGGCTTAATGGTAAAAGATTTGACAAACATAAAGAGGTAGAGTCTCTGGTTGATGACTATATTTCGGAGCGGTTCTCACTATAAAAAGGGTGGCCAAAGCTGGGAAAAGTGTATCGAACTAAAAAGAGACTATATTGAGAAATAAATATATTTTTCCCAAATTTGTTTTCCTTCTCAGGTTGGGTGCATATGGGACTACGCCCAAATATATATTAAAATGCAAGTAGTTTATTTTCGACAGTTGTTGATGAATTTTTGAATAAAAGCCATTATATTTTAGATGAGCCATCAATAAAGATTTTATGCAACTGCTGTTTTTTTATAAAATACTAGCGGAAATATCCGGCGTTTTCTGGCTACCCTATCCCTCCACCCAACTGACCACCCACTTAATGACCTTCCATCAACTCACCTTCTACACCCACTGATCCCTCTCACATGTATGTGGTGAATTTTATATAAATTATACCAGAATGTTCTGGTATTTGCTAGGTGGTTCTTTAAGTAAACTTCTCAAAGTTGTTGATTTCGTATAAATACCACATATTTCTTGATAGCGAGTTAGTTATTATTTGGATTTGTTCCAGAGTACTTGGCAACTAGATAGCAGTGTTATATGTGCTATATGTGAATATAAATGTTTTATGTGACTTATAAGTAATCACCAGTGTAAATTTACACACTCTTTCTATTAATTAATTAAAGTTGTTATTTGAAATAAACAAACTTGTGTTGTGTTTTTATTTGCAAAATCCATTAAGATTTCTCTAGAAAGCTGAAATTTCGTAACAGTGGCCAGAGTGTGATTTTGCAAATCAAAAACAATGAATTATAAAATGGGTGGTGCGGTGAACAATAACACCTACAGTTCCTAGGATCTGAAAAAGAGCTCGGAAGGCGATGTTTGAACACTATACGAAACGATTTGGAAGGTATAGTGACTGGGAAGTTATTGCCGAACTGTAGATGCGGATCGATGTCGTCTATGTTTCCTGATGGTGCACTGACTAAACTCAGAATAGAGGAATGCACGATTTCATTCTCGGTCCATTGGGAGATTGCACTGAGGCGAATAGCAGTGCCTTATTAATAAGAAGTTATGAAAATCAATAAATGGACGCATTCAAAATAGCAGGAATTCCAGATGTATTTCCCGGTGAAAATGTTTTGAGTATCAGAAACCTGGACATTTTATGGCAGACTGTAAAGAAGATCAGGAGATTAGGAAAGCTAAGTTATACCAGATTTGCGTGGCGAAAGTTGGTGAAGAAGTGATAAAGCCCCAGAGTCACGGTAAACATTGCCAAACTTGAAAGGACAGCAACAGCTTAGTTGGTCGTGGTGTGTTAGAAGGAGAACCAGTCACGTAAACATGCTTCCAAATCCGCTGTGAATTGGTGGCTAAAGGTGAAGTGAAAACAGTATATCGCTACAGTTGCACAATTAAGACTATATGTTGAAGATCGTTGGACAAAAGCCTTTTTGAAGATAATCAACTAAAGTATGCCACAAAGCAACCATTTAACATGCTAAAAACTAAAAAAAGATAATGCATTAGTTTAAAAATTGTTCCAGACAGTAAGAATTGGACCTACATGACAAACACATGTTGGAAAAATTGTCGGAAATATTGTGCTGCCAGTTCTTGTTTCCTTGTTCATTTTTTTTTACGACTGAGCCTTGTACTCATTTAGTAATTTACATTGCACAATAAAGTATTTTGATTAGACGGCGTAATAAAGTGATTATCCCCAGTTTATAGTAACTCCTCCGCAGATTTTTTGCCACAGTAAGTCTATTGACCTCCTAGTCGCGATAAGTCCAATGGTTTGGTTCTTTGCTGTCTTCTTGTTGGTGTGGTAGTCAGCATACAGCGTATGTCCAGATTTTCATGCTGATGCAGACGTTTTAGGTGTTTTGTTGCATGGTGCTTAATTTTATCCGCGACATGCTCGATCTTTAGATCTCGATGGAGGCTGTCTTTTTGTATGTACCACGGTGCATTAACAATACATCGCAGGATTTTATTTTGAACTGTGTGTATGATTTTGATATTTGTCCTCTTGGCACAACCCCAGAATTGGCTACCATATGTCCATACAGGTTTCAGGATTTGTTTGTTCAACAGCAGTTTGTTATGGATCGCTAGTTCAGATTGTCTCCCTAAAGGCCAATGCATTTTTCTAAATTTTATGTTTAGTTCTTCTCTCTTCTTTTTTAAATTCTCTATATTAACTTAACTTGCCCGTGGGTCGGTCGTCTGTCGTCTGTCGTGGAATCTTGCGATCAATTTTTAACCCACTTCCCAAAGCCCGATTTTATTGAAATTTTGCACACATGTGTACTTCCGGAGACAACACTTTTTATTAAAATTTAAGGCCCGTCGGGCCACGGGGTTCCCATACAAATATTTTACAAAATTTTACTCGATTTTCTTCAAATTTTATACACATATGTATCTCTGATGGACAACACTTTTTGTAAAAATTTTGGAGACCCCGGGCCCCGGGTTCGTGTGACCCCATAAAAATGTTTTAAAAAAATTAACCCGATTTTCTTCAAATTTTATATACGTATGTATCTCCGATAGACAAAACTTTTTGTGAAAATTTTGGAAACCCCGGGCCCCGGGTTCGTGGGACCCCATACATTTTTAAAAAAAAAAAATTAACCCGATTTTCTTCAAATTTTATATACGTATGTATCTCCGATGGAAAAAACTTTTTGTAAAATTTTGGAGACACCGGGCCCTGGGCTCATTGGGCCCAAAAAAATTTTTTTTTAAAAATTAACCCGATTTTTTTTAAATTTTATATACGTGTGTATCTCCTATGGACAACATTTTTTGTAAAGTGTTTGGAGTGAACGGGACCTGAGGCCCGAATGGTGCCCACATAATTTTTTTAAAAATTAGCTCGATTTTCTTTAAATTTTAAACACATGTGTATCACTGATGCACAAAACTTTTTGTAAATTTGTTGGAGTGATAGGGCCCTGAGACCCGTGTGGTGTCCATGTAAGTTTTTTAAAAATTAGCCCGATTTTCTTCAAATTTTAACACATACCCATCTCCTATTAGAGAATTTACATGAAAAATTTTTATTTTTATGGGTTGTTTTTTATGTGTTCCTTCCATCTAAGTTTAGCATCTAATGTCATGCCAAGATATTTAGCAGTGTTCGCATGCGGTACTACTATCGAGTTTATCATTATTGGTATATGATTAACTTTTAGATTTGTACAGTTCACTTGGATTGATTTTGCTTCATTTAATTTAATTCGCCATTTCTTTGTCTAATTACATATAAGGTTAGTAGCCTTCTGTAATTTACTAGTAGAGTCAATTATGTTTTTTGCTGTTGCAAGTATTGCCGTGTCATCGGCAAAAGTCGCCATTGTTGCTTCTGTAATTTGTATATCTCTAGTATATAGGAGATAAAGGATTGGCCCAAGAACACTCCCTTGTGGTACTCCTGCTGTTATTCTTTTAAGTTGGGATTATTCATTATCATACTTTACTCGGAAGTGCCTCTCTGATATGTATGATTTTAGAATTTGAAAAAATGTTATAGGTGTAATTTTTATTTCATCCTGCTTATTTATCGGGGTAATATTTTCCTCTTCCGTTTGTTTTGGGTAAGGTTGGAATGTTTCTTCAAGGTGATTTGCAAACAAATCTGCTTTTCGTTTAGCATTTCGAGCCCAATTTTCTTTATTTTTAATTTGAGGAACCTGTAGTTTGGGTCTTTTAAGATTCTTAGTTGCTTTCCATAATGAATAATCAGTATCTTTTTGCCCAGTTAGAGTGCTGAGGTATTTATTAACTGAATGATTTTTAATGTCTTTTATTAGGTATTTTAATTTGTTACACAAATGGTTAAATACCCTCTTATTTTCCAGGTTTCGATGTTTTTGCCAATTCTACCTTGCTTTTCTTTTATTTTTAAGAAGTTCTCTCACTTCCTCTGGATAGCTAACATTGCGCTTCATTTCCTGTCTACTGTTAGGAGTGCTTTCCCACGCAGCACTTTGGATATTATGGATGAGCTTATCTAGTTCGTCTTCTATTTGGACTGGTCCCTGTATTGGGTTCTGCAGACTAAATCTTTCTGTTAACTGTGTTTGGAAGAGATCCCAATTGGTTTTGGAGCTCGTTTATTTCGGGTTGCTCTCTTTCGTAATAATGGTTTGGCTAAGTATCATAATAACTGGTGAATGATCTGATGATAGACTTTTACTGTTCTACATATGGATGTAATGATCTGAAATCCCTCTTGTAAAAAAGATCTATAAGATCTGGAGTCTTACTGAGATCCGAGGGCCAATAGGTTGGTGTACCGCCTGAGTGAAACTCGCATTTTAGTTGTTTGCCTGCTGCGAACAGCTCTTTTCCTTTAGCAGTCGTTAACCGTGATCCCCAATAGGTATTTTTTGCATTTTTTTGTTTTGAGAAGATTAGAATAATCTATTTGTTTGAGATTGTATCTTGGAGGGCAATATATTGCTGAGATACTACAAGCTTAATATTGTTTAACTGTATTTTGATTGTTGTGACTTGCATGGAAAGCTTCTCAACTTTAAGTTCTTCGTTATGTTTTATATAATCTTTTATCAGGATAGCTGATCCACCTTCTTTGATATTAAGTAAATTCCAATTTTAAGGCTATAATAGAGAATTCCCCAAAAAAAAGGAGCTGATGGATATTTTGACAGAGATTCCGAAGTTGTGGTTGGACTTGATGTGACATGTGGTTGACATCCTCATTGAATTCCATATCGTTTAAAGTGGAAGTGACTTGAGCAATACTTTGACAAGCAGTATGTTTACCAATGCCACGCATGTCACCCATTGTATGGTATTGGTATTCAGAGCCATATCAGTGCAATGCAATGAATATTTTTTTGAACACTTAGCTCTCTACTTCAATTTGTAGATGATTGAAGTCTCTCTGATAATCTGGCAACAAGATAATCCACTGCAGCACTTGATCCCGAAAAAAAATGTTAATGGATTTCAAAATATATTCTCTGTCTGTACTTTCGAATATCTTCATTATTTGATTCATCACTATCATTTTCCGAAGAATTCGAGGAAATACATTTTCCGTGTTAATATTAAAACGCGCGTCTTGACCGGTTGATGTGTACGACTACGCTCATTGCAAATAAGTTAGAAAATAAACAAATCAAAACGGTAAATTACCATCTCTACCATAGTTTTATACTGAAGTTTATATCCAAAAAAAAAATTTTCTTTATTTGCAAAAATATTTATGATATGTTTTCAAACATTACAAAAAACCAAAGTCGTCCTGTTAATTTTCCATTAACACGTATTTTATAACAACTGTTGCTTTGTGGGTAAATTACCAAATTCCCACTTGTTAAAGTCTACGAAAACAATTTTACATGAGCTTGTTAATTTATCCATTTGTGGTACAAAACTTCAATTTATTGATTGATTGATTGGTTGATGGAACTGTCTTCGCTTTCTTTGGCCCCGATTCTCCCGTTTTAGTGCATTGTTTTAAGTGTTTGTTCATCTCAGTTGTGTAGTAATGGAACCATGTTTCATCCATGGCTATGAATCGACTGAAAAACTCGGATTTATTTTTGTGAAATATCGCCGAACACTCTGGCGTGGTCAGCTAAATTTGTTGACCACTGCCATATACATCTTGGCAGCTCGTACGGCCATACTTCCCCAGGGCGCCGTGGCTCAGTTGATAAGAGCATGAACTTCTGATCAGGGGGTTCGTGGTTCGAATCCCAGTAACACCAAAAGTATTTTTCACGGTGTCCCACCTCTCGCGAATGGGTGACAAACGTTCCGAGAGTAATAACATGTCACGGAATGCTTCACAATTTGCCGTTCGGATCCGGCCTTAAATTGTAGGTCCCCTAAATTTCTGTGAAAAAATATACATGCTCAACACAAATGGTTGCGAAAAGTAAGCCCTTGGACCGCAATGGTCTGTCGCGCCGAATATTATTATACTTCCCCAGAGTAGAATCAAGCTCGGCTTTGATATTGGTTGGACTGATACCTGATAAAAGTATTTATTACATAACGATGACAAATTTTTTCTTGTTTAGAAATTCACTGAGAGCGTCCGCTATTGATGACTGTCAAACAAATACGTCTTCAAACTTAAGCTTTATAAGGTTGGTATATACTTTCGATCCTAGTATTTTTTTATGTTTTGTTTTAAGTAGGTTAAAGTTGTCGAATTTGCATTGGGATTTTATACCATAATTAGCAGTTGTTCGTAATATTTATTTTATGCTGGTTAGACTCTTATGTCAAGGGGTCACGCATTTATTTACAAATATCAAGGTTTTATGCATTTTTCAGAATTTTTGAAATAAACTGTACCCTATTTTCCTAAAATAAAAAAAAATATATTTTTTGTTTAAGCCGATCAACGCCGGGTGTTTAAGCTAGTAATTGATATAAGTACACCAACTATTTGAGATAAGTAGCCCGCATGTTCCTTGTGCGAGAACCAAGAACTCAAGATGGCATGGAGTTTTTTTTATATAAAAATGATTTTATATTCTCCGAGAATTCAATGAAATTTTTGCGTAGAAAATAGGTATACCGTAAATTACTGACTGATACGAAAGCCGACTTGCTCACTGCACTCGCACTATTAGTCAATTTCTAAAAAAATTTCTAAAATAATATTTTTAGATCTCTGCATTTATATCCATAAAAATAAAGCGCATATAGCAATCATTCGGAATGCTATATCTAAGTTCAATTCTCCGAAATCAAAATTTATTATTTCGTGTTTTTGTCATCTGACATCTGTCGATGCACTTTATTATGACATCATGACGTCATGTTACAGATATGAGATTAATGTACGAGAATTTTAAATTCTGAAATATTTTTTTGTATGCAATGAAACTAATATGGTATTGATGATGTTTTTAAGAAGAAAACACCCACTAGAATATTATTTAAATACTTTTTTTGCATGTAATTAATCTAATACACATTGTATCTTGACGAATTAACTGTCCTATTTAATAATAATTCAAAAAGCCTCCCCCCATACCATACGCTTTTGTACACAAAATTAGTCAAGGAACTATCCCATAATGGATTAGAATCTCAAAACTGACCACCCTGTATATTAAAGTAATCGGTGCACTTACACCATCATATCCAAGCAACATCATAGGTTGTGTTATTTTATTTTACAATTGCGAAATAATTACAATTTTTATTAACCCTATTGCCCCCACAAAAGAAAAAAAAGCATAACAATTTTGGGTCGTTGTTTTTTGCCGAACAAACCCTTTTTAC
This sequence comes from Nephrocerus scutellatus, assembly GCA_947095585.1. Taxonomy (NCBI): domain Eukaryota; kingdom Metazoa; phylum Arthropoda; class Insecta; order Diptera; family Pipunculidae; genus Nephrocerus; species Nephrocerus scutellatus. Next base: position 32,212,568 of record OX352762.1, on the reverse strand, counting down.
GACGCATAAACAGAGTCAACACAGATGTAATGGGAATGACTGATTATATGTGACAACATATAAATTAAAAGTGTGCATCACATTTCAGTTGAATCCACACCACATTAATGGCGGAATCGCTCGAGTAAATTCGCCTCAGCGCTCCTGACTACCACAAGAATCGAGAACTCAGAATTCCTGAAAGCATTTATTATATAACCACACTGGGGCATGTTTACTCTTAAAACAATATGAAGCATGTTTCGTGTCGCACTGAAGATGATTCTGAGTTTCTGTACTGCCTTTGCGGTGTGCTCGTTCGTACTCGTGAATGCATTTCATAAGAAATGCCCGCGTTTTCTTCAGACTCTTTTTTTTACATTTTGTGGCTGGTAAATTACTTTAATAAATTTGCTTACAATGCAAAGGCATATAGCAATGAAACATACGATATATAATTTTTTAGATGGCTTTTATAGCATATGGAGTTGTAAACTAGTGTTTCCAGATGCTAAGCATAGAAGTTAGTGTGGGCAGCGGGTCATCGAAATTGCCGCTAAGTAATAACAAACTGTCTCTGTCGGAGATTTAAAGAATGCGCGCAAAAATATTGTGCGAATAAAGACAAGACAAGACAATAAAGACAAGACAATCATTGCATTGCAAATGATTATGATGGTTAAATAAAATAATAGTAACAGAGTAAAGTTATATTATGCACATTAGCGTATGTAAACCCATTTCCATTAACATCAATCAAACTGATCGGCAGAAGCACTAAGACAAAAATACTCGCATAAAATTTAGCCTTATTTAATTAAGTCAAATTCCGAATTATGATGGGCCATATCATGCACCAGAAGTCCGATTTTGGTCGCAAATGTAGGCAAAACCTTCTCTATAGAAAGCCCAACTGTACGCATACTAATGCAGTGATACAATCCTTAAAACGGCTGCATTTGTGAGATGTGAATACAGTGTAGAAAAAAACGGACGCTTTTTATGAAACGCGCTAAATGGTGGTAGTGAAAAGAGCGAGAAACGTTAGTTGTAGTAGTGAGAAACAAAAAAAATTAATATGGATATTTCTCTTTTGTCAGTTACTAATACATCTGTTTTTAGTAATTTTTTAAGCATGTATCTGTGCTTCCAGAAAACAGTTGGGTTTTCTGTAGAGAAGGTTTTTTATACACTTCGTACGTATACGAACTCACATTTCACATTTCAACCTTCATTTGAGACCAAAATCGGCCTTCAGATCTTAGTATTTCCTTGAGACAAGGACAAATCAAGCAACGCATCGCACACGTGAATGAGTCCATTGGAACCTTCCAACTGAGCCGTCTGACACTTAAAAAAAATACACACCACAGCAATAATTTTTTTTTTTTTTACCTTTGATTTTCAAGTCAAACGCAAGCAAAAAATATATTCAAAAAATTAAAATAAATTTTATTTCAAATAATTGAAAATATTTTTTCATATTTTCATTTTAATTAAAATAACCTTTTTCATTATTTCAAATTGTGTTTAATACCATACAGTAGTTATTGTTGTGTTCAAATATTTTAAGATTAATTTTTCATATCTAAAAGTGTTAAATTTATTGGTCAAGATCGATACAGAAAGCAAGATCTTAAAAAGAACAAATTGGTAATTTGAAAAACAAGAATATCAACAAAAGTGGAGTAGATTTACCAAAGCGGAAACAATAGCCAATTAATAATCGCAGAGTCTGGTGCTGTTGGATAATTTAAACGACAAGATCATCACACTGAATCAACAAAAGAAGTCAAATAAAATCCAAACGACAAAAATTGCTGAACTCGAAAAGCGGTTACAGGTGTTTTCCAATATTGTTCATCAAGCGTGGATACTGCTGATAGCAATACCATCAAAACAAAGACATCATATCGTAACGTTACCAAAGAATCAGACACAAAAAAGCAGTTACGTTAAAAAGTATTGTTATTCAAGTTTTTATTTTATTTGAGTAGTTTTCAGAAGTAGAATTTTTATTGACTTTCTGTCTCAGTAGCTGTGCGTGCCTTTTTCGTTTGTTAGGCCTGGTACTACAAACGAATAAGTAACGTTTTCACTGTTGAGTGGTTGGTTCGTAGAAATTCTTCTTATTATTGTTATTTATAATATTTTTTGATTTTTTATATTATTATTATCTTATTTTACGTATATTTTCATCATCTTGACGGGTTCGGTATTTTTAATTTGTAAAATGAACTCTTATTTTGAAATTCATTTCACAAATATTCGCGGCATTAAAAGAAATTTCAATTCGATCGTAGCACATCTTGACGCGAATAAACCTGCTGTTCTAAGTTTATGTGAAACGCAGGCCTCTTATATGGGTACCCCAAATGATTTTCAATGTCAGGGGTATTCTCGTGTCGACTGTTTGGTTCCTCATCGTGGGGTTATTTTATTTATACGAGAAGACATCAGTTTTAGTGTACCTAATTTTAATATTCCAAACAGTAATCCAATGTTCAATACGATATGGATTGAAATTGTAATTTCAAACCATTCGATATTTATTTGTTCCCTTTATCGTAGTCCTAATTTGTCACCTGATGACACTAATATTGAGTTTAATTACTTATCAGACACAATAGACAAGATTTACAAATCATCACCAACATCAGAATTGGTAGTCTTGGGTGATTTTAATGTCCACAATGATTCATGGTTGACCTATTCGAATGGTAGAGATCGATCAGGTGAAACCGCAGAACTATTTTCAAATGTTAATCTTTTCACCCAACTCGTTGATAAGCCAACTAGGTATCCCGATACTACTGGTCAATCACCTCACCTTTTAGATTTATTTCTTACAACTATGCCTGATAAATATTCAATTGATGTATCTGCTCCATTAGGTCTTTCTGACCATGCTTTGATAGTTGCCAAATTTTCAATATCACCAGCCCTTATAGAGACTACAAGTAAAAGGCTACTCTGGCACTATCAAAATGCTAACTGGGAGCTCCTGAATCAATTTTATAGCTCATTTGATTGGTCAACCTGTTTTTCCAGCAATAATGCTAATGAAGCATCACAACTTATCACGTCAACCATTTTGCTAGGAATGAAAAATTGCATTCCTTCTTCATTTAAAAAGAAAAATACTCATAAAAATAAATGGTTTAACGAACATTGCAGGTCAGCAGTCGCGTGTAAAAAAGCAGCCCATTTGGACTACGTTAATTGCACTTCTGAAGAAAACCTTGTTAAGTTTCGAATAGCTAGAAACAGATCAAACGCTATATTGAAAAGGTCCAAAATAATATATGACCTTAAGATTAGAGATAGCATGCGAAAAATTTTGGATTCTGATCCAAACAGTCGAAGCTTTTGGTCGTTTGCTGCATTGGTTAAAAGAAACTTTGCAGACAATACTTCGTCTATTCCTTCATTATTTCATAATGGTATTCATTATAGAACTAATATTGAGAAAGCTAATCTCTTAGCTTCTCATTTCGCTGGTGCGTCTACTCTTCCTTTAACTAATCAAAGCCCCCCTATTCTCCCGAATCTAGGCCCAGGTATGTCTAAAATCTATTTTCGGAAACGGGTTGTTTCAAAGATTCTGAAAGAACTTGACCCCAATAAAGCGACTGGCCCCGACGGTATTCCGCCATTAGTATTGAAAAGTTGTCATCATACTTTGGCAAAACCGCTTAGCAAATTGTTTCATCTCTCAATGAAGACAGGTGTTTTTCCATCATTTTGGAAAATAGCAAATATTCAACCCGTTCCGAAAAAAGGTGATAAATCGGCACCTACGAACTACCGACCTATTGCTTTGTTGTCGGTTCTATCGAAGGTAATGGAATCTATCGTTAATTTCAGACTAATGAACTATCTGGATTCGAATGTTCTTTTATCCGATGTTCAGTATGGATTTCGTAAAAATCGATCTTCAGGCGAACTAATGACGTGCATGACTCATTGTTTGGAGCGAAGCATTGAAAACCTAGGTGAATCAAGCGTTGTTTCCTTAGATATTGCTAAAGCTTTTGATAGAGTATGGCATGATTGTCTTATTAATAAGATTCGTGCGCTGAATTTACACTCCTCTCTCATTACATGGATTGAGAATTATTTATGGAACCGTAAAATAAAAGTTGTATTAAATGGTATATCTTCAGATTCACATGGGATCAATGCTGGCGTGCCTCAAGGATCATCCTTGTCTCCCACGCTCTTCTTGATATATATCAACGACCTATTGTCTTCTACAACCTGTGATATCCATTCATTTGCTGATGATACAACACTATCGGCCTCCATTGAGTTTGACAATCAAAAAGAATGCAATTCTCGCTTGAATGGTTCGCGTGAATTAATGAATTTGACTATTCTGTCTAATATTCAAATCATTCTAGATTGGGGCATTTCTAACAGAGTAGAATTTAACCCAAATAAATTCCAGTCTTGCCTTTTTTCTCAGAAGACAACTCAACATTATGTTCCTCCTGTTATTAATGGTACCTCTATTGCGAGATCTGATTCACTTAAGTTGTTAGGTTTAAAAGTATCAAGTGATCTTTCTTGGAAAGAACATATTTATGAAATTTCAAAAAGAGCTAGCCAATGTTTAGGCTTCATAAGACGTTGTAACTTCTACTTCACTCCCTCTGAAGTGTTAAGATTATATAAATCTTATGTTAGACCAATTTTAGAATTTAATTCATATGTGTGGGGTGGTGCTCCAAGATCGCATTTGGTTCATCTTGATGGTGTTCAGAATAGAGTTATCCGTTTGATAAACGATGTAACCATTACTTCGTCTCTTGATACTTTGGAGCACAGACGAAATGTAGGAGCTTTATCTGTTTTCTATAAATTTTACAACGGTAAATGTTCTTTAGAAACCCGTTCTCTAGTTCCTGGGCCTTTTCTCAGTAACGTAAACACTCGTTTAAGGTGCAATCAACATAGATTTGCCTTAAAACTGTTTTCATGTAGAACCCAACACTTCAAATCCTCCTTTTTTCCTAGAGTATCTTCGATGTGGAATCAATTGGTCGAACACGTGTTTCCAGAATCTTATAATCTGCAGGCGTTCAAATTAGCCGTTAACAAGTTCTTGAAGGATGATGGTTAAAGTATTCATAAGTTGTTTCTTAATATATAAAAAAAAAACAAAAAAAAAAAAAAAAAAAAAAAAAAAAAAAAAAAAAAAAAAAAAATTTTATCAGTATTTTTTAAATTATTTTTATAATTTGTAATATTTTCTTGGTCAAGGTTTTTTGTAGTTTTCCCTGACCATGATTCATTGATAAAAGTATTTGGACTCGCGTCGTTCTAAATTCGTGTTCGTTTTTCGTATTGCTTTTCCAATGAATCAGGGAGAATTCTGAGAAAATAAATTGAAACCGGCTACAAACGTGAGGAATGTGATATATTGTAAATCACATTCTTTCGATTTTTATTTTATTTTGAATTTAATAAAGGGCTTAGCCCAACTTATTGCCGTGACGTAAGTCATTCAGGGAGTCATCCCTTGGCAATAAGTCTCTATATAAAAAAAAAAAAAAAAAAAATCGAACATAACAACAATAAACCCCATAGGAAACTAGATTCCTTCTCAAGCGCATCCAGGGGTGTAAGACAATCAAAAGTTATTAGCGATCGCGACAAATGAAATGGTACCGAAATTAGGCAAGATGATAATGAAAGGTCGCTGGAGATGGCCAACACCAACTAGTGTGTGAAAGAAGTTCTTAATTTTCCTCACAATTAGGAACTTTGTATAGGTTTTACAACATTTCCACTTTACTTTGTTCAACCAAGTTGTAGGTCAAGAGATTTCGTCCTTCGTCCTTTAAAGAAAATGCAACAATAGCGCATTCTGCGAAGACATTGAAAAAAGGATGTGCTTGAATAAATATGAAAACACTTAATATACTTTGTGTAAGACACACACAGAGTTTATTATAATGCAGGAAGTTGAACTACATACATGAAATCATATTCCATGAGAATTCACAGAGCCACTATCCTATCGAAAAAGGTTTCTTATCGGATCGTAACAATGATTTATTGTAAGGTGCACGTACTTATTTTCTGTGTGTGCAATTTGCACTACACACATAAGTTAGATTTCATTCATATTAAATAGGTTAAAGTTCCGCTGTATATACGTTCTACATGTGTGTAATAAACTACAATACATACATTTGTAGTTTTAAACAATGGTGTGTATTGTTATTATTCAGATAGTAAAATGTTGGGCAAATTTATGGAATACATATTGTACCAGTACTATACGTTAATGACCCTGCAGAATAAGTTTCTAGTAGTTGCTTAATTTTTTGAAATTATAAACGATAAAATGCAAATACCATTAAAGGTCACAAGTTGTGCTGCAAACAGGAAGATTCAGCTAATGTATCGGGTTACTTGGAGAACATGACATGCAATTAAAGAAAGAGTATATTTTAGATTTAGTATTTTACATAAGTAGCAAGAATTGTTAATGTACGATATTGATGATAAGCAAACTAAGTATTGTATTGAGTTATTGATTATATATTTATATTGATGAAGATGTTTTCTATCTCTTATAATTCTTAAAATTTTCGACAAAAAAGGATAGCGTCCATAATTTAAAGTTTCGTTTATTTACTGGAAATAAAACATCAAACAAAACTTAACTTGGTAAAGAATGTTTTAATTATTTCATATGTTTAGTCACAAGTTTTAGTTTTCTGTAGTTTTTTTGCAGAATTAAACAGTGTTGAGGATGAGCTTATATCTTCCTATTGGATCTGAACACTATTATCATTAAACAAATGTTTATTTGTTAGTCAGTAAAATACTACAAGGACTTTGGTTTCGCTTTTTTAAATGCTTTGATGGTGCGTTTACGGCAATAGTATAATTTATCTATACCTATAACGCTTTACCGATTTTGATGGCTATAGCTCATCGATTAATTCTAAAAAAAACGATATTGATTATATTGTTACTAAAAGTAGTTAGTAGCGAATATAATGGGGTTCGAATCCTAGAGAAATCGCAATGTACTTGCTCGTCCAAAAATAAGCACTAAAATTAGAATTTAACATATAATACTTTTAGGTTATACGACTTATTAGATTATTTGAAATTTAAAATGTAACCGCCTGTAAGTTTGAATCATTATGTACTGGTCAAAAATTTAGTCAAACCGGTTTGTGCGGTTTGCCCGGTTTTTGTGAAAGAACATGATTGTACATGCAGTTTATTTTTAGAAGATGACTCATTACATATCAGTATCGTTAGTTGTAAATAAGGGAATAAGGCTTCAATTTTCAGGTGTTTTCTCGATATTTCTGTCTATAAGATTGGAAGTTTCTGGAAGCTTTTCAATGAGTATAAAAGGTGGGGTTCGCTGCAAAGGATTCTTTAGTTATATGGAATTTTACCAGTCAAGTTTTAAAAGTTCTAAGTGATAAAGCTACCACCCAATAGAATTATTGTAAAGTACAAGTAATAAGTGTTTTTGTGTACATTTAAATTTGACAACAGTATAAATTGTGAACTTGTGTTATTTTTGATGTTAGTTAATTAAAGTTATTATATGTAAAGTAATAAACTTGTGTTGTGTTTTATTTGCAAAATCATTTACGAACTCGAAAGCCTGAATTTCGTAACAATATGTACTCACGAAAGGTTTTAAAAAGTTTCGATAAAAAGTTCTAACTGTGTTTATATGATACACATATACAACTACAGCATAGACCTTTTAACAAAGTGGGATGTAGTGTCACTGGAATGTGTTAGAACGTAATCTTTTAGATGCGTAGAAGGCGGTGAATTTAATTTAGTTTCCTCTTTTAAAAAGTTTGGTCTGCAATTATCCCGCTTGTAGGCTATATGTTATACTGATCGTTATGCTGAACTTTCTATTGAATTTCACTAGTAGACATCATAATCATAATCAGCGTGTTTCTTAGTTTCTTAGTATAATTTATTATTAAATACAATTCTTAGCTAATACAGCAAAGATTACAAGATGAGTTCTTACCTATACCTTACGAGTATATACGTAGAATATTAATATATATTACAAATGATGGCAAAATCTAAATGAATAGTATAGGGTGCCTATAATGTAGCAAAAACTCAAGAACTCTTATTGCGCTAACAATATGCAATGCTAGCCATTTTATATAAAACAAAGTAACACTGAGAATAATACCAAGAATATAAATACACATTCACTGGTGCAAGCAAAGTCTAAGTTTACACTGCATACAGTTTACAACTACTGGCGGTCGCGTTGGTGGCGTGCAACGAACTCATAAACATTTTTCGCCAGTGGTCGCCATTGGCATTTGTCGTGCCGGGTCTGTGTACAGAGAACAAAGTCACTGGCGGCAGGCCGATCTGAACCATTGCCACAAATGGAACCAAGCCAACGAATGGATACAGCAGCCAGGGCATTGACTGTGACACGAGGCTCGTCTATCACTCTGTGATCAAAAGGGAACTTTTCTGGTCATACATACTCGTAGAATTAATTCCGTCAAATAAGGTATCGATCGCGAGGACACCTAGCATAATATCTACTAAATCGAACTCAAAGTGTGGGTTTGTTTTTTGTTCAAATGTAACTTGAAACCGCATGTGGTTGCTTGCCTTAACCCGCTTCTTTTTAGTTCTGGAAATATATTCACTTCTGTACGACTATGCTCATATGCTCGACTTTGCGAGAAAGACTAACGTAGAATTTTCACGCGAAGTCATAAATTTATTATATTGACAAATTTGACAAAAATTTAACGCGGAAGAGAATGGTTTTAAAGCAGTAGTACAATAAAAACCAACAAAAACGGTAACGAGCTGTTTCATGCTATATTATGTATAGCCTACAAATACAGAAGTTTCCCTGCTGATAACCATTGAGTATGCATCGTGCATATAAATCTTTAAACTTTCTCTTAGCAGAAATAAACAAAATTTAATTTTTCACGCACGATTCATCGAAAAGAGACCTCTCAAAACAGTTCTCACAGGCTTAGACGACTTCGCAGAAACTGCAATAATAGACGAACTCAATCGTAATAAAATATTCCCGTTGGAGATTAAAATAAAAAAGGCCATAACAATTAAAATTTCTTCTTAATTCTCTAATCGGAGATACATGTGTTTAAAATTTTGTATGGGATCCCCCCGACCCTGCAGCCCGATCACTACCAAATTTTTATAAAAAGTGTTGTCTATCGCAGATACACATGCGTATAAGATTTAAAGAAAATCGGATACTTTTTTTATAAAAATATTTATTATAATAGAAAGTGAATCGGAGATACTCATGTGTGCAAAGTTTAAATAAAATCGGGCTTTAGAAAGTGGGTTAAAAATTGATCACACGATTTGGTGTTCCAGCCAGCCACGGGCATGCGAAGTTAATGTAGAGAATTTAAAAATAAATATTCACCAAAAACGATACTCGGACCAAAGCACTTTTCTCCTCCACTTTGAGAATTGAGGCAGTGCAGAGCACTATTTGAAATGATTGTCTTCTGCAAAGAGACCAACTAGATGCTACCGATGCCAATCATTTGGACATGGATCTAGATGGTGTAATCTACCACCCTTTGCTTTATCTTCGCCGGAGAGCGTTTATCAAACGACTGTTCACAAAGTGCACAATTGTCACGGCGTGCATCCATCGAGCGCTTTCAACTGCCCAAAGCGTGCGGAATATGTCAGGCTGCAATTGGCTTTACGTGAACGCACGAAGATATCGGTGCTGAATGTGAAATCTCATATGCCTCACATTGAACGAAATAACAATTGAGTTTTCCTACTCTTGGAACTAGAAATAAATTCAATAACATTAAATCCACATCATTTAGCACGCAAATGTTATATTAGCAAGCTGCTAGCACTAGCAACATGGTTGAGAGAGGAACAGTAGTATCTTTTCTACTTTCTATGGAAGAACTTTTTTCTCTATTAGAGGCAATAAACGAGTTAATCAATTGTAGAAAAAAAAACAACCCGTAAAAATTAAAATTTTCCACGTTTGGGGCCCGGGGCCTCCAAAGTTTTTACAAAAGTGCTGTTCATTAGAGATACACATGTATATAAAATTTGAAAAAAATCGGGTTAACTTTTTAAAAAAAATTAATGGGGCACCATGACCCTGGGGCCCGGGGTCCCCAAAATGTTTACTAAAAGTGTTGTCCATCGGAAGTTCACACGTATATAAAATTTGAAGAAAATCAGGTTAATTTTTTTAAAATATTTGTTGGGCCCCATGATCCTATGATTGAAAAATTACGCCATCGCAAGCCGAACGCTAACCAATTGTTTTAAATTTTGACTGGTAGAAGCCGAGATATATGGCACGGCAAACAAACACACAAACGTGCAAACGTACACATGTTCATACTTTCGCTGAAAAAATGTCCTCTGAATATAAGATTCGCCCTTCGGGCTCGCAATAAGTAACTATAAGTTCATAATCTTACCTGCGTAGACAATATGGAACAAAGAAACGCGTCAAACGCGATGCGAGGCATACGTGGGATAAAAAAATATATTTTGTGGAATTACACAAGGCCCACTTGTTAGTTTAAATTTGAGCTCTTAAGCTAACTCGTTCCACACTCACATTGAGGCTTTCATGCCACTCTGTGCCATGATTTTCTGAGCATAGAGGTTAACATTATGTTTAAAACGCTAAATCAAAACTTTTTTCGATTTTCAGTCTAAGGACTAATCACCCTTGCAAAACCTTGAGCATAATTTTGCTTTTTCAGGAATTGTTGTTGCCTCCTCTAACCTCTATATTATAATTAAAAAGACTTTTAAGATTTTAGTAATTCCTGCAAATCTTGTTTAACCTAATCCAGTCTGGTGGAAAACCAGATACGCAAAATGTCGTCGAATCTTGCGATCAATACTTAACCCACTTCCCAAAGCCAGATTTTATTGAAACTTTGCACACATGTGTATTTCCGGTGACAACACTTTCGGGCCACAGGGCCGAGGGGTGCCCATATACTTTTTTCAAAAATGAACCCGATTTTCTCCAATGACAACAATGACAACACTTTTTATAAAAATTTGGAAGTGATCGGTCCCTAGGTCCGAGCAGCCCATTTAAATTTCTTCAAAATTAATTCGATTTTATTTTGCACATTTGTGTGCTTGCGATAAGAGAATGTACCTGAAAAATTTAATTTTTTTGGTTTGTTTTTTCAGTTCTATATTTGGAAATTGGTAGAATTTCCAAATATTTTCAAAACAATTCACATTTGAAATATGAATTTTTCATAACTTTTAATTGCTTATCCGCAAATTCTTTTAAAATAATTATAAGCAAATTCAAAATTTCAAGTTAGTTCATTTGTGATGTATGAACGGAACTAAAAATTTTAAAAAAATTGCGTTGGTTATTTGTACCGGACAGTTTAAATGCTGCTAAAATGCTCGAACACTATCAACATTTTGTCAATCTAACAAATCAATCGCAATGTATAATGAAAATATAATTTGATAGGCACTTTTAAAGGATACCTATATTCTAAAGCTACAGAATGAATTAGCTTAAAAGAATTTTAGTTTCATGAAAAACTTTTTTTATAATATTCCTCCTCAAACTACCTCTATGAACCAACAAATCCTCAAAATTCCTCCTTTGCCGAGTGCTAAACAATTGTTTTAAAACAAGTCCATCAAATTATGACCGGTAGAAGTCGAGATGTACGAGTGGACAAACTAATAAACTGACAAATTCCTTTGCCCTGATTATTAGCTTCGCCCTTCGGGCTCACAATTAATTGACATTAAAATTATAAGGGAAAGGTAAATGTTAGTTTTTAACTTCGTTTACTCGTTATCTGCAAAATTTATGGTTGGGTTCTACATAATTTTTTCTGGCCACCCGATTACATTTCTTTATTAAAAAACACCTCGTTTATTTTATTTAGTATTATTTATTCCAAATTTGTTAGTGCCATGCGCTTAGCGCTTTAAATTTAAATCGATATTAGAGTGACCAGCCGTGCTAGTTTAAATTGCTTGAGTAAATCAACATATAACATACTCGTATGTATTTTTTGCGTTGATTACGAAAGTCATACAATCAGAGAAATTCTTCACATTTCAAGGATTATCCGCTCGCCAGTCATATTGGTTGGTCATGGCACGACAGCCGACGAACACATTTAACCTACGGTAATGTCATCTGATTCTGTAACAGTCAACGCTTCCAAATCTTTCAGAAGGTTATCTGCGACCACACAGTAACTAATGCACGCCGTCGCCAGACGATCATGTTTGACCTTTTCTCGATCAATTATTGTATTGCATTGTATATTGTATATTCATTCAATGCATTTACCATTTGCTTTTTTCATGTAAAAGCAGTTATTGATATCTTTGATCTTAGTCTACATCCTGTCATAAATTAGAGGTTCGTGTTGAGCTCAATTCCTAATCTGATCATACTTTTGCACTTCCTCGACTGTTAACACAAGGAAAAAATATCCAAAGTCTCTTCGTGAAGACCAAATGTTCCATTATCGATCTCGAAGTTGAAGGTTGTATAACAGCTGAAAGAGTAATTGGCGATTTGCCTCATTGAAATACGAATGCGTTCAGGTGAAAACATTTCAAACTAATTAATTCCGACATTAATGGAAAAATTATCCACAATAATATCAATGCAATTTTTGCGTTTTAATTTTTCACCGCTTTGATTAGATTTAACTCAAAACGATTTACGTAAACGAACTTTAAAATAAATTAATTTTTAGTATTTATTTGACTGCACTAATGGGCTGTGTTTCTTCTTCCTGTGATATATATCAGAGGACATTCTGTCATGCCACAAAGTACACAATTATTGTTATTAAAACTAAATAAAATAGTTATAAAAAGTTGCGAATTAAAAAACTGAGAAGTTTTATAAAACCTTTTCTAGGTTTTTCTAATTTGTATTCCTTACCTATCCTATTTTGGACGATTAAAGTTACGATTTGATAGCGTGGCGAAATGACAGATTTCCATTCTTTTTAGTTTGCCACAATCGTCAAATTCATAAATTGGCGGCGATTCGACACGAATTTGATTGTGTGCCTTCATCTGGCATGGAAAATTGGCATAAAGTGGTGCTATAAAGTGGTTTTAGATTTGTCTCGAAAGGGAATTTAGTGAACGTTATAGATCGTACTTTGTTGCCGCAGCGTACTTTTGTCCATAATATTAAATGCGAATATACTCGAAATTGGTAATTTGTAAAAAAAAATTTAGTTTTGTTATAGATAGAATAACACATTAATACCGAGTGGGCTCATTTTATGATCGTTCGAAAACGAAGTGTACAATCTTTGTATCTGCTTTCCAACTTCTTCGAAGTGCTTGATCACTCGGTGTTTTTTAAATTCTCTATATTAACTTCACGTGCCCATGTGTTTCTTTGTCTCATATAAATTTTTAAAAATTAACCAGATTTTATTAAAATTTTGTACATAAGTGTATGTGGCCTCGCTTAAATTGCAACTGTATGTGTCTTATTTTATTTATTATAAGCCGATAATGAAATAAAATGAAATAAAACTTAATGATTTTTAAGTATGTAATACATATAAAATATCAGTATCAAAATCGTTGCACGATATCATATTACATATTTGATACAAACTAACATGTTTACAGATCAATCCTTGTGAGTCATAACTCATAACACTTACAATCTTTTAAAGATTTCTTCCGACCTTACTAGCAAATTCTAACACCAACAAAAGAAGAAATGTAAATTATGCCAAATGACATTCCACGATATTTTGAGGACTTTGTGAATTTTCTCTTGTAGTTTGGTTCAGTTCATTATCAAAAATTTAACATTACTTCTATTAAATCATACACAAACACAACAATGAAAAAAGCTTGTTTTAATTTTTTTACAAATTCAATTCAAAATTAAATGTTGATTAATGTTTTCTAAAAGCAAAGAAATTGATATAAGGCTTTAGGGTTTATTTAGTGAAAATAGCAGAAACTGCAAAAGAATTATAAAAAACCAAAATGAACAAAATCAGGTTATTTTTGAAGAAATTTACAAACAAACAAAAAAACAAACAAACAAACAAACAAACAAACAAACAAACAAACAAACAAACAAACAAACAAACAAACAAACAAACAAACAAACAAACAAACAAACAAACAAACAAACAAACAAACAAACAAACAAACAAACAAACAAACAAACAAACAAACAAACAAACAAACGGGCCCGCGAAGTTAATATAGAGACTTTAAAAAGATGGAATGCTCTGGTAGATCACGCTCTCCTAACCTAACGTATCACTAGTGTCTTGCTGTTCTCTCTAACCACAATTTGTACACTAAAAGCAAAAACTAAAATGAAAATTTTCAAATTCCTTGAAACCAAAACCTTCTCTATAGAAAGCCCAACTGTATCGCTGACAAAACCTTCTCTATAGAAAGCCCAACTGTTCCGATCATACACAGATACATGCTTAGATTTTGACCAATATATTAGTTTATATATAGTAATATATTATATTATATTAGTAATCAACTAAAGAGCCAAATTCATATAAAATTTTTCTGTTTCCCACTACCAAATCTTACGTTTTTCGCTCTTTGCGACTACTTATTTTTTGTACACTGTATTCACATCCCACAAACACACATGCGTTTGGTCTTGGTTTACAGCATTAGTATGCGTAGAGTTGGGCTTTCTATAGAGAAGGTTTTGATCGCTGATACACAGATACATGCTTAAAAACAATCCCAAATGTTTATGCATTGGTAATCAACAAAAGAGATAAATCCATATTGATTTTTTCTGTTTCCCACTCTTACGTTTCTCGCTCTTTGCGACTGCTTATTTTTTGTACACTGTATTCACATCCAAAACCTTCTCTATAGAAAGCCCAACTATAAATGTACCAAAAATAAGCAGACGCAAAGAGCGAGAAACGTAAGATGTGGTAGAAGGAAACAAAAAAAAATTAATATGGATTTTGCTCTTTAGTTGATTACTAATACAAACACGTTTGGGATAAATCTAAGCATGTATCTTGTTTTCTTGAAGCACAGATACGAATACTAACGAAATATTTATGTATTGGTGAATAAATTAAGAGCAAAAGCCAAGCAAAAACCATATGAAATTTTTCTGGTTTTCACTACCACAACTTACGTTCTCGCTCTTTTGACTACCGCCAGTTGGCGCGTTTCATAAAATGCGTTTGCTTCAAAACACTCTCTATGGACAGCCCAACTGTACGCATACTAATGCAGTTAAAAAAACGAAAACCGGCTGTATTTGTGAGATGTAAATACAATGTAGAAAATATAAACAAACGCATATAATGAAACGCGCTAACTGGTGGTAGTGTAAAGAGTGCGAAAGGTAAGTGGTAGTAGTGAGGAACAGAAAACTTTTATATAGATTTTGCTCTTCCGTTAATTACAAATACATCTAATTTTCGTAATTTTTAAAGATGTATCTGTGATCTAGCAAAACAGTTGGGCTTTCTATATAGAGGGTTTTGGTCTGCTTAGTGTTTCTATATAGAAAGCCCAAGTGTACATACTAGTGCAGGGAAAAAATGCGAAAATTGTCTGTATTTGTGAGATGTGAACACAGTGTAGAAAGAAACGCGCTAACTGGTGATAAAGAAAAGAGTGAGAAAACTAAGTGGTAGTAGTAACAGAAAAATTTTACATGGAATGTGGCTTTTGTTATTTACCAATACATCTTATTTTCGTACTTTTTAAAGATGTTCTGTGATCTATCAAAACAGTTGGGCTTTCTATAGAGATGGTTTTGCATACAACTCAAACTCGTTACCTTTTTGTAACTAAGCTAAGAGCTCATACATAGTATATAGGTACTACAAACATTTTCCAAATGATTTCGATTTAAGGCTAAAGACAAATAAAACAATGTGACTACGTACGATGGTTACGCCTTCATTGACATTGCGAACATAACGACATGCATTGCGACAAACTGGTTTAAAGAGTTCATTGATCCAGTTTGTATTCCTTGAATTGTAGAAGTAGATGGTGCATTTATGTTTGAGTACATAGATCTTTAGAAAGACGCAACCCGTTCGGATTGGAAGAACATAAATCCTGATGGACCTTTTTTTGTAGTGTGTTTCTAGATCAGTATTAAAACTCGACAACAATTTAATAAACAAATCTAAAGCACCCAGAGTTGGTCTTTTGTTTAACTAATAGCAGAGCAGAAGATTAATCGGAACAGTTTTTGTGAGAACTCTTGATTGAAGGACTTGTGATTGAGGCGAGAAAATGTTTATTATTACAACTTAAGCATATCAAAAACATAACGCAAATCCTCGGTCGTGTTAAAGCAAATATGTTTCTAGCTTAAGAAGTGGAAACTGGATTGCTGCGATTGTGAGCAAAAGAATACGAGAATACTCCTCGGACAACATCAGAAGTATTTTGGGTTACTCAGCCGAAACCAACAGAACTAAATTTGTTTCTTTTATTTGTGTTGTTCTTAAGAGCTGTGCAAGTGCAAGTGAAGTGGTTCCATTATTATACCTAAATATATTAAAAATAATCCAATAAAAGCGTTGCTAGTTATATGGTTAGTACTCATAGAGTATTCTCCATTTTCTTATGACTTTCGAAACTCTAATAGCTACTCATAAAATGCAACCAAAGTTCTCTTGGAATAAAGAACCTTTGGTTATTATTTTTTTTAGTAATGGTGCATGTCGAAGGCCGTTTGGAAAATGGGAAAAAATCATCAGAATTAGTTATGGTTTTATTACACAGCACATATTACGTTTGGTTGTTTTAATGTTTGCTCTGAGTAAATGCTGTTGGAGTTTGACGGGGATAAGGCGCTGACGTTGAATCAGTCAGCAGCTTCATTGATATCAGCCAGCAAGTCGAATAGGGTCTTATTTCGGATCTGGTTCGGTCACGTGTCCACTTATAGCGTGATCTACGTTCTCTGCGCAGAGTGGTCGCTGCTTCTACGACGAACACAAAAGCAAAATATTTGTTTTTGAAGGATTTTTATCATGTGCCGGTGTTTATAGCCTTATATGGTTTTTGTCTTCGGGCGGAAAAGAATTTGTTGACGTAGGTAGTAGGATCAAAGAATCTTCCAAAATGATGATGATGATGTTTTAAGTTCAATAGCACTTGCAGCAGCTGAATGCTTAGCATTTTTGTTTGTACGCCTAAATCTCTAGGTACTGGTCCATGAGTGCGGTATTGTATGTTATATTTTGTGTAGACGAAACTTATAATCTGCTTTTTGATCTTCGTAGCGTCAACGTCAATGACAGCGAATACCCGTCTGTTATCTTGCTTCGTTAAACGCACATGTCACATGCAATACATAGCTATAAAATTTGTAATGTAATTTAATTAAAATGCAGTATGTTCACGTAAACTCTCAAATGGTTTCCTCAGTGTGGGGCTGAAAAAGTTTGGTAGAGATTCTTTTTCGTGTTGAAAATGTTCCCCGAGACTTTCCCATTTTTGTCTGTAAAAGGGAAAGTAGTCAGCAGCGTTCTTGAGTTCCATAAAATAAATAAAATTGGCATTCTTCAAATAATTTCTTAAAATTGTAGTTAGTGATATTGAGAATAATCATATAAACCGTAACGACATTAGTGTAAGATACAACTACCTATGATTTGTATAGAGCATTTTAAACATCTATGATGCTATTAATTTTCGAGAAATCAAAGAACAAAAAAAACATCAACTTTACAACAACACAGCAACAGCGAAGTACAGCACAAAATTTTAATTTTCTACGCGTATTAAGATAGACTTAGCACTTAGTGAACACAAAAATTGAAAAACTAGGAGGAAAACAATGGTTGGACTGTAATATCGAAGGCACATAAAATCACTTAATCCGCTCGCCATCTGTACTGAAAGCGAGTAAAGCGGGTGAAGAACATCAGCAATTGACATTTAACTGCATTCCAAGGTTGCATAATGAATTACTGCAGGTTTGATATTACTAAACTAAACAGGAAAAACCAATGCGCCACTATGTTCGGTGATAACGTCGCTGAATCTATTAACAAAACCTTTGACCTTATCCTGATATAGAAGAAATCATTGACACTGAGCTGCTCACAAAATTTCAGTTTTCCACGCATCATACGCGCCACACGTGACTCGCGATACGCGTCACACGCGGAATCTCAGAAACGCCCTTCGAGACTAAGCTACCCAAAAAATTTCAACACCCCTCTAAAACGTGTAGAATGTGATTAAAATAAGGTAGGGCCTATTTCACAGATTACCCCACTTTCCACGCTTCACACGCGCCACACACGACTCACGACACGTGTCACACGCGAGATATCAGCTCTCTAGGTCGCGTGAAAGGGGACCTCAAATAAGTCGAAAAAAAGACAGACAGGAAAAGTCAAGATAAATTAAAGTTTTTTATAAAAACACTAGATTACTATTGTGTGTGTAACTTCGCAAAGTCTATTTCCAAAAAAAAGTATTTAGGTCAATTTAAATAAACCATAAAATAACATAGCCTGACTAGCGAAAGCGATGCACAACGCGGACAACATAAGAATTGTGTTTACTTCCAAAACGGAAAAATTTTTATTTTTCAGACGAACATCCTAAAACCCCATCCCATACAGTATTGGGTGTGGCGCGTTGTTAAAAATTCAGAAGAATATTTTATGCAATATGTATGCTAAAAAGAATTAAAGACAGTCGTGTATTACTGCTTCATCATAATTTTCATTTGTTTATTATATTTTGGTTGTGATTTTGGAATCGCTCCGGAAACTTATTATATTAAGCCAGAAGATCGCCAACAATTGCGTCTGCTTTTGTTGTTCACGCGCCAGCTGTCCAACATGACGATTTTGTGTAACTTAATTAATTTAAAGCAGATTTAAAATAACATTTGTTTTTGTATAGGTTATAAGAACTGTAGCATAATACACAATGAGTTTCCCGTGAAGTGTGTCTGTTATTGGAACATTTGATAGATGGATCAGTCGTCGACAAACTAAGTAAAACAATAATTTAAGGTACTTGATGATAAACAAGCGTTTTTGTGCTAGAAGTTATTATAAAAAGCACTGCAATTTGTTATTATTATTAAATGCTTTTATATTAACTTTCTTGTGGCTCTCTGTCTTTCTGTCGGTTTATATGTCAGTCTGTCACGCTTTTTTCATTACAAATCAGTGAGTTAGTCTCGTACGCAAGTTTGTAGTAGGACTTTTCGAGGGGTCTTTTGGTGGTCTTCAGGTGGGTCTAGAGGGGGTCTTGAGGTGGTTTAAAGAGGGTTTTAAGTGGGTTGTTGATTTGATATTTTTGAGGGTGTCTTAAGATGATGTTAAGGGAGTATTAAAAGAGTTACTTGAGGCGGTCTTGAGGGTGGCTTAAGGGCGGCTTGAGTGGAGTCTTTAGATGGTCATTTTGGGGTTTGTGGGAGTTTGAGGAGAGTTCGAGAGGGTATTGAGTGGGGTCCTGAAGGGGGTCGTAACGTAGTCTTAAAGGAGTCTTGAGAGGGTTTTGAGAGGGGTCTTAAGGGAGTTCTGAGTGGATCTTCAGAGAGTATTAAGGAGATATTGAGGAGGTCTTGAAATGGGTCTTGAGGGTGGTCTTAAGGGGGTCTTGAGGGCGGTTTACAGGAGTCTTGAGATGTTCTTGAGGTGGTTTCAATGGGGGTTTGAAAGGGTCTTGATGAGGGTTTTGCAGACGGGTTTTTGAGGTTGTATTTAGGTGGTCTTGATGGGTTCTTAAGGGGAGATCTCCGAGTCTCCGATTTAAGAATGAAAAACAATCTCTTTCATGTTATCCTGTTAGTCCAGTTTTCAAGACATTTTTCGATGATCTCGTGAATAACAGCCGCAATGTTATGTTTTAAAAATTGTCTCTGGATCCTAACATCTAACATCCGCATAACATCTATCCTTAACGGTACCCCATAGAAAGAAGTGCATCGGCGTCAAATCGCAGCTCCGCGCAGGCCAATTGATATCTCCAAAATGGATTATTAGGTTGCCAAATTTGGCGCGCAAGAGATTGATTGTCAGTCGGCTTGTATGGTATGTGGCGCCATCATGTTGAAACGAGAGGTCGTCCACATTCATAGCGTCAATTTGAGGCTGCAAAAAGTTGCAAGGCTCTTTAACAGTCGCCACTGACGGTAGCGGCGTTTCCAGCTGCGTTCTCGAAGAAAAATGGGCCAATAAGCCAACACTCTAAAATCCACACCAAACTGTCACTCCTGGTGCATTAATTTTATAAAAAAAAAAATTTTGGTAAGAAATCACACATAATGCTACTATTTCATGTAATTTTTTCAGTGGAACCGAAACAAAGTCTTGAATTTCTGACTCATTTTTCAAAACAAAACAAAAAACACAGTTATCTTGATGTCAACGATTTTAGCCTTTTGCCATTGAATTCAGTACTAAATACTCTTTCTTTCTCTATTTCACAATTTTTTCTATCTCACATATATATAACACGTGTATAAAATTTGATGAAAATCGATAAATCACTTCCAAAATTTTACAAAAAGTGTTGTTCATCGAAGATACACATGTGAATGAAATTTTAAGAAATTCGGATAATTTTTTTAAAAAAGCCCCTGACTGCCGGGCCCGATCACTTCAGAATTTTTACAAAAAGTGTTGTTCATCGGATTTTTTTTATATCATTTGCGCACGCGAAAAGGGGCTCGCTACCTTTAAATGCTTAGCTACATGTTTGGCACAACGTGGACGTTAAGGAAAAGTAGGAGAAAAGAGGAGATGTCTATCATAGTGATGTGGAAAGACAAAACTTGACAAAGCATTCCACATACGTGTTGTACGGCTGAAGAACGAATCCTTGAACTTTACTGTACGTACGAAGATGGGCTAAGGGTAAAGTGGTGAGCATTTAGAGCGCCACGAGTACTGCGGTTGAATTCAAGGAGAGGTGGCATGCAACTGGCTATTTCTCTTGAGCACCCCTGGTAGAAGAAGCGATAAAACAGTGACTAGCTGGAAACGTTTCTACAGTGTTCAAGCGAATCTATTGATTTCGCTATATTTCCGACACCGATAAGTTTTAACGCGCAGTTTTGAATTCTATCTAGCTGATGCAAGGTAGTTTTAGGCGCACCAAACCAGATATGGCAATTGAACTCAAGTTTAGGGCGAATTAAAGCCTTGTAGATAGTAGCCAGATCAGAGGGAGTGAAATATTGCTTTCATCAGGCTAGAAAACCTAAAAATTTCGCAGCATTTTTGGCGACGGTAAATATGTGGTCGTTCCAACGAAGCTTGTCGTTAACGCACATACCGAGAATGGCCAGTTTTTCAGTTTCCTCGATGCAAGTGCCATTCATGGATAATGGCATGGGATTTAGGATTCGCTTAGACGTCAGGAGACAGCATTGGGTTTTGTAAGCGTTAAATTCTCCCCATTTTATTATGCTGTCCAGATCAGAATTTAACGTGCTTACGTTTAACGTTTGAGCTCCACATGAGAAGTGGATGGACGTTCCTCAAACTTATATGAGAAGCTTAGAGTGCATGAATTTGAAGAAAATCGGGTAAATTTTTAAAAATAATTTGCATGGGCGCATGTATTTTCAATAAAATCGCGCTTTGGAAAGTGGGTTAAAAACTTATCGCAAGATACAACGACAAACAGACAAACACACGTGCACGGGAAGTTAATATAGAGAGTTTACATTTTTATCATGCACGCAGTGAATTTTTACATAGCTGATATGATATTTTAAATAAGAATAAATTTGAATTTAACGTTTTGACTTTAATTTATTAATTTATCTTTTTTCACTTCGTAATTAGTGTGTTTGTATTTATTACTCGCACACCCGCGAGTATATTTTTGGTGGCTGAATATGCGTTTTATTTCGAGAACTTATGAACGATAACACGACCATCCGTTTCTACGCCTTTAATTAGCGGACAAGCAGTGTAACTATACCAGCACCGAGAATCGACCACCGTCCAATTAATGTCATCCAAGTCTACCAAGCAAGATAGAAAAAACCAATAGCAGCAAACGAAAGAGGTTAGTAATTCCCAGGCATCTAATGCGTTTGGACGAAATCGAGAGATGGCGGTTGATTCCTGATTCAGATGCAAACGAAATTGATTCAAATTACTGTTCCGATTGGGATTGGAAGTATTGGAACGGGTAGTGTGTATAATAGTACGAGTATATAGAACCCTCATTGTTCCTCATAGAAATACTATTTTCTATGTTCTTTAACAATGGTTTTAAGTTTCTACGCCTGGCTGGAGAGACTCATTGACTCATTGTCGGCACGTTTCACCAATGTTAATTAGGGCAGATAGTGCTTATTGATCTGATCGAAGCGGCGTATGAGTTGAGATAAATTCCAGTGACTCATCTTTACGTTGAATTACTAAAATTTCAAGTGATTGCTTTGTTCTAAGAAAAACCTTCTGCTGTTGCTTTAAGAACTAATTAAAATTATTACTTATATAAATACACATGGAACTTTGGATTAGATTTTTTTCAGTCTCTTTTTCATTTGTATATCAAAAATCAAAAAAAAACTTTACTTTTCTTACCTATATACCTGAGATACTATGTTATATTCTGAAATATATCTCTCTAATGGTTAATAGTTATATCCGTAGGGAGTGGCGAATTATAACAAAATGAAACTGTGTATCAAATTATAGTCACGAAGTCATTTACCTATGTTGTGTGTCCGCATATAGTTTTTGACTCTCTCTTTAATCGGGAATCATCACGTTAATAAAGGTTTGAATGATTGATAATTATCAAAAAACATTATTTTTAATGCTGAAATTTTTGGGATAAGCAAAAGGGAGTGTATGAATTCCAAGTATGGTTGGGGAGGCAGAGGTAGAGGGCTAATAAACTCTCCCATAAAATACAATATTACGGAACCTGTAATATGCCAAAAACAGAAGTTGATGTTAGAGCCAAAAATGATAACAAATAAGGAGTGTAATTTCTTTTAATATTACAAGTACTCAGACTCAGAGTATTAGGATTATTTATTTTTATCAAAAAATAAAAGTTTTTGTATAAAATGCTAAATCTATCTTTATTAAAAAAACCTGTTACTCCATTGACTTAACAAATAAAAATAACTTTCGTTCTATCTTTCGTATTGCTTTATTGCAAATGATAAATAAACAAATAAAATATCAACCACTGTAATTTTTGATTTGGATTAGATTCTGCTTGCAAATTTATAAAACTATACATAAACATACATATATTCGTAAGATAGTTGAGCGGACCTTCTCAGCTCGCCGATAGCCGATAGAACCCCTATATGAAAAGTTTATCGTACATTGTGTACTAGCATGCAGGATAGGAGTCTAAGAGACATAAGCAGGAGAACCAAAATCAACCGAAATGTACTTTTTGCCAAATTAAACGATGTTTGACAAAACTGCAAGCTGAGGTTTGTGTATTCAGAATCACACCTGGGAGAGCAGTAGACGAAATACAAAATACCCAGCCTTTATACGAACCAGAAAGATAGTTCTAACGTACTCTATTTATGTACTTGTGCATTTAACGTGGAATCAGCAAGAAGTAGGAAAGACACACAAATATAATATAACTCGTACTGGCCTGGGTCTGGCCTTCCCATGCATAATTTTCATTGTGAAATAAGAAAAACAAATCCAACAAAAAAATATATAAAAAAACACGAACACTACAAATATATATATACGAACAGTATATATAGCAGATAGAAATATTTTTAAAATAACACGCATTGTTCGCAAATTGATCAGCGAAGCGAATAGGTTATATACATATATACATAAAAATGTTCCGGCACTTCTGGGACCTGCCTAGAAGTCTCGATGAAATTTTGTTAAATTCTAGAGTGCAATGCATTCCCAAAAATGTTCATTATCAAACAGATTTCAGAGTTTGAATGCATTCTTCCAAAATAGCGACGATAAACACAAAGGTGCGTTGCTGCATAATGAATTGAGTTTAGCACGTTGCTGCAGAAAACAGAAGGCCCGGCCATTAAAAAACGCATAACCACATAAGTAGCACGTTGTCTAATGTCTGCCTATGAAACTTTTATGAATGTGTTTTGGAAAAAACTAATTGCTTGGCTTTGAGTATACCGCAAAAAAACACGTAGATTTAAATCACCTGCAACTGTTTTTTATGTGACTGGTGAGTTCGATTTTAAGATTTTGTAGAAAAATAACGGAATTAACACTCTGAAAGTACCGAATGAAACTAAGTAAGTAGTTTCTATTCCGGAAACGCTTAGAGAATTCCAACATGTATGTATATTGTATATAATTGTTCTGTTATACACATCTTGGCAAGTTTAGTTTATTTTTTACTCCCCATGCAAAAATGCATTAATACAAATGTTTCACAAACTTATTTTGTACTTATGAAAACATAGAGTAGGAACTATATTCTTGTTATGGAAAAAGAGATTTAGAGTAAAGTAATTTATTATAATTAAACGGAACACCTTATTTGTATTATGTCATTTTTTTACCATCCTACAACATAGAATTCTGATCTTCAAGT
The DNA here is from genome assembly GCA_947095585.1 of Nephrocerus scutellatus. Lineage (NCBI taxonomy): Eukaryota > Metazoa > Arthropoda > Insecta > Diptera > Pipunculidae > Nephrocerus > Nephrocerus scutellatus. The sequence continues at coordinate 32,187,998 of OX352762.1, read as the reverse complement.
GGAAGGCGTTTGATAGACTTAAACACACAGATCGCTTCTTTTATTTGTTGTGTTTTGTGTTTGTTTTGTTTGCGTTTATAATATATTTAATTATGCCTGCATGGGAAATTTTAAAGCAGAGATTCAAGAGCTGAATGTACTCGTATATTGAATTACAAATTTTTACATACATATTTACTTTCTCGAAAAGCACAACTAAGATATATCTTCATCCTTAGGTCTTCAATTTCTTATTAAATTTTGCATCTAAATTCTCTAATCGCAGAAATTGATATGGATGTTTTTTTTTATTTTAGGAGAAAATCATCGAAAGAGACATTTGACATCAGATGTCAAAGTTGAAAATGCTCAGATCATTTTATTCTGAGCACTTAGAGCACGCTCATCCTCTGAACAAATAAGAAACACGAGCATTTTTCTTGAGAACACTTTGACTGCTCTGAACTAATTTATGAAAACGCCAAATGACTCGTTTCATTTGCTGGGTTCATTTGTGGGTGAGCTAAGATTTCTCTCTCGTGGTTTCAGTTTAACGTTGCATTTGCGAACTGTGTCCGGAGTACGGTTTGATTTTATGTAACTTTGTTTTGTAACCGATAATGTTACTTTGCTACACGTCGGCAATCGGGTACAGCGGGCACTCACCTCGTTCACCTCGAAAACTCTGTCACTTTGAAAGCTAACCTTTGGGTATGGTTTCGGATACGGTTTGTGCAATTAGAAAGAGACATTACTAAACAAAATACATACATATTACTTAAAGATGAAATGGAATTTTCATAATCGATTCGACTTTTATATCGACTATTACGCACATTCATGGTAACTTTGTGAAATGGCATTAATAATGATTGTGTAAGTCGGAGTAATGTATATTGATGCTTGAGAAATGATGTGAAACAGAAATTTTCTGTTTTCGTTCAATATTAGAAATAATGACATTATTAACAACCGTGTAAGTGCCGAGTTAAAAATATGGCGACGGAAACTCATAGTGCTTCCATGAACAGGCAGAATAGATTTTGCAATCAAAATCCACCACCAAACCAAGCAGCGCAGCCGACTGCGCAGCACACACGGCACACAGTCATTAAAGCACGACGGTATCTGATGCCACTATATGATATTTAAAAAAATTTATATGAAAGTATTGTCACCGGAAATACACATGTGTACAAAATTTCAGGAATATCGGGCTTTAGGAAGTGCGTTAAAAATTGATAATTAAAAAAAAATTGTATGGGAGCCCCCGACCCCGGGGCCCGATCGCTGCAAAAATTTTACAAAAAGTTTTGTCCATTGGAGATACACATGCGTATAAAATTTGAAGAAAATCGGAAACTTTTTTCATAAAATGTGTATTGGTGCCCCCCGACCCAGGGGCCCAATCACTTCCAAATTTTTACAGAAAGTGTGTCCATCAAAGATACACATGCGTATAATTTGAAGAAAATCGGGTAAATTTTTTAAAAGTTTTGTATGGGAGCCCCCAGACCCCGCTGCCCGAGGTGCCCCAAATTTTAACAGAAAGTATTGTCATGGCAAAGACACATGTGTGCCAAATTTGAATAAAATCGGACTTTATGAAGTGTGTTAAAAATTGATCACAAGATTCTTCCAGCCAGCCAGCCACCCAGCCAGCCAGACGCGGGCACGCGAAGTTAATATAGAGAATTTAAAAACGGGTACTTTACCTCTCCACTGAAATCTGAGCCTTTTCTTTATCACAAAAGACCCTTTCTATTTCGGATGATAGCTGAAATGCTGAATGAAGTTCAAACACTTATACATACATAAAAGCACCGTGACCCAGACATAACAAGAGTTCTTATCCAAGTCAAACATAAAAAGTTGGTTATTTTATGACGGTGTGCATTCAAAAAGTCATACAGTAATTGAAAATCTATTTCCTTAATACTAAAATTTATTTTATTACTATTGTTATGAAGCCTTCTATAAAATTTAGCTTGTGTAATTTCATAATTTTGGTTAATAATGAGGGAGTTCGCTTTTACTAAAAAAACATAAGTGTTTTTAAATAAGTGGAATTGATTGTATATTGTAATTTAGCGTTAGAGCAACCCTTAAATTTAAATTTCTAAATGTCCAATTATGAAGATAATTATACTTTTTCTTCAACTATGCAACTCATTGGTATACGTGCCACGTGTCTGGGGTACCCTCATAAGGAACCACTGCTATAAATTGCTTACAATTTAAAACTTATCGTATAATCACCCTCAGTTTTATGAAATACTCATGACGAAATAGAAAAATTTATAGCGTAATCCACTTTCATCTGCTCTTGGACTTCAGTAAGTTGATGATGATGAATGCCATTATTAAATAATGAGCAGGTCCTATCAAGGCATTTTTTTTTTTCAAAGTACATGTACATAATATACATAGTGTACATATTGGAAAGTGTTGGATTCAAATGGAATATGGCTACATATGTACCTAAATGCCTATACTAACCCCGTGCGAATACATCGTTTAGAGCTCGAAATCCAACAGAAACAGAGATTCTACTGGAAATGATCATATTTAAATCGGTTGTGGTGGGGGAGATTTACCGGAAATGTTTTTTTTTTTAAAATTAGTCAACTACCGGTCCATGCAGGAGGACGATACAGTTCTAGGCTGTACGCAACAGTCTGCAAAAACGGAATGAACTTTTCCTGAAAGACAACCAAGTGAAGTGCGCTGCGCTTCACAAGTGCAAAGTGTTCTTGTTAAGATGCAACTACAGAGTACACATTAATGAACAATTTTGATTTATCAAGTGGTTGCATGTTTCCAGCAACGATGAGTTTATACATCATTTAGTGAACTTTTTTATACATTATTTGACCTCAAGGAAACTGAATAGTTTCTTTGTTAAATTGAAGAAATCAAGTGTGTTTAATTCATTAAAGACATTTCTATATTCAGAAGATTTACAAGAAAATAATTTGTATTTTAGAATTGTAGAGTTTAAAGTCTGATTACAGCATCAATAAATTGATTGAGAATCAAGAATATAATGTTGGGACAAACAGTTGGTTAATAATGTTAACAAACTCTATAAAGAGGAACTTATAAGTTAAATTTCGTAAAATATACTATATGGTCTTCTCTATAATAATCCTTAATGGTTTTAATTTTTGTGATATTTATAATAATCTCTATACTATATAACAACTATTATACATCAATTGTATACTAATAATGAAAGAAGTAATTGGTAATAAAACTGAATAAATAGTGCTTAATCACTTTTACTAAAATCAATAAAGGTCATAACTTGGGCAAAACTTATTACAAGGGTTCTAACGATCTCCCTTGAAAATGATAAGAACTTTGCTTATCTGACTAGTACTAGATATGACTCTACACTACTAACCTAAATTTCAGAGCTATTTTCAGAATTCACAGTAAACAGTTTGTTCATTGATCGGTTGTATTGAAGTCAATCGCTTGCAATGATGCCGCACCACAATGTGATTGCGTATGTTGAAGTAAGATCAAAAGAATCATAGATACGAATATCGATAAGCTCTGCTATACAAGAAAATTAATTGATGCTACACATCAATGACAAGAGATAGCAAAACATGTATGTAAGCGTTGCTTACATTCAAAGTAAGATTTTAACTCTACGATTATTTAATTTTACTTAAACTTACTTCAAACATAAACTGAAGTTATTGTTTGCCATTCGTATAGGTAATGAGAGCATTCATTAAAAAGTTAAATGCCTACCTAAAAGTAGGTACCAAAAAAACAACCCATAAAAATTAAAATCGCTCCAAATTTTTACAAAATTTAAAGAAAATCGGGTAAATTTTGTAAAATATTTGTATGACAGCCCCCCGAACCCGAGGTCCGAGGGGCCTCAAATTTTAATAGAAAGTATTGTCACCGGAAATATACATGTGTGAAAAATTTCAATAAAATCGGGCCATGGGAAGTGGGCTAAAAATTGGTCAGAAAATCTGACCAGCCAGCCAGCCAGCCAGCCACGTGCACGCGAAGTTAATATAGAGAATTTAAAAAGATTAAATTTCCTAATTAAAAACAAACTTTTATTAAGTAGCTCCCAAAAAAGTTTGATTTTTCTTACTATATTTTTTTCTTATAGCAGAGAGAAGGAGTAAAACTTTATTTCAATACTGAAAACTCCTCAAATCCACTAAACTGCATCTTTCCATCCATATTCATTGCAAAAAATCAAGAGGCACATAGAAAAAAATCTTATGCAAAGCCAGTGTAGGGTACAGGTAAATACTGCTTTCAGAAATTAAAATAACTATTGATTTTATATTTAGACCTAATAGCCGGAATGATTGTCGATACAGTCAATAGAAAATAATCGATTTTCCGTTCCGAGTAATAAAATTTGCTGTAAAGAAGAAAATGTGAAAAAGAATCAGAATCAGAATATATAAATGTTCGATCCGGTCAGGAGCGTCTTAAACTCGAGATTTGCTAGACCGATTGACACCAAACCTTGACAATATGTTAGCTAAGGCTGCAAAAAGGTTTAACTTAAGATATTTCCCTATAGGTGGCGCTGTCGTCGTGATATTTAAATTTTTCCTATTTATGGTACGATTTGTCTCAAAATATTTAAATAATAATAAAGTGACTAAGTGGCGGTGGAGACGAGATATTTACGAAAAACTACATTTACTGATATGATAATGGATATCATATCAGAATGGATGTACGTTGGCTATGATTATTGAAATGTTTATAATTATGTTGAATTCTTATAGGTGGCGCTGTATTCCTACTTTTGTATTTGTTGGTCGATTTCTATGTTGACATTTGAGTAGAATTGTTGCATGTAGCTAAACCAGCGCATAAATAAATTGATTGAATGAAAATAAAAATAAATAATAGTTAGTAGGTTTCTTTCTTTTTTTAGGGTCTGGGTGGGGTGTTAATAACGGAGGCCTATTGATGACGGGGGCTGTTGAAGACGCGGGATGTTGGTGACGGTCGGTGGGAAGGAAATGGGCGATGGGGAGCTACGGGTATTGATGGTGGTGATGGATGGTAATCGGTGTGGTGACAGAGTTGATCAAATTAGTAAGAATTAATTGGTCCCAATTGCACAAAAATTAAATTGGTTTAATTTTTATTTTATTCAGACACATACATATTCCTTACCTTTGTTTTATTTTTAAAGTTCACGTATATTTTATAAAGCATGGCATGAACGAACAGGTTCATAGGGTAGTAAATGAGGCTATAAGAGCCTACTATAATAGACAGTACTGTACGGCTGTGTTTCTTGACGTTGCACAAGCGCTCGACAAAGCTCATCCATAAAATAAATAAACACAAAATCCTAAATCGGTTGGAAATTTGAAATTTGGCATATTTTGAAAAACATGGATGCCAAATGTCAGGGGAAAACTTTTAAAAAAAAAAAAAAGTTGTACCTACGTGTTCCAGTAATGGCTACATTTTTAAATTTTACCCATATTCTGCGTTGAACACAAAATAGGATAAAGAACTGAATTCCGACATAATGTAGTGTTAGAGATAATTTCTGTTCTCACAATATCATAACGTTTATTTTGAAAACCTTTTCATCTTCCACATATTGATAGTTAAACCCCGAAAGAAAACCATTTTTGCTTAAGGAATTGATTTGTTCAGCAAATATCAGTGTCGGTGGTGCAGTGGTTAGAATTATTGGCTCCCAATCGGAGGACACCGCGTTCGATTCCCGGCGGGTCCAAAATTGCACGAATTTTTCTCACCGCACTGATCATCTAGATTACAAGTACACATGATACGAAGCTGTACATGTGATATACTGCTGCATTCACGTGTACAATTGAGTTGATGTATAAAGTAATCTAGATGTAGAGAATGTGGGTTTATGAGCACAATATTCTAGTTTGTGAGTGCTCGGGTGTGGACTTAACGACACTTTTTTTCTTCTATCTAAATATTTCCTAGCCCACGCTGTGCCTGTGCTTATAAGGGGTGAAAATCCCTTGAAGCGTTCGCTAAATATAAAAAAAATTATGTCACAGGATATAATCAATATAAAAGGCAACAAATGGTCGTGGTCTCTATTTAGTAACTCACTTGATATCTCACGAAAGCTCATTTGTAGGGCGGACCACACTTAATGAAGAAAGAATAACTTCTAGCAGTGGACTTTCAACAATTTTACATTATTGCGGAAAATAGTTAAAATAAGTGATTACGTAAGAAAACGCTTTATAGGCAATGCAATGTCATAAATTTTAAATATGCACCGTGGATGATAGTATGTATTATGCCATTATATTTGAAATGTTTTGGTAATAACCACCAATATGTAAGATTTAAAAAAAAACTTGATATAAATGACTTTAAAAGTTATTGATTATATTTATTCGTTGGTTGCTTTATATATTTATACAACTTAATTAATTTTTATGAGCAACTCATAATTTTTGTTTCACTTTTAGGCCAATGGTGCACCATGCTATATTTTGGAAATGACAAACTATTTTAAATTTTTTTTAATATGGTACATTTATTTACGGAACATAAGCTTCGAACTCAAAAAAAGGCGCTTTCATACAACTCCTTTTGGTCAAAAACGGGTTAAATTGGCACGACAGCAAGGCCGGCTGAAAGTATGGAGTAGACAAGGTCGCGTAGAGTTTAGGCTTTGTAAAAATGGTTGTCAAAACCGAAATCGGGAGCGGTGTAAAGATTTTTGCGGGAGTCTCAGGATGTCGAGCCAAATATGACGATGATACTAAAAACTATTTTATTAACAAAGCCGCTTAGCCGTGAATTACTGCCGAAAAAGAAATCAAACGTGAATTTTATAAAAAATTTGTATAATTTGGAAATGTTTTGAAATATTTTCCATAATTAAATGTTCAAAACACCGCAGCTAACTCCAAGAAACCGATTGTTATGAAATTTTTTATGTATGTTTGGTAGGTATGAGAATAGGTTTTAAAATGAAAAAAAAAAAAAAAAAAAAATTAGAACGACTGGCTTTTATTTTATAAATTCGCCATAGTCCAAATAAGGTTTATGCGAAGAAAAAAAAATAGAAAAGATGCCCGGAAAATTGTAAAATTCGGAAACTGAAAGCGCTGTTTTCAATAGGATTTATGAATGAACTCGCGACCATAACTCACGATTCGAACCATGGATTAGCGTTCGTTATAGTCCTAGGAAACAAAGACAATTACAAAGGAAAGTCGAAAAATTCGGATAAACAGCAAAAATTGTTTTGTTCGTTATGTTCCCGGCGGGAAAATTTGGAAAACGATAAATTGGATATATTTTGAGGAAATAACTCTATTGAATGTTTTCGGTGAAATGAAAACTTTGAAAAACGCATTCCAGCCTAACTTAAAATAAAATTAAATTTGTGTTGATTCGCGATCTGTCCAGCAAAAGTCGTTATTTCATTTCTGTTCCAATAGATTCCAATTGTTTGGGTTACGTGCGCAAATGTAATTTGACAGCTTCTTCATTGATTTTGTAGGCAAAAAGATCTCCAAAAGACCACAAAAGACCCCGAAAAGAATCACAAAAGTCCCTCAAAATCCCCAAAAATCATTAAAGACCCCAAAAAGAACCCCAAAAGACCCAAAAATAAAAAATGTAATACAATGATTTGACTAATATCGATATCGCAAAACAAATAGATTTTCTCAAGTTCACAGGACAGGACAACGTCTGTCGGGTCAGCTAGTTTTAATATAACATTTATATAAAATAGAGAACTTGTTTGTATTTTGTATATTTGTGTATAACTAACTCTGGAACGCCTTGGCCAATTTCAACCAAACTTGGCATACATATTAGTTACTATCTGGATGGTAATACAGTGGTGAGACCGATATTAATGTCGATTCTATGGTTTTCGGGGTAGCTGGGAATGGGGTCGATACCTGGGGGGATGACCGATATTAGTGCCCATTCTATAGTTCTTAGGGCCACTGAGATGAATAGTGTTGGTAGTACACTCCAATGGGTGAGTTGTATCCCCGGAGTAGTGATGAGCAAACGCAAGACCAAGACCATTTCATCTCGGTCTTGGTCTTGGTCTTGGTGTTGGTCTGGCAAGTCGAGTCTTGGTCTTGCGTTCGTGTCATTAGTCTTGGTCTTGGTCTTGCAGCCTGAGTCTTGGTCTTGCGGTCTTGCAAAATAAAGTATTTTTTGAATAATAACTATATAAGTATGTATAAATGGTTTTATGTATGTACATTTTTTTCTAGCATAATTGGGGAACGCCTTGCTCAATTTTAACTAAGCTTGTTAGTTGGTACACATATTACTTAAAATGTACCGCTATCATCTCTATTAGTGCTGGTGGGGAGGGGAATATATGCAAAAATAATCTAGAACAACCGATGTTAGTCCGATGTTATCCCATAGTTTTTGGGTCGCTGATATTATTAGTGGCAGTTAGACATCTATATTTTCTCTAGAGGATTACACGTGAAATAATATATTTGTATTACTGTTACGTTCATAGGAAATTAATAGTAAAACGTTATGTTCATTACGCATTTTTAAAATTGACGTCAAAATCAAAAAAATAGCATGGGGAAGAAAACTGGAACAGGCATTGAACTTGTATATGTGAAGACTTAAACAAGGTAACAACTTTATTTAAACGTAGTTAAAATGCCTAGTATTTCTTCTACAAACAATTTCCGTTTACATGGGTCAGGGTGCACCAAAGTAAGCTTTTTCTTATATCCCCGATAAATCATGTCAACATTGGAGAAAGACCCTTACTGTAGAACGATATTTTTCTTAGAATATACCCAAGAATCATTTCCAAAATTATTGAGCACGAATAAGGGGACACCCTGTATACATACAAAACTATCAACAGCGGTTGATTCGAAAAAAATTCGTTCAAGAAAGTCTAGACTTATTCTGTCAAAAGAACTCAGTCAATTTCAACATTTCTATTTGCAACGGATGCCATGACATACACGTCTTTGTTGACTCCTTTTTTATATGACTTGTCTAGCATGAAAAAACCTATAACAGGAAAAACCCAAAAATATCGAATTATAGGGAAATAGCAATCTATGAGTGTATGAACATACATACATATGACTGTAAATACTATACAACACAACAGACATGCTGAAGATCTTATGTCTGGGGTTTTAAGTTTGGTATTGTTTTATATGTACCTACTCGTATACAAATAAACATACGACACATGTAGGTTTTAAAAAAAATGTCAACAGAGAAATTACGTAACTTTAAATGCAAGAGTCTTGCAGTCTTGCAGTCTTGCATACATATTTTTGGTCTTGGTCTTGCAACTGAATGATTGGTCTTGGTCTTGGTCTTGCATTTTTTGCAAGACCAAGACAAGACTGCAAGACCAAGACCAATTATGCTCATCACTTCCCCGGAGGGGGAGGGTGCCCGATATTAGTGTCGATTCCATAGTTTTCGGGGTCGCTGAGATGAATAATGGTGCTTAGAATGGTACTCGGCAACCATTTGGCGACGAATTTGGTGGTGAGGATATTTTCGCCCCTACTTCAAATTGGAAAAGGTAGATTAGTTGCCGTGCTTTATGGTAATATTAAATTGACATCGATTTTTGAAATCTGCCGCAGAACTTATAAATTCCATTTATCCGGCTGTTTCTCAATTTACATTTTGAACCGGTTGCGAGAAGGAGTCATTCTTGCTGCTAAAAATGGAGACACCCACGAAATATACAATCAAATACTTGCCATGTTAATAGGCATAGTCACTAAATATAAGTGTATCGATACCGTTGTAGATACTGTGTGTAATATAATTGAAGCGACTATCTTGACAGAAAAGGGACAGTGTGAAATAGTTTTTATTTTTAAATTAAAGAGATTGCAATTTCCAGTAAGACTTGCGTTCTCGATTACGATTAACAAATCACAGGGTAAGTCTATTAAATACGGCAGATTACAGATTTGAGATCGCCATGTTTTCCCCACGGACAACTTTATTTTGCTTGCTCTGGGATGGGTTGACCTAAGAAATTATTAATTCTGAATACAACCAAGGTTTGTTTTAAATTAATATTATGTATGTTTTTTTAATTTTATTTTATAATTTGAATACTATAGCTATAATTTAAAATATATTTTTTAAAATAAATTTTGTTAATAAAAACTGCAATTTTACCTTATAGAAAGATATCATTCTTTTTTCTACCCCTGCCTAATAGAAGATTGGGATGAATAAATACCTGGGCAACGCCGGGTAATCAGCTAGTTAATGAATATATTTCATTGACCTTTGTGTCTTAACAAAGAATTATCGTAAATTCGTGGGAGTGTCAACACAAAAACAAAAATATTCTTAACACATTATTTATAGGACTACGGGCATTTCGACTCCGCACGTCTAGTAAGCAGTCAGGCTAGGATCGTTTCGCGTATCAAGTGTCCGACCCCTTCCAATTAATTTCATTTCCCAATGACGTGTATTCTCCGAATACTATGCGCATGTTTAAAAGCATTGTTACACAAAGAAAGTGTCGACTTACATTTAACTTAACCAAAAAAAAAACAACTACAAAACACGTGAAGCTTGTGTCAGGTCGATTTGACTGACACTGACTTTAAAAACTTTTATTTAACTTGACTAGACCGCATTTTACTGTATATTCGACCACTTTGAGGCCCTTTTTAACTAACTTTCACACGACCTAGAGAGCTGAAATTTTGTAAGTGTCTAAGTCCGAAATAGCGTGTGGCGCGTGTGATGGGTTGAATTTTTTGTTTTTCCGACTTCTTTGAGGTCCTTTTTATCCAACTTCCACATGACCTAGAGAGCTGAAATTTTGTATCTAAGTGCAAAATAGTATTTTTTATATTCCGAGTATGACGCGTGTCGCGTGTGGCGCGTGTGGTGGGTTGAAATTTTTTTTTCGAGTTTTTTTAGGTACTTTTGACACGACTTAGAGAATTCTATGAGATAGCCTGGACCTCAAAAACAGATATTTTGGCGATTATTACCAAATAATAAACGACTGTGTGAAGTGCTTCGATGTAAATATAAAATTTGTACCCGAAAAACGAAGTTTTTTTACATTTACTTGTTTAAATTCTCTTTTAACTTCGGCGTGTGTTGTGGCTGGCTGGTTGGCCAAATCTTGTGATCAATTTTTCAAATCCCAATTTTATTCAAACTCCCATGAGAACATTTCATTCTATTAAAATTTGAAAGATCTCGGGACCCAGGGCCGAGGGGCTCTCATATAATTTTTTTTAAAATTTAATAGAAATTTTATACATATTTAAAAATTGACCCAGTGACACCACCTTTTGAAAAAATTTGGAAGTGATTTGCAAAAAGTTTCTTATTGAGGTCAAACTATGATCAAATTGAATTGGATTGGAAATTATCATTTTGATTTTGAAACTTTGTAAAGAATAAACTGCCTTCACAGGTATATATTTTCAACTTTTTCGGATAGAAAAAAATAAATTAAATAAATCTGTCTCCAAGCGATTGAATTGAAGAAATAAAGTAAACTTAATTGAATTGAAATGTGTCATTAAATTTCAATCCGTCTATTTGATTTAGAAATATACATACAGTCGCTTTATTTTAAAAATTTAACAAAAATGTTGTAGCATTATGTCCTTCGGTAGCAAATTAAATTGATTTCTACTTTTATTACCGACTCCGTTTCAATTTTCTGCGAATGAGTTTTTGCTTTAATGCAATTTCAGGCGATACCAGAACATGCAAATCCACTTAATGAGGTCAAAAAATGAAACATTTGCGGAAGTAACATGCTATTTACCGGTGTAAATACATATTCATACCTCCTATTGAAATATATTCAAAAAGTATGTATGTTTTTTTACTGTTCATTGATTATTTATTTGTTTTCATTTTAAAGCGATCATGATTCATGACGATATTTAGTAGGTACTTTACATTCTTAAGCATATATGCATTACATCGAATACACAACAAAAGCAGCTCATATAACTCAAATGTAAGACCCCTCCGACAGTATTAGAAATGTAACGGTATTTCACATCCTTAATTCTTTGTTAGCTTCAAAAACTACCTTTTTGGTCATAAAATTACCAATGCGTAGATATTTAGGGGCATTTTACAAAACAAAAAAAAATTAATATTGAAGAAAAATAAAATATATTATGGTTTCTGCTGTTCTCGAAAATTCGACGATACTGTTTGCGATGGTTTTGGGCACACACCACAACAATTCCACTATTTTCTTTTCTTTTTTCAAAAGTTGTTAGCTCTGATGACGAACCATCTGCGGCTCCTTGTCTCACATAATTTTCTACTATAGCTGTCGATCTAGGATGACACAATCGCTGAGTAATACCCTTGGTAGCGTAAGAGCCATTCATAAAACTGTTGCAAAAAGCTAGAAGTTTTTTTTATGAACTCCTAAAATATATCTACATATTAATTATATGCATTTACCGCCGCCAAATCGATAAAGTTACTGTTTTTTTTTTGTTGCAATTAAGTTAGCAAACAATTTAGTAAGAATGTAATTATGTGCAAAATATTATTCAGAAAAGGTTTCCGTGTATTAATTATTTCAATTCGTACCTGTTCTAATAGCAAATCCAAAGATAAGTAATTCGTAAAGGACAAAACTTCTGCTGTTTTTGATGATCATTATGGGTTTGTATTAAGCTTTCTTCCACTTCTTCTAAAGAAAAAATTAACTTCGGTTTGTACTTTTATCGTTGTAAGCACTCAGAATAGTAATAAGTGTTTATCAGAAATGAACACACTCATCAAGATTTAATTCCAGCGTAGAGATTTATTTTTGAATTCAACTCAAATAGATTTGTTTTCGTTTTGCGAATTCGGAAAAACTGGATTTTGTAAAGGTGAGAAGCGCGAACTAGGAAAGATTTCCTTTTACTCAACCGTCAACGCGCACACAAGGAACTCGAATGAAGTTCGCTTGCCCAACAGCGATGAGTGGCACGAATAGAAACAACAACTACTACAGCTCTACAGCTGCTACAATCAGCGGACGACAATATATACATATATAAGAATAATTTTTGGTTGAAATACAGCTCATCCAACCAGCAGAACGAACCAATGCAGTATACGTTGACGATTTGTGCGATGTGTGAAAGTGAACTCCAGCTAGAACGTTTTTGTTCCTGCAGCTTAACCAAAAATGCACTGTATTATGCGGTATAGTATACAGACTAAGCACATCAACAACTCATATTATTGTATATATATACTTATATGTATACATAAACATATACGATACCGAGACCGGTATACGAATCTTATATTTATATAATGAAATGCCACCCAGTTCATGCAGCCATTTCCATTTTCCACGCACGGTGACTTATTTTGTTCGATTATGGTTTTTGTTTGAAGCAGATACGAAGTATTAACTGTGTAAGGAATGGAAGAAGATACATAAATTCTAATTGGAATATGGAAATAGAATGTGGTTGAAAATAAATGCATTCAAATTTCCAGCAATTGGAATCGTTTAGTGGATCGTGATTTGTGGAAACTATTGATGATGTCGAATGTTTTGATGTGTTCCATTAATCATTGTGCGTATTGCGATGCATGCATGGACAGCTAAACCCCAAAACACACATGCAGCGAAAATCGTGTGCAGTGCGCTTTGAGCATACACATTCCCGAATGAAAGAAATATAATGCTCTAGTAATGAATGCAGCACGAATGCATGCACAATATTTCTATTTCTAATTCCGCTGCTTGCGGAAAATATGCACTTGTGGATTTGTGTACTTTATTTTATTGTAATTACATAAACCTTATAGTAAAAAAACTTTTTTTTTTGTTATTTTAAAAATATACAATATAAACAGCTGTACACGACAGATTGGGAAAAACAAAATTGAATTACGCTTCGCACTACATTCGAACGAGACGAAACATACACACAAGATATTGAGAATGAATCGCATAGAAGAACTTGATATATACAAACATAGAACAAATTCTCTACTACTACACGGAAAGAAAAAACATTGTTTGATTTAAAAACGTTTCATTGTTAGCCAACAATTTAAGGAAAATTGTAGAATCAAATACGAAAGTGATTGAACAAAATAATGAATCGTGATTGAATCAACAAACCGAAAGTTGTTAATAACAAAATTACTAATGATTACGAAAATTGCATGATTTGAACATATTTGTGATTAATTCAAATACAACTACGTGATATGTTAACAATTTAATTGTAAGATAAATTGTTGAACAACAACAAACGTGTTCAATTTACATATTGCTTAAACAGTAAAATATTCTTATTAAAATGTACAATAGTTGTGCATACATACGTATAACCAGAACTGCAGAAACACAGGCATACGATCTTTCAGTCAACAATTTGCAATTTTTTGAGCTTCGAAGAAATATGTCTGCAGTCTGCACCAAAGTGTTGTGTGGGCATTTTCTTTACCGTTTGAAATTTCAGTGTTCTAACACAAAAGTGATCAGTTAAACACGAACGTAGTTATTCTACAACGAAAGAACACGGAAAATAGTTTTCACACGCCCATAGACGAAAGCCTCGAAAGTAGCCCATAACAACACTAGTTATGTTATGATATAAACGTCTTTTGTTATTTACTACAATCTCAGCGAACACATTGCGCATGAGCAAGAATTCTCTTTTGTTGGTCGTTTGTGATTTCTGCTTCTCTCTCGATTTAGCAGAAAAACCGCTTTGGACGCGTGAAAAATTAATTTCTTTGTTATTTATCAATCACAGCGAACACACATTCTCACATTTCTGCTTCTCACTCTCGATTTAGCAGACAAACCGGTTTGGACGCGTGAAAAATAGCGTACATGACTCGCAGAAAAGTGCTCATCGTGCTCGTTAGATTGTCAAGCTTCGACCTCGCACGATAAACTCCAATTTCCTTGCTCGTTCTGTAATATATCGGGTGTTTCAACAGCTGCGCTTCAACTTTTCTCAGATAGGGACGGCGAACGACGCCATATTTTTTATTGTTCTTTTGTCATTTGGAAACTTCATTAGTATACATTTCATCATGGAACGCTACACATGTGAACAGCGATTGCAAATCGTGCAAATTTTTTATCAAAATAATCGTTCTGTTGCCGCTACTTTAAGAGCATTACGGCCATTTTACGGTCCATTTAACAAGCCAGCCCGTTCGACAATCGACCGTATAGTAAAGATCTTGGCCTACATCCGTATAAGATCAAGCTGACACAACAACTAAAGCCGTTTGACCATTTGAAGCGACGCCGATTCGTGAATTGGGCTCAAGAGCAAATCGAAAATGATGCAGATTTTCACCGAAAAATCATCTTCAGCGATGAGGCTCACTTCGTAAAACGTGCACGCGGTGGTCATGCAAAAGAAATCGAGTTTCATACTTAAATGTGTCATATGTTTATGTTCAAATTCGTTAATAAAAAAAAAAGTTAGTTCAAAAGTAGAACAGTTTGTGTTTTATTCAAAAAAAAAGTTGAAGTGCTCTTATTGAAAAACCCTATACTATAACCAAGCACGGATGTTGTTATTCTACAACGAAATAACATTGAAAGTTGTCAAATAAACACTAATATTTTAAAGTTATAACAAGAATGCTCAAAAAACCCGCGCAATTAATACTTTACCCGGTTAATATTTGTTTGGTCATTCGTGTGGAGTCTTTTGTAATGAAAAGTTATTTTTCAAAATTGTCAGTACAGCGTGTGTTTAACAAAGAATAATTTAAGTGTTTAATGAAGTATAAAGTGTTTTTTTATTTTTTTCTTATTCCGAAATTTTGAATTGAAATATTATTCCAAACAGCCGAAATGAAGAAGAAGGTGATGGTGCCGCGACATATATAGTTCTTGAAAACGCGTGTGAAAATCAAATCGTTGATTTAGAACTTTTTAATATTTTGTCATCATTGGGTTTTGTAGATCTTTATGATCATTTTATAAGTTTTGGGACTTCCGTAAAAACTCTTAAATTAATTGATAACGATAATATAAAAGAAATTTTTGACAAGAAACCATTTGTTGTCCGCGTTGAATTCAAACACAAACTAAATGAGTGGCCAAATTGTAATTGTAACCTGATTTTTTATAAATAATAACATAACTTTATAATTCATTTATAGGCTTCTTATTTGTTTGCTAGAGTTAATTAAAGAGCGCGGCAGCTTCAGAACACAGTTCCGATATTTGTGTTACATCACCATCTTTATCAAATCCGTCATCACCACCATCAGCTTTGGATACTTTGTATATTAAGTTTTTTATAATCATATCCGTATTTCCTTGCACTACATTTCCTCTTTCCTGCATGTATAACCGAACTTTTCCATACTTTAAACATTATTCTAACACACTAACGCAATTTAGGACATTCATAAAATTTTACATGAATATCTATCGGGCAACTTCGTTATTAAAGACTTCAACGACAGTAAAAGGCTTAGCGAGACAGCCAGAAGTATTTTAATTGACAGCTGGTTCATCAACGAAAAAAAAAACAACAGAAAATTATTTATTAACAACGAACGTGTTTACCTAAAGACGCAGCATAGTAGATTATACACGAAACTGATCACGGGGTTGTTAATTTCAACAATGAAAATTGTACTGGTTTGAAAAATTAAATGACAATGCCGTCTTGGTTAAATTAACAATTTTCCTTAGTTGACGCAAAATCAACCAAGGATATTTGTTGATTTTACCAATGAATTTCTTTGCGCGTAAACAGCAAGATCAATACGTCAACTAAGAAAATATATGGCCTAATATTAAAAAAACAACCCATACAAATTAAAATTTTTCATGTAAATTCTCTAATAAGAGATACATATGTGTGCAAAGTTTGAACCGGGTTAATTTAAAAAAAAAATTTTAGAGCCCCTTAACTTCAAATTTTTTTCAAAAACTGTTGTCAAAGAAGATACTCATGTGTAAAAAAAATTTGTATGGGAGCCCCCGACCTTGGGGCCCGATCACTTCAAACTTTCAATGGTAAGTGTTGTCATCGGAGATACACAACTGTTTAACATTTGAACAACATCAGGTTATTTTTTAATAAACTTATATGGGCACCCCTCATTCCAAAAATGTTACAAAAAGTTTTGTCCATCGAAGATACACATATGCTAAATGATACACACATTTGAAGAAAATCGGGCTAATTTTTAAAAAATTTAAACATTAAACAATTTAAATTTAAAAAATAAAACATTTTAATAGAAAGTGTTGTCTCCAGAAATACACATATGTGCAAAATTTCAAAAAAAATCGGGCTTTGGGAAGTGGGTTAAAAATTGATCTCAAGTTTTCACGACAAACCGACCGGTCGACCGACCGAGAACTGGACGTAATATAGAGAATCCTTGCAATCATATAACATTTCAAGTAATTATCCAAATTGATAATAATATCTGTCAGTATCAAAATCGATATTGTATATATTTTAAATATAACAATAAAAATGTTTTTCACTATATGGTTTATGTAATTACAATTTTTTATTTTTATAATAAATCGTGATTTTATTATAAATATAAAAATAGTTTTATGAAAAACAGATTTTTCGTAAAGAATATTATAAATGTTTTTCTTATAACTTCAAAACGAAGGAAAATTAAATAGAGAAGTGTTAAAATATTCTCTTTAATTCTGCACGTTCAACATACTCGTGCTTTAATTGGAGTCAAATCTCAAACATCGACATATAAATAAAAGTTTGTGAGTACATTTGCTCTTAATTTTACAATGCCGCGGGACGATCATTGAAATGAATATTAAATAAACAAAAATTGCATTCTGCATTCATTAATTTAAAATAGATTTATTAATAATGCAAATATTTTTTTTTTATTGAAAAACATTTGGTAATGTTAGTAAAATATTACAATCTAGTCCCTAGACTAATAAGTAATTTTGTTTTGACTTAAATTTATAAAAATACAAAATTAAAAGTTTAAAGCTTTGAAGCTAACTTATACTATACATGATTATATTATATGCTGCACTAGTTCAAAAGGTTTGATTCTTTTTAGTCTCCTAACTAGGTTTGTGTGGTCCAAGAGCGGGGTGGTCTCAGGGTTCGTGTGTTGGTGAAGCCGATCCTCATGCTTTTTAGCGAATCTATGAATTTCATTCTGTACGCATTCCATGCCCAGGTCCCTGTGAAGGTCATCGTTCCGAATATAGAAAGGTGCATTTACAACGTTTCTTAGCACCTTTGTTTTGTAAATCAAAATTTATTGTTTGTTGATAGACAAGATTGTCTTCCTATCATCCAGTACAGTTTTCTGTAGCGAATACCAATCTCTATTTTTTAAATTCTCTATATTAACTTCACTTGCCCGTGTGTTTGTGGGTTTGTGGGCTTGTGGGTTTGTGGGCTTGTGGATTTGTGGGTTTGTGGATTTGTGAATTTGTGTGTCATGGAATCTTGCGATCAATTTTTAACCCACTTCCTACAGCCAGATTTTATTGAAATTTGGCACACATGTATATCTCCCATGACAACACTTTTTATTAAAACTTGAGGTCCCCCCGTCCTCGGGGTCGGGGGGCTCCCATACAAATATTTTACAAAATTTACCCGATTTTCTTTAAATTTTGTACACATGTGTGTCTTCAATGGAAAACACTTTTTGTAATTTTGAATATGCGAGGTCGCCTCTTGTAGTTTACTAGTTGAGTCCACATTACTTTCCGCAACTGCCATTAAAGCCGTGTCATCAGCAAATGTAGCAATTTAATTGTATTCTAGTGTTGGAATATCGTGGGTATACAGGAGATACAATATTGGTCCAAGAACACTCCCTTGGGGTACACCCGCTTTGGTTTCTTTAAGCTCCGAATATGTGTCCTTCTCGATTATGCGAAAGTATCTGCCCGAAATGTAGGATCTTATAATTTCAGCCTGGTAGATAACATTCCGGATTACGATGAATTTAGCAAAGAAGTTAAAGCAATTATAGCAGAAAAACACTTTAATACAAAACTATTAAATAAAACTACATTAAAAATCAACGTAACGGATGTCGATGCTTAAAAAGCGCTAACCAGAGCACTAAGTGAAAGGAAATACAGTTGGTACTCTTATGAAAATAAACAACTAAGACCTATAAGAGTTATTGCTAAAAATTTACACCATTCTTGCAAACCGGAGAGTATAAAGGATGACCTTAAAAATCAGGGATTCCATGTAGCCGATGCAGTTAATAAACTAAAATGGAAAAGTAAGGAGCCGCTAGACATGTTCATGCTGTCATTCAGCCCTGAAGAAAATATAGATAGAATTTATGAAATCAAAAGTATTATGTACTGTAAGGTACAAATAGAGCCATTAAAAAAATATAATTCATTCCACTATGTAAAAATTGTCAATCCTATGGACATACTCAAAGATATTGCGGTAAAGATCCGAGATGTGTTAAATGTACAGGTAATCACCACACCAAAGTTGTAAAAAACCAAGTAATGAGCCACCAAAGTGCATACACTGCGAACAGGCACACCCAGCAAACTATAGAGGATGTACAGTAGCTAAGGAGATACAGAGATAAGGGCTAACAACACTAAAAAGTTAGTTGAAAGACAAACCCTTACGAACGAAAAAGAGCATCACAAAAATAAATTTCATGTTAACACTGAAGAAAAAACAAATGACCAAATTATTGAAGAACTAAAAATTAGCACAACATATGCCGAGGCTGCTCGCTCTTCGGTTATCACTACCAGTTCCCCAGAGCAACAAGAAGATGATCTGCAACAAACCCTACAGGCCATGCTAGTGAAAATTACTAGTATAGAGAAATCCGTTTCCAATCTTGACACAAGAGTAAAACAAATAGAGAGCAACACTAAAAGAGTTGCTCCAAAATCAAAGTAACTTAATGACTAAATCACTCAGAATAATGGCATGGAATGCGAATGGACTGTTGCAACATCAAAAGGAGTTACAGGCAGTCCTGGATATAAATAAAATAGACGTTTGTCTCGTTTCCGAAACTCACTTCACTAAAGAATCGTTTATTAAATTCAGAGGATATAAAGACTATTATACCACCCGGACAATTCTGCTAGAGCGGGGAGCGCTGTCATTGTAAAGGAAACTATAAATCACTACGAGGAATTAAAAATTCAAACAAATAAAATACAATAAACAGCAGTAGTAATGGAGACAACAAATTACCCAATACTTGTTGCTAGTATTTACTGCACTCCTAAACATTCGATAAAAAAAAAACGAATATTCAGAACTCCTTGATCAACTGGGAAAAAAGTACATCATCGGTGGAGACTGTAACGCGAAAAACACATATTGGGGTTCAAGGTTAACGACAACCAAGGGAAGAGAACTCCTTAACGCAATAAACGAGAAAGGGTGCGAAGCGTTATCTACAGGAAAGCCCACTTACTGGCCGACTGACTCGCAAAAAATCCCCGATCTCATTGACTTCTTCATAGTTAAAAATATCTCAAGAAACTCTTTGTAAATTGAAGAAAGTCATGATTTAAGCTCGGATCACTCACCTATCCTACTGACTATGAGTGAGAGCATTATCCAGAATGTAATTAATCCAGCTCTTACTAGTAAACGCACGGACTGGGTAAGCTTCAAATCAAGTCTTCAAGAGAGGATAGAACCACGTACACCAATACGATCTAAAGAGCAACTAGGTTCAGAGCTCGATTAATTTATCAGAGCTATCCAAATTTCGGCTTGGGAAAACACTCCTAACATCAAAAAACAATTGAAGCATAACTACTATCCTCTCGAAATTAGAGAGTTAATTGCCGAAAAGCGGAGAGCGAGAAAGAAATGGCACCAAAGCAGAGCCCCGCAGGATAAAAATAAGTTTAGACGAACAATTAAGGAACTTAAAGATTCTGAAATTAATTCATTTTAACAAAATCTTAGCAACAATAAAAACACGGAGTACTCGCTCTGGAAAGCCATTTAGAAATTAAAGAGACCAATCATTCACATTCCTCCAATCAAACAACTGGATGGAAAGTGGGCAAAAAGTAACAAGCAAAAAGCTGAAAGATTTGCAAAGTATTTTGAAGAAATTTTTCAACCAAACCCAGGAGAGCATGACGATTTGCCTAGCGAAGAACTAACTGAAGAAAATAAAGAAATACACACCACATCGTCATCTGAAATAAGAAAAGAAATAAAAACTTTAAATGCGAAAAAAGCGCCAGGATTTGAAGGATTTGAAGAAAAAGGAATCGCGAAGCTTACATGCATCCTCAACGCTGCATTTAAATTAAAATACGTTCCACAGTTATGGAAAGTAGCTGAAGTTATTATGGTAGCCAAACCGGGAAAACCACCTGACGAAGCTTCATCCTATAGGCCAATTTCTTGGCTGCCTATAATGTCCAAACTTTTTGAAACACTGCTTTTAAAAAGGCTGCTACCAACTATAGAGCGGAAACATATTATTCCAGACCACCAATTTGGCTTTCGAGTGAAACATTCAACCTTTGATCAGGTACACCGAATAACAAACATTGTTGAAAAAGCGCTTGAAGAGAAGAAAGTTTGTTCTACAGTCTTCCTCGATGTAGCACAAGCATTTGATAAAGTTTGGCATGAGGGATTAGTCTACAAACTAAAAAAGATTCTACCCAACTAACAGGATTAGATTAAGATTAAGATATTTTATTTAACATTAAAGTAATATACAATTTTGACTTAAAACTAAACTTATAACTATTATTAATAAGTGTAGGCTCAACAATAGGGACCCGACGTATTTACATTGTCTTTTTTTTGTATTGATTATTATTAAACAATATTATTTACTACTTAATCTACTACATGTTTATATTTAAAGTAATTTAATTTTAAACGATAAATTTTAAAATAAAATAAAAATGGAAGAAAAAATATAAAAGGGGGTATAAACAGGGCGATCTTCAGCCTCTGTAATGTTGATTGTTGGCCTTCTCGTAGAAGGAGGCGTCTTGATTATTAAGGATGTCGTTGTATCTAGCATCTGTGAATCCTCTGATGTTCCAACTAACAGGCGGTCCAAGGCCTAACTTTTCGAGACCATTTGTGCTGCACATGTTAATTTTTGGACACAAATGGAAGGGACCTACAATTTAAGGCCGGATCCGAACGGCGAATTGAGAAGCTTTCCGTGACAAGGTATTAATTACTCTCGGAACGTTTGTCACCCATTCGCGAGAGGTGGGACACCGTGAAAAATACTTTTGGTGTTGCTGGGATTCGAACCTGAACCTCCTGCGCAGCAGCCATGTGCACTACCACTGAGCCACGGCGCCCACTGCAGTATATATTAGACTGCTGGAAATTCGATCAAACCACCCACCGGTTTTTAGCCCCAATAATAGAAAAGCTGTTAAAAAGTCTGTTTTAATTATAATTAAGATACGAGGGTAGTTTGATAACTAATTGACTTTTTGAATAAAAGATA
Organism: Nephrocerus scutellatus; assembly: GCA_947095585.1. Lineage (NCBI taxonomy): Eukaryota > Metazoa > Arthropoda > Insecta > Diptera > Pipunculidae > Nephrocerus > Nephrocerus scutellatus. Next base: position 32,165,540 of record OX352762.1, on the reverse strand, counting down.
TTTTTTTTTTGGGAAAAAAGCATTTATTTCTCAACATAGTCTCCTTTAAGCTCGATACATTTAGTCTAGTAGTTTTTCCAAATTTTTTATTCCTTCCAAATAATCGGTTCTCTCAAGACCCTCAAAATAGTTTCAGCGATGACCTCTCGTTAGATCCAAATCTCATACCGTCCAGCCATTTCTTCAGGTTTGAAAACAGGAAATAGTCGCAGGGGGCTAAATCTTGACAATATGCTGTACTGAACAGCACTTTTTAATTCGCCAAATGCAGTCATTTTTGCTTCAAATCAATATCGAATCTGTCCAAAAGTTCTGAATAATATTTGCCGCTTATCGTTTTACTCTTTTCAAGGAAATCGATGTGAGTGCCACCGCGTGCATCCCAAACTTTCACCCGGAGAAACTCACTGTCTTGATTGTTCCTTGGCCTCCGGTGTGTTGTTTCGTCCACGGCTACGAAACGGAACAAAAACTCGTTCGGATTCCGGATTCGCCAAACACTCCTTTGAAATTAGGCACCCGAGAGCAGAGTAGCATTTAAAGTTACTGTGCGGGAAATTCAAAAAGTCACTGACCTATCAATCGTATTCTTACAAAAGTTGAGTGCCTGTTTCGAAGAATATATGTATTCTGAGGATTCCCATTTCTCCATGCAACTCGGAAGGTTTCATTATTAACAATTCGAACTCGATTGTCTGGGCACCACATGAAACATATTTTTTTAGTGCAAAAAGTTGTCCAGTAGAACTGCCGCTTTGACTGAAATGTTTACATTTGAAGAGCATGAATAGCTTCGCAACTGTTGTCGCCTCCGGGTCCTCTGACCGTGACTGGAGTGTGTTGTCCCTAGGCTTACCTTTAGTTGAGGACAGAGGTTGTGAGTTTCAAAGCCTAGGTGCGGCGCGGGTCACGCTAAATGACAGCAAATGGGCCGGATCAAGGTGTAATGCGACCCGCGCCGAGATCGACCAGGCTGGAGGTCCATAAATAGCCCAGTCTCTATCGGAGCCATCTAGATACCTGATAACCTCTAGATATATCCTACATTACCTGCGTATGCGGATTTCTGCGCGGATGGACCACCCTTTCTCCGAAACTCGTGGGACTCAAAATGAAGCGCACTAAGAAAATTTTTTTTTAAAAACGAGACCGGCACTCACCAAATGCCGCAACAAAACGAGACCAGCACTCACCAAAGGCTGGAAACGAGCGTCGCAAGTGGCTCTAGACGTAAAGGTGGGGTCCCTGCCGCTAAAAACAATGTAGTATTGGATCCTAAGCCCAAAAGGCCAGGGACCAGTACCACCAGCAAAAGTGAAGCCGATAACGGGTCACGCAATATACCGCCGACGAAGAAATGGTACCGGGATCGTCGCGCGGCTTTTAAAGTCTTAGAAAAATTGGCTGATATCTCTGAGGAGCAGCTAACGAAAAGACAAAAAGAGTCCGTAGCATTGGCGAAGTTGACTGCTTAAGGTGGAAAAAACCTCGCCAAGGACCTAGGGCCAAAAAGGTAAAGGTCTCAGGAAGAGGTTAAAGCCGAAAGCAGACAACGAGCTAAGGTACAAGCGGAGACTCCACCGGTGGCTCTTAAGACGCACACAAGCAGGCCAAGGGCGTGAACCTGCCGACGCTAAAGCTGTTATAGAGATAATCGCAGCCAGCAATCCAGATCTTCCGGCATCAAACTGGAAGATTGTGAAACAGGAGGAGGCTAAGGGTAACTTTAGATTTTCAACTATGGTGATCAACAAGGAATCTCTGGCTCCTCTTGCAAATACTAAGAGAGTTATCAACTTCGGCTTCGGGTCGATAACTCTCAAGGTCTTTAAGGCAGACGATGTCAATAAGGGTAAAGGAGCGGACCATTCCAATAACGGGGGTCCCGACTGCCCTGTTGATATCGGGCTTTCCCTAGAGGCTGATAGTCGGTCCAGCGAATCCTCGCTAGTATCGCGGATGGGCAACCTTTTCGCCTTGGAGTCTGACGAGGAAAACTTGTCGGACTCCATGGAGGAAAGCACTGTCAACAAGACGGTGATAGAGTCAAAGGGGAACGAGACGGAACGTGCCGGCGGATCGTCGGAGACGGAATTAGCATGAATGCTAACGATGGGGCGAAGGTAAGTACAAAAGATGTTAAGTATAATTCAAATAAACCTTCACCATCCCAAAACTGCTTCGGCTGCTCTTCTATTTAGATTGGCAGAAACAGGGGAAGATCTCGTCCTAATCCAAGAGCCATGGATAAATGGAGCTAAGATCTGTGGGCTCGGACTTAAAGGGTATAAAGTCGTATAATCTAGTAAGTTAGAGAAGATTAGATCTTGCATTCTGGGTAAACCTAACCTGAATATATTCCTTTTATCACAATAAAGCGACGGTGACATAACCGCGGCCAGCATTGAAGTCAGAAATTAAAAATGCTGGCTGGTTTCTCCATACATGGACCGGGAAAAGCAGACTCCACCAAAAATACTGGAGGAGCTCATCTCTGATGCAGAGAAAAGAAAAATTGAGGCGATCCTAGGATGTGATGCAAATGTTCACCACACAATATGGGGCAGCACCGACGTAAATGAGAGGGGTGAGTAATTTTTTGAATACTTATTAAACACAAACCTCGCTATTTGTAATATTGGGCAAGAGCCCACTTTCATAATAAAGAATAGGCGAGAAGTACTCGATGTAACTCTCGTATCAGACTTTATAGCGTATAAGGTAAGAGAATGGAGGGTTGCAAAAGAAAACTCATTATCAGACCATCGCTATTTAATCTTCAAGTTAGATATCAAACCTGCCCTTCGTGAGTCCTTTATAAATAAGAAAAGGGCGAACTAGGGTATCTATAGGGAGATGCTAGGGAAACTACTACCAGTGGCTCCAAAGCCACCCGTCACTATAGAGGAGATAGATACCATGGTAGACACTGTAACAGGTGCCATGAATCGCTCCTTCGATGCTGCCTGCCCTGTGATAAAACCAAGGGGCAAACAAAAGCCAACTTGGCGGTCCGCGGAGTTAGGGACCTATCAGAAGGCAAGCAGGAAAGCATTCAATAAGACCAAAAGAACGAGACTGGCTCTGGATTGGGAATCCTAAAAGGAACATCTCAGAAATTATAAGAGGGTATTGAGGAAAGTTAATGGACGATCTCGATTGAGGAATCGTTGGAGCTGCGCCAGGAGACTCACTTTCCTGACTCAACTCAAGTATGTGATTTAGAAATGAGCAGGCAACATCTGGAACCTCAATCGGTTCAAACGAAAGAGATCGCAAGCAAAACGCGAATCCAGTGGGCGATGATCGGTTTCAAACCCTTTAAATCGGCTGGCCCAGATGGGATATTCCCTGCGGAAATTCAGAATAACTCGGAGTGGATACTCCCATCTTCTTCTTTCTTTCCTTTACTCCGCGGGGGAGCATATGGCTTCTACAAACGCCCGCCAACGAACTCGATTTAACGCCTGAGGTTTCAAGAGACGCCACTCGGTCCCCTGGGATCTTGCTTCCTCTTCTATTGTCCTTTTCCATGTCTTGCTAGGACGGCCAACTCGACGGCTTCCTTGTGGATTCCAGTCGAGCGCTAGTTTCGTAATGTCGTCCGCAGGCTTTCTCAAAGTGTGGCCAATCCAGCTCCATTTTCGTCGTCTGATGGTGAGCGCGATTGCTTCCTGTTGTGTTACTCTCCGCAAGTCTTGATTGGTGATAATGTCCGGCCATCTTATTCTCAGTATCCTCCTTAAGCACTTGTTGACGAAAACTTGGAGGCGCGTCGCAATTGACTCTGTGACTTTCCACGTTTCGCAGCCATACAAGAGTACTGAGAGAACGTTAGATCTGAAGATTATTAGCTTTAGATTCCGGGAGATTTGAGAGGAGTTCCAGATAATATTTAGCATACTATAGGAGTGTCGCGCCTTGTTTACACGAGAGCACACATCCGAGTCAGTACCACCATTTTTAGACATCCAGCTGCCCAAATAATCGAGAGATCACATGTTCCACTACAGTTAACGCTAAGTAGTTTTGTTTTTGGGACGTTAATTTTTAAACCCACTTTGTTAGCGTGGAGTTCTAGTGAGTTTAATTTTCGCTCCATGTCACCTAGCGATTGTGATGGGAGACAGATATCATCGGCATAGTCTAGGTCTTCCAGGCGGTGAAAAACATTCCATGGCAAACCCGATGGAGTACGGGTTACTATTTTCATCACACAGTCGATAACAATTTTAAAATGCAGTGGTGAGAGGGTGCAGCCTTGATTCACTCCAGAGTAGATGTTGAAAGGTGAGCCAAGATGACCGTTATGAATGACGCGGCATGTTGAGTCGCGGTACAGCTTCTTAATGATGTTGATGATTTTTTTCCGGAACACCATAACTAGACAAAATCTGCCACATCATCACGCTATCAAAAGCGCGTTTAAAATCTACAAAAACCATATACAGAGGAGAGCGATACTCAACTGATTGCTCAATGATTATACGCAGGGTGTTAATTTGATCTGTACAAGAAAGGTTTGGGCGAAATCCTGCATGTTCATTTCTCAAGATTGGCTCTAACGCATTCTGTAAGCGCCTAGCTATTATAGAGGAGATCACTTTGTTTATAGTCTTTAGCAGGGTTATTCCTCTCCAGTTTTCGCAATTGCTCAAATCACCTTTCTTGGGAAGTTTGACTATTAAGCCTTCTTTTAACGACGATGGAATGGATTCAGATTCCTAGATATCTTGATATATCGCATGCAATGTTCGCGTAGTTAACTCGACGTCGGCTTGGAGGAGTTCTGCGTAGATATTGTCGTTGCCTGCTGCTTTACCTGATTGCAGTGAACGAATTGTTGTCCTTATCTCATCCAACGAAGGGGTAGCCTTTCCTAATAGGGTAGGGTTAAGTAGCCTATATGCATATGTGGGTTGATGGACGTGCCTGGCGAAGTACAATTCAAAACATTCCTTAAATGCTCTGTCCAGCGGGTTAATTATTGTTCCTCCATAAGGATCAAAGAGCCATCTATTGCCTTAACAGGGTAGTTGAAGGTTGTGTTGAGATGTCGCTTAGCCATGCTCTTTTGTCGTTCCTAGCTGAACGGCCAACTTGTCGGTCCAGATCCCTATACTTCCGTGCTAATGCGCTTCGCTCGGCACCGGAGGCTGCGTTTAACTCTGCTTTGATGGATCGGCGTTCACGAATGGTGTTCCATGTGGTATCTAATATCCATTCTTTTCTAGTTTTGTCGGCATAGCCTAAAACGGATGAGGCTGCTTCCGTATACGCATTTATTGTTTTCTCCCATTTAGCCTCTAGGGTTTGGGGCTGTATCTCAGAGGGAGACTTTTGTACGCGGGATACATATTACTCCCATGGTTAGATGCAATGGTGTATAAAGCTGACGTACATTCCTAGGGCTTGGAAGGAATCCAAGGTCAAGGCAAACTAATCAATCATATGCTTCTAGGCAGTATTATTACTGCGGAGCTGGGTGGTTCCATCTTAAAAAGGCAGGAGGAACACCGCAAGGAGGTGTATTATCCCCTCTACTCTGGAATATAGTAATCAACGAATTACTGTTGAATCTGGAAGAAGGGGGGACAAAAGTGGTAGCGTATGCTGATGATGTAGCGTCAGTTGTATCAGGTAAACACCTCAGAACGATTAAGGAGGTTATGCCAAATTCCCTCCAAATCGTTAAAGAATGGGCAAATAAAAGCGGGCTGGGCGTCAACCCGAATAAGACAGAGCTTGTCCTTTTCACCAGGAAATATAAAATTCCAACAGTTGATCCACCAACACTAAATGGTACCCCCTTAGTTTTTTCTGATAAAGCAAGATTTCTGGGGACAATCTTGGACTGGAAACTGAGCTGGAAACCCAATATAATAGAAAGAGTTAATAAAGCGAATATTGCTATGCCAATGGTAAAAAATGGGGTTTGAAACCAAAGCTGGTACACTGGCTCTACACGTCGGTAGTGAGACCAATACTACTATATGGGGTAAGCGTATGGTGGCCAGCTATAGAAAAAACCACGTATATAAGTATATTGGGGAAGGTGCAAAGAGCGACCTGCATGCTTATAAGCGGGGCGCTGAGATCTACACCAACTCGCGCTCTAGAGGTTATGCTCCACCTGATCCCACTAGATATATTTGGCAAACAGAAAGCGGCAATTACGGCTACGCGACTGTTAGCTGTCAATCAGTGGAGAAGTCTTCAAAAAGGACACTCCACCATAACTAAATCGCTAAAGCAGGAGCTGACGAAACTGGATTACAGAACACCAATGTTATGCTTTCAAAAAGGTTTTCGGACAACAATACCCTCCAGATAAGACTGGAAGAGTGGATCCGTAACCGATAACGAAACAATACAGTTTTTCACGGATGGCTCTAAGCTAGGCATCTCTGTCCGTCTACCTGATCGCTGCAGCGTATACAAGGCTGAGGTGATAGCGATTGAAGAGGTAATAATGCACAGAAGGCACAAACACATGGGTAAGCGGATAATGAATAACCTATCAGATCCCAAAAGCGGCAAAGTTCGAGATATACTCCGATTCATTAAGAGCTCTGAATGGATCTTCTGAAAAGGAAAATGGAATGGTATAAGATCCTGTGGTAACACAAAGGACCGCGAATGGTCTAAGTGAGCATTATACAGCCACCGTACCCTAACCTAACCTAACCTAAGAGCATGAATATCATGTCATAATATTCGTCGCCTAGCAGTTAAACCCAAAAAGTGTTTTCGATAGTAAATATAGCTCGTGACATTATTTTTTTTTAAAGATAAACTAGTTTAATGCCCGTCGTGCCTAGGCACGAACATTTTAATTCTTTAATTTTACACATGATTTGTATATGCAAATGCCTACTGAAAGCAATGTTTTGTTAATTTGTTCTTCAGAATTTTCCATCTGTTCTTCAATAATTAGTTATGATCGACTTCAATTTGATCTTTGACATCAATATTTGTATAAATTATGCTCTATGTCTTTGTTGAAAATTGCTAAATAGAAAAAGCTAAATAAATCAACAAAATGTACCGCAACTAATTAACAAATCAATTTTCAATGATTTTGTTCCTCATGTTTTGCAATTCGAGTTGCAGTTCATTTTTGTTGAATTGCTATTTGTTAACTTGCTGTTATAGTAAGTTTTTTTACAGTGCAAAAAAAAAAAAATAGGAAAAAAATTAAAAAAGAACCATAGTAACTTTTGAGCGTTACACACAAACAGACAAACATTTTTGTTTAATTATTATATTAAAAATGTATTTTATTTAAAAATTATTTCCTAAAAAAATTACTTTTTAATTTGTGTTATTTTGTTACTGTTTATAAACCTACCACCTAAAGGTCGCATTATACTTCTCTTCAACTGAAATATTTTTAAAGTCTCTATATAAACTTCGCGTGCCCGTGGATCTGTCTTTAATCTTGTGATCAATTTATAACCCACTTCTCAGAGCCCAATTTTATTGAAATTTTGCCCACATGTGTATTTCAGATGATAACACTTTCTATTTAAATTTGGAGACCCCGAGACTCAGGGCCGACCGGCAACACTTTTTGTAAAAAATTTGGAGTGTTCGTGCCTCGGGGTCGATGGATCCGATACAATTTTTAAAAAAAATAACCCGAATTTCTGTAAATTTTATGGACATGTATATCTCCGATGAGCAACATTTTTTGTAAAAATTTGGAAGTTTCGAGCCCCGGGGTCGGATGTTTCCCAAACAATTTTATTTTAAATTTTACCCGATTTTCTTCAAAATTAATGTCATCATCATCATCATATTTGGCTCTCCAACCGGTGTCCGGTCCTGACCTCCCGCCAAAAATCTCTCCACCGGTCCCGATTTCAAGCCGATGTCATCCTATTTGGCATCCCTAAAATCTGAGCGTCCTGGTCTACGCCATCCTTCCAGCGTAGGCTTGGCCGGCCTCGCTGTCGTGTTCCATAAATGTTATGGTTAAATTCCTGGATTTGAAGAGTCTTGACAGACTGTAGAATCAAGTTTAATATACACGTGTTTAATCCGATGAAACACACTTATTGTAAAAATTTGTAACTGGCCCCAGGGCCGAGGGGCTTCCCTAATTTTTTAAAAACTAACCCAATTTTTTTAAAATTTTAAACACATACATCTCCGATGGATAACAGGGCCGAGCGACTCCCATATAATTTTTTTTTTTTAAATTTTCTTAAAATGCACATTGTGTATTCCCGATTAGAGACCACAACCACGGGGTCGGGGTGCCTCCGATGGACAACTTTTTTTTGTAAATATCCTTGTTTGTAGAAATTGCACCTTGCACTTGAAATAATGACAAAAAATGACTTTTGAAATGGTAACTTTTTCTGAGCATAATAAGCTAATTTCCTTACTATTTATATAATTTATTTTCTTTACTAAGAATAAATGTAGTTTACTTAAACTAGGCTATATTGTTATTTTGCAATTTATGCTTATTAAAAATAAATGTAACAGGCTAAATTATTGTTAAATTTTTGCTTATAAATTATTTCCCATGTTGATTATTGTACTTTCTGTAGAAGTGATCGGGCCCCACGGACTAAGTGCTCCCATATATTTTATTTAAAGCGTAACCCGATTTTATTCAAACTTTGTCCGAGTCCCGATCACTTCCAAATTTTGTAAAATATTTGTATGGGAGCCTCCCGACCCGAGGCCCGAGGGGCCCAAATTTTAATAGAAAGTATTGTGGGCGCCGTGGCTCAGTGGATAGGAGCATGGACTGCTGAGCAGGGGGTTCTTGGTTCGAATCCCAGTAACACCAAAGTATTTTTCACGGTGTCCCACCTCTCGCGAAAGTTTGACAAACATCCGAGAGTAGTAACTTGTCACTGAAAGCTTCTCAATTCTCGCCGTTCGGATCCGGCATTAAATTGTTGGTCCCTCCATTTGTGTTCAAAAATATGCATGCTCAACACAAATGATTGCGAGAAGTCAGGCCTTTGACCGTATGGTCTGTCGCGCCGATATTATTATTATTGTCATGGGAGATACACATGTGTGCAATCCAATTGCTGCGTTGCTTTGGCTAATCCAGCTTGGCTTTGCAAAAGCAACAGCTTTTGGCTTTAAATGCTCGATGCATTTTAATTGTTATGTGTGTTAAACAAAACACCGTCTGACGGTGAGCGCTATAACAAAAAAATGGCTTTAGTTATAAATCCTAAAAACTTTTTGGATTTATTTTCGGCTTTATGCTTATGCGATTTTGTTGTAAGCCAAGCTGGATTAGCCAAAGCAGCGCAGCAAATGTTTGAATAACATCGGGCCTTAGGTTAGGTTAGGTTAAGGTGGCTATCAGTGAATCCGAGCGAATACTCTGCAGCTCTCACCTCTTAGGTATACCAGCAGTTCATACCGCTAAGTTCCATAGAAGGGGGAGAGGACGCCACCTTGTGGGGTCCCTCTGAAGACAGATCTTCTGACAGACGACACGCCCAGCTTTGAATTAATAATCCTACTTGTGAGCAAAAGATTAATCAATTCGCGTAGCGAGTCGTCCACCCTTAAAGTCGACAGCGCATCTGTAATCGCAGATGTGTTGACGTTGTTAAAATTGCCTTCAATGTTTAGGAATATGTACCACTATTGTTACTCCTTGTGAATGTTCAATAGAACGTACCAGTGTATGCAGAGCTGTTTCTACAAACTTGCCTTTACAATACGCGTGCTGAGTCTTTTGTCAATGCGTGTGCGTATGTAGATATCGATCCGTCTTTCCAGTGACTTTTACAGGAATAACGAAAGGCTGATTGGTCTGAGATCCTTTGGACTAGCATTTGCCAGCTTTAGGTATGAAAACCACGTTTACTTATCTCCATAAAACTGGATTATGGACTAGATCGAGACAACTCTTTAGAGTTGTTTCCAACAAAGGAAGGATAATATCAGAAGTCCTTTGCAGTTCAGCTGGAATTTTGCCATCAGATCCTGCAGTTCTGTATGGTTTGAAGCTTTGTAGCGCCCAAAGCAGTTTGTCCTTATTTATCAGATCATTGGAGATAGTTGTACGAGTGTCTGCCCTATCAAGGCCGCCATTACTTATCGCTTGGGAGCTTCCCATGAAGAGGGTATCTAAAAGCAGATTGAGCGATTCTTCGCTTGAAGTAGTCCACGAGCCATCTGCCTTTTTCAGGCAGCTCGGCATTATTGGATTGGTTGGGAGGATTTTTCTTAGCCTAGACGCCTCAGTAGATTCTTCTATTTTATCACAGAAGAGTCTCCAAGAAGAGCGCTTGGCTGTCCTTAATTCTCTTTTATAAAGTTTGAGAGATGCTTTGTAAGCATCCCAGTCAGCTTCTAATCCTTGGCTTGGCCTTGGCTACGTTGAATATCTTCCTGCAGCTTCTCCTGAAATTTCCTAACTCCGAGGTCCACAAATGTGGTTTCTTCTTGCCTCTTGGACAAATGAGAGGGCAGGAGGCAGAAAGCATCTTATTAAAAGCTCATGTGAGTAACTTGACCTTGTTGTCAAGTTCAATAGTGCTTAGGGGGGGGGGGATTGTAAGATCAGAGTGTTCGTTTAAATAGTGTTTGAACGTTACTCGGTATTTGAGCCAGTCAGTCTTCCTATGATTTCTATAAGGTGATTGGCGAGGGGGTTTGTCATCTAAACTGAATTGTATGTACCGGAGAAAGAATGTTCAGCCGATACCTTCTAGTCTAGAATTAATTGGTTGCGAGAGTCGGTGACAAGAGTAATATCCTATGTCTACTCCTGGTTATGAAGGTTGGTTCATTACCAGTATTGACTACACTTACGTTAGTACTTAAAATATAATCAAACGTGGGCGAGATAAGCCGATGCCAGCCAATAGGTTCCTTGGTGAGTCTCCAATTCTGCGGCAGTGACATCTCGGTCGCTGAAGTTACGGATTCACTAATACGCAGTATCTAGGTTTACGTTTACCTGCTACATATAGCGAGTAATAACCAGAAGTCCTAAGTCATTAAACCAGGTTGTTGACAATTCATGGTTCTTGGATTAGGACGATGTCTTCTCCGCCTTTAAGCAGACGTAGTAAAAGAGAAGCCGAAGCCTTTTTATAGTATTGGAGGTTAATCTGAACTAACTGAAATATTTTAGTTGCAATCAGGGAGAGAAACCTTCAACACGGTGTTCTCCAGATCTTCCCCTTCTGACGATGAACTGAGAAGTACGTACTCGTTGGGGAATTCTCCGAAGGGTGAGTTCCTAGTCTCCATATCCGATAAAGGATCGGTCTGGGAGATAGACGACTGTGACAGGGTCACCGAAGTTTTTGGAGTTTCTTCTATCATGGGAATCGTTACAGATGCTGCAGGGTCGGGAATTAGGAGCCCCCGGCTCATCTTTCTTGTAGACTCGAAGTGTGATGTGATCCCATCCAAATTTTACCACGCCTTTGGTTTCAGCCAGAGGAGCGAGGGTTTCCTGGTACCTCTGTAGGAACCTCTTTGCTCCTCCAAGTTGGCGACTTTCCAGTCATGGGTAGGAAGTGAGGGATTGCTAACTTGAAGGACCTGGATTATTTCATCCGCAGAGGAGGGTTCAGGTGCGAGCTCTCGGTCGGCTTGGTATATCCTCACTCGCAACGACCTCGAGCTTAGCACGCGGCCAAACCTCTACTTGACTGCTAATGGCCTGTTTATAGAGATCGCGAGATCTCAAGTCATCACACGCGATTAGCTTAATACGACCTTGAAGCCAGCTGCCATCGCGAGTGATAGGAGTGGTCCTGGATGATCCTTCATATAATTCCAGAAGCTACCAAATAGCTTTACCTTGACTAATTGCCACCATTATGGAGAGATGTTCCATCAGAGTCGCTGCGATCTATCACTGTGACTACGATTTTGCTCTTAAGGACATTACTGAAAGACCTATAAGATGTAACAATGGAGTGACTAAGTATGCTGGTGTTGTGCACTATAGGTCTTTTTGAAATCGAATCGATTTCCTTCACCGATCTCTGTCGCTTAGACGTTGAGTCATTGCTGGTCCGCTGTTCATGCTTGCCAATAAGGGCTTGAGGCCATTTTAGCTTGGCGACCCGCTTCGGTGTTCTGTTGGTCTCTGGAATTGCTCCGAGGGCTTTCAGTATCCATACTGCAGTACGCCGTTGCTTGTACGACGATCTAGATGAAGTGTGTTGTCGCGAACATCCATCAGATGCGCCTACAAGCTTACTGGCAGCGGAAGGGCCATGAGGTGCCACAACGCTATCGCTGCAAGTAGAAGGACTAACTGTCAAAGCCGACCGGCGCTTGTCGACAGTAGCTTAACCACTACCCGCCGTTGCAGAAGCATTACCGGTAGACGATCTAGATGGAGCGCGTTGTCGCGAACTCCGTGAACGACTGGGCTATTATTAAACTGGGCTCCCAGCTAGGCTGATTCTCGGCACGGAACGTATAACACCTTAATCCAACCCAGGGGATGAGGATGGGGATTGGGAGATGTAAAAATGGTGGAGGGGAAATATGGGAGGGGAGAGAGAGAGTGATGAGCGACCTTTGGTTTCAGGTCTCATCTAGGGAAAAGGGCTTTAGGAAGTGGGTTTTTATTTTTTTTATACTTTTTATTTTTTGATGAAATATGTATGTAAAATTTCAATAATATAAGGATGGGATGGTAATATGAAGACACCCACAAGGCCTCAAAAATACAACGAAAGGGCCCCGCAAGAAACTTCCTCAAGACCCCCTTTAGAAACCTGGAGATCCCAACTTAAGACCCTCTTCGAACTCCCTGAAGACTGCGCTCAATACCTCTCTCGTTAAGATCCTTTCAAAAATCACTCAAGACCCCCTCGAGACCACCGTAGAACTCTTTCAGACCACCTCAAAGCCTCTCAAGACACCTCTTAGACCACCTTAAGACCGCATTATAACGCCCTCCTCACGACCATCAAAGACCACGTCAAGACACATAAAACCGCCCCAAGACCCCTTCAAGACCAAGACTCCATCAAGAACCTCTTAAAACCCGTCTCAAGACGCTCTCAAGAGCCCACCAAGTCTGTCCAAAAATCCCGCTAGACCCCTCTCAAACCTCACTCAAAATTTTAAAGACCCCCCACAAAACCATCTGAAGATCCACTCAAGACCCACTCAAGACCCTTTAAAAAACCCTTTAAGATCGCCTAAGAACTGCCTTAAGACAACCTTTAGACACCCTCGAGACCCCCTTAATACCACCTTAAGACTCCCTCAAGACTTCTCCGAAGACCCACACAAACGCTACAAGAACCCTCTCAAAATCCTCTCAAAAACTCCTTCAAGACCACCTTGAGATCCCCTCATGACCCCACCTTAGAACCTTAAGACACCCTCGAGACCCCCTTAATACCACCTTAAGACTCCCTCCAGACTTCTCCGAAGACCCACACAAAACCCTACAAGAACCCTCTCAAAATCCTCTCAAAAACTCCTTCAAAACCACCTTGAGATCCCCTCATGACCCCACCTTAGAACCTTAAGACTCCCTAAGACCACTTTTAGACTCAATATCACCATAAGACTCCCTCAAGACCACCTTAAGACTCTATCAAGACCCCTCAAGACGTTCTGAAGACCACATTAAAAGTCCTCTTAAAAACTTAAAAAGACCCCTCAAGACGTTCTGAAGACCACATTAAAAGACCTCTTAAAAACTCCCCAAGACTAATTATAAAACCCCTAAAAATCCCCTTTAAACCACTCAAGACCACCTCAAGACCTTCTCAAGACCCACTCAAGAACCCGTTCAACACTCCACTAAAGACCACTCAAGAACTCTTGACGACCCCTTCCAAAACTTTCTTTAAATTCCGCTCAAGATTCCCTTAAGACCCCCTTCAAAAGTGTCTCAATACCCGACTCAAGACCCTCTCCAACCCCTCTCCCCCCTCAAATCACAAGACCACTACAAGATCCCTTCAAGACTCAACTTAACCCCAATCACGACCCTCAAGACCCCCTCAAGACTCATCTAAGGATCCTCAAAAACGCCTTCGAGACCCTCTCAGGACTACCTTAAGACACCTTCAAGACCTCCTCATGACTCCAGTCAAGACCCTCTCAAAACCCCTCAACCACTCTTAAGACCACCTAAACGCCCCACTAAAGACCCCTCAAGACCACCCTCAAGGCCACCCAAACCCCTCAAAACCACCTAAAAACTTCCTTAAAACCCCCTCAAAATCCTCTTAAGTACCCCCTTAGAAACCCCTAAAAACCTTCTTAAGACCTCTTCAAGAGCCCTTCAAGATCCCGTCAAGATCCCACTCAGGACCCTCTGAAACCCCCCAAGACCCTCTAAAACCCCCCTCAAAACCCCCTTAAATCCCTTAAAATCCCTTCAAATACTCTTAAGCCCCTTCTTAGAACCCACTAAAAACCTTCTTAAGACCTCCTCAAGACCCCTTCAAGAACCCCTCATGATCCCACTCAGGACCCTCCAAAATGTCATCAAGACCCAAATAAAACCCCTTCAAAACCCCCTTAAGACCCTCAGAAGGCACCATTAAGCACCTCAAGACCCCCACAAAACCCTCATAAGACCCCCTCAAGACCCGCTCAAGAGCATACTCCGACCCTCTCCAAACTTTCCCCAAGACCACCAAAAGACCTTCTTAAGATCACCTCGAGACCACCTTAAGACCCCCCTCTAGAGCCACCAAAGCACTTCAAAAAAAACCCCACTTTAAACCTTTTCCAAAACCTTTCAAGAAATAAACAAATGGATTTAAGTCAATACAACTTGTTGGCAAAGTTTGCTATATAGCTTCTGGTGGATAACTTCCAACGGGAAATATACCTGGTGGTTGTGGTTTATCTTTATTCCAAGAATATAGAATGCTGGAAAGTTTCCGTAGTGCCAAATCTTGATAGATTTATGAAAATTAGAAATGAGCTAGTTTCATGATATTCGAGTGCATTGTATGAAATTTCTTCAAATAAGGAGAGAATGATGAATAAACATTTATAGGCACCGCGACAGACGCATAGCAAAGACTTAGATAAGATTACTGATGATTCATCAGAATTCAATACAACTTCAGGTACGTATATACAAACGAGTTCTTGTAAGTTGGAGATCGCCAAAAGAGGTTTAAAAACGTACATACGTACTGGAAGAATTAGCATAAGCTTAAGAGTCATTGTAAAAACCGACAACTATGAGTATTCATATATATTCACTGACTTCCATTACATCCGCGGTTTCTTTGTGACACCAAGCCCAAGCGCAATCTTCAGCACAAGACTCTGACGCATTGTCGTCGTTATCGCGGTTAAATATGTTAACTCAGTCCGGTCGCTCCGTGCGATGACTGAGTGGAATTCTTAATTAATGTCTATCGTCAATTCAACAATCTAAATCAATCATTAAACTGGTGACAATAACTTTTTCATCTGTTAATAAATCAACGAGCATTTATACATGCTTCTCTTTTGGATGATACCAAATGTCATCCATTTTAATTTTTCGCATACTGTTAACTGAAATCATTCCATTCCAGAACCAAAAAAAACCACGTTCTTTAGCAAACTAATCGACTTCAATAATTGGAAAGAAGCTCAAAAGTCCGTTTATGAGATCTCAATAATTTTCGTCAAATTTTAATTTATATATATGCAGGCATATAGAGTACATAAACATACCGTTATGCGAACGGTGTTTTTGTCAATACTTTTATGTACATAGAAATTTTTGAATAACTGTTATATCGTCCAATGAATTTCAGCTTATGTTCATGGCAACGCTTGATTGGAAAAACCGTGAAATGTGATTATGATTAATATCTCGTGGCAGCTGAAGCTGTTTCTGGAAAGATGCAGTAAACTTAGTCATCCCAGAACACAGTACCTATAATGTAAAGTACATTTGGCTTGTGTCGTGAGTATTTTCTGAGTTGAATTTTTTATTGAATTGCGCAAATTGAGAGAGAAAGACTACTCTGATGAGCTCCCAACAACGCAAGGAATCATACGAGATAATCCTGAGACAAGTTGTTGCTTATATAAAACATTGAGGAAAGTAAAGTAGTTGTCTTTTTAATTGCAGGCATTATGCATTGTAAATTGTAAGTTGTGCTGGAGCCTCTAATCGTTACGGACTTTAGAAAAGTATTTGTTTATGCAATGGTCTGACATTCACATAAGCAGCAGTGGCATCTGCAGCACCCGAGAAAGTAGCATCACTTTCCTTTGGCAATTTTTCGTCACATAGTCTTCATGAAGGGGTAATAGGGTAGGGCAGGGGGTTACTCCTTAAATCGGTCAACTATAACCAAAATAATTAAAAAAAATTAATTTTATGAATATACTCGTACATATAATTATGTGTCATTATTTGAAGCTCTTTATTGGGTCTTGTATCTGTATATCCCATGATCGAAGTGGAGTGATTTATTCGTATTTATTCGGAGCTTTATAATACTAATTTGGCGCGACAGACCATTGTGGTCCAGGGCCTAGCATCTAGCGGCTATTTGTGTTGTGCATGCATATTTTTCACACAAATGGAAGGGACCTAAAATTTACTGCCGTATCTGAAAGTCGAATTGAGAAGCTTTACATGACAAGTTATTGCTCTTGGATGTTTGACAGACATTGGCGAGACGTGAGACCGTGAAAATACTTTTGGTAAATACCATCTAATAACCAGCATACCCGGCTTATTTTTTCAAAGGGGAAATTAACTAATGGTCCCTCTATGTTGTGGAATGCGCTTAGGGATGTAAGCTTAACCGTAGAAAAACCAGGCTTATCATTCACTATACAATAACATGCCTCGGATATGGATGGATGCACTGATGCGAAATGTTTCAATGACAACCGTTTCCGGATCTTCACATGGAATGTTCACGTTTATAGATCACGTGGAGCCGAACAATTAGCGGAGACTCTAGTCAGATATGAAGCTGACATAACAGCCAACCAGGTGATGGAATGGGCCGGGCAAAAGAAGGATGAACAAATGTGATATTTACTACAGTGATTGGTATAGAGAACAAAAACAGCGTTTAGGGAGATTTAGACAAATAATCTTAAAAGTTCGTTATGTGAGCGAACGCGTTTTAAGAATCCGCATTAAGACCCAATTTGCTAACGTCTATAATGCGCTCATGCCCCTACAGTGGAAACAGCCGACAACGCCAAAGACCGTTTCTACGATTTCCTCGAAAAAACAAATAATTTTCGTCCACTAGAACTGACTGCAGCATCTAAACTGAAAAATCACGAAGCAGCTGGCCCTAATGGCCTGCGGGCGGAGAATTTGGTAAGATAAAAGGATGTCAGCAATTGTCCGATTCACAAGAAAGGAAACCCACTAAACCAACGCCAACGATAGAGGAATTAGTATCCTTAACATCGCCTATAATCCTATAATATCCTATCCTATCTTTCGTACTGGTAAACGTCTGACACCACTCATCTCCAATGTGATTAGAACTATCATTACGTCTCCAATCGTCCAAATATTTACGGCTACGTCAAATCATGGAGAAGACCAAAGAGTACAAAGGAGACGCGCAGTGATGCGATTTCTTTAACATTACATTGGAGAGAATAGTACGAAACTCTCAGGTCCACGATAGAGGCACAATTTTCTTCAAGTCTGTTCAACTACTGGCACACGCTGAGAACATTGATATCATTAGCAAAACCCAGCGAGTTGTCACTAGTGCATTTGCTAGCATTGACAGGTAGAAACGGCGATTAATGAGGCAATACAAGGTATTTACTGTCAAAAAAAATGGATACCCAACATCGATGTTTTAATCAGAACATCACAATAGATACTCTTCGGACGATTTACGGTCCCGTTTACGTTGTGTGCAATTGGAGGAAGTTAGAAAAATACCATGCTAATTGCAGGGACATGCATGTTGAGACCCAGGTTCACTTTGTAGGTACTATTACGCCATTTAAGTAAGTGAACCGTTTCATAAGGTAAGGTTAAAAAAATCAATGGCTGACAGAAAGCAAACCCTCACTGAAATTCTGCTAATCAATTGCATGCTTTGTTTTCAAAGATATGTGATCAGAGGCAAAAAATTTAAAGCAAAATAAATTATTCACATTAAAATTAAAATGAATATAAATATGTATGTAATAATAATAATGAGTTGTTCAACATTAAAGGTAGTTACGTTTTCGGTGACAGCTACATGCGATTCCACTAATCGTGCGCTGCATTCTTTGTTATATTTGCAAACAAATGTTCTCTGGAAATTGACTTAGTCTAACTGAGCATATCTTTGAATATCCCGCATTGTCGCATTTCAGGCATCATGCATATGTAGATAATAATCGTGTTAACGAAGAGTATGTTTTTGAATATTATGGAGGGGAATAATAAATATTTAAATAAGGTTACACGAGCAAATACACAATATAAGATAGACAAAACACACATAGCATAATGCACCTTTAGCAACAGAGTTCTTATGGGATTTATAAACATCCAGGAACTCACACATTTTCTCGGGACTTAAGTTTCTATTTTGGGTAACAGAGGAACATTCACTTGTACTCGGAAACAGTTCAAAGTTCTATAACAAAACCACAATTTCATCTCGAATAGCCTTTTTTGATGCAAGCACAGCATGATAGATTTTGAAGAAATCGCATGTTCACACCAAAAACAACAGTGATTCATTCGGTTCCCTTTTGTAAACAAAAACATTTTTAGTATTCATTATTTTTGTTGCTTTAAATAAATGTGGAATAGTGCTTTTGGTTAGATTGCTTGTTATGTGCATTTGTGTATTCGTTTGCCCATCATAATCCATGCGCTATATCCGTTTTCCATCAAAGTCAATGTCTCCATAATTAAGATGAATATCATTATTATGCTACTTTGGCCGGACAACAACGATGATTCTGTTAAAAAATAGATATTTTAAGTTAAAAAATTTTATATCCTGTATAAAATAATGGTTTAGCTTTAGATTTGTGATATGTTATGTACGGAGAAAAAAACGATATTAAAAGGATGATTTACGATTGCAAAGTTCATATTTGCTGTAGGTATTCTATTATGCAAGGACAACTGTCACGATACCTTATGTCTCATCACAACTACTTTAGACCTTTCTTATGAGTATCTACTATTTTGCGGCACAAATATACAAATATATAAATTATCTTCTTTAAATATTTAGAATAGTATTTCCCACGAATTTATAACCTACTTTTGCGCTTTATATACATCGTGAAAAACTTAAAGTTGTATTCCTTTTATCATCTACGTACAACTACTTTGTAGAGCTTAGGAAGGCATAATTGAATACAGCACTTTTCAACCACGTACGACAAAAAATTTGCGAGAAGTTTCTGAAAGCATTCCGTTGTTACGTCTCATAAAAAATCGGTTGGAATCACGACTAGGTTTTGCGTAGCTGTTGAAGTCCTCTTTATTTTATAATAGAAAAAATCGTATTTTTACTATTTTACTAATATTCACTCAGATTTATCGAAATCTATAATTAGCAAGTCAATCGACGATAGCACTTGTGCGTCATGTTCTATTATTATAATTTCGGCTGGAAGCTTGAAGATTTTTCTTTTGGTAACACTCGCACTGTTAGGTGGTAACACCCTATAAAAAATGCGCACTTAGTGAATATTTTTTTTTAATTATAAAGTAGCCCATAGATATCTCTACAAAATGTCTGTAAATTTTTTCATATTAACAAATTTTTCTTACATATTACCAATTGGTTGAATACACAGTATGACCGCGATCTCTTTTTATTCTTGTGGGTCATAAATACGTAGTAACGAATGAAAATAATCAACAAACTCGTACGGTATTCAATATGTATCCATTTAAAAAAAATCCAAACAAACAAATCGCTTACACATTGCATCTACCTATCTAATAACATAATAGATTTCATTACACCCTGTAATATTAACTAATTGAGTTTGATTTATTTTTCATTAATGACCGTGCAACCTTTTCTGCCTAGATACGAGTACTTGCTAGCATTGCTGTCCCTATTAATATTATGTAGTGCGAACATATGATACTTTTACGAGTATATATATATGAGTATATTACACAGATATCGTGTTTCAAATTGCGAACAATGATTCCATCGTTTAGGGTTTAGGGTCTTTATTGCATCTTTAGTTACGAAAAAGTAATCTTCCTTGTTAAAACTCTACCTTATATGTACCTGGCTGGCAGATGTAATATGTGTGTTCCGAAAATTGTCCGGGTAACTTTAAAATACACACTCTTGGATCTGAACTGACATCATCGCAAAAATTTCAACTGCTATGCATTATGTATCGAGCATCACTTCGTATTTTTTAAGATGACAGACTCATTGAAAGGTATAAAAGAGAGAGGTTTATTTGCTTTCAGTGTCCTTTGCGTGGTTAATCGTAAATTATTGCCATTTCAAAAGAGGCCATCGTCAAAAACTCAATAAAGATTAAAAAAAATAGAAACAATTTTTTAGCATTACCTTTATTAGAAGACTATTGTCGCAATTTTATTCATGTAATTTATACACTACAGTTCTACAGTGAACACAATGAATATCTATTTATTATATTTACCACTACATACAGTGACATTCCTCAAAGGAAATCTATGTCAAGTATAAAGACTTAAGTTAATTTCAAAAATTAATAGAGAAAATAATACGTCTTAGAGAAATAGCGGAAAAGGTATTCTGCGACGCAGTTTTTATGAAAATTTCCTGAATTATGGATGTTTTGGATTTTAGTTTTTTTTAAACAAACACACACAGTGTCTTGATATTACAATATAGTTATAAGCAAATAAGTAATTTGTTTTTGACTTAATCTGTTACTTTACTTTAAAATACATAATATTAAGCAACTATCAATTGAAGTTCTAGCTTTATATTTAAAATAGTCAATAAAATTGTTTTTTTTTGTCTTTCTGTAACTATATTAATTCGAAATGTTTTATCCTATTAACTCTTCTCACTAAGTTGTCGTTGTCTAAGAGCTGGACGGCTTCGACGTTGAGATGCTGGAAAATTATTCGATGGTAACTTTGGGAATTTCTTAGTTTCATCATCGACTGATCTAGCCCGTGGTCCTTGTGAAGAACGTCGTTGCTTATGTATCGTGGTGTATTTACTATATCTCTAAGTACCTTTTTTGAAAGTGCTGAATGATGTTTTTATTATTAAATATTAAATTTCTTTAGAGTTTGGATGGAATATGTTTTCTAGCTGTTCTGCAAATGTGATTGCCTTCTGGTCATTGCTTATAGCCTAGCTTCCATCGGGATTTGTTATTGGTGGAATTTGCATGATGGGTCTCTTTAATCATTTAGTTGTTTACCACAAAGAATAATCTGTGCTTTTTCAATTCTCGAGTTCCCTCAGGAAGTCACTGATCATCATTTTTTGAATTTTTAATCTCTTTTCTCAGTTGAGAGAGGTGAGATTATTCAGTCTGGTTTTTTCTTGTGGTGCTCTGGTTCATGCCACTTCCTTCCTGCTATCTGTTTCACCGTTTTGGGAGTATTTTCCCATGCTGCTTGCTGAATGTCGTTAACGAGTTTCTCTATCTCAAGGTCTAGTTGCCCATCAGTTTGGAGGGGAATTGTCAACTGAGTTTTTCCTTCTAGACTCAGTTTAAACCTTTCCCAATCCGTTCGTGAATTTATAAGAGCCGGATTGTTTGTTTTTAAAATGATATTTTGAGTACATGTTAGCATGATCGGAGAATGGTCCGTGTTCATATCCTGCCAGTCTTCAACATACAGATAGTTACACGATAGATTTTTGACTATAAACATGTCAATTAGATCAGGAATTTTACTTGGATCGGTTTCCGACGGTTCTAAAGAATTCAATGAATTGTTCTTTTTCAATTGAATGTTTTGACGGGCTGTACACTTGATATTGACTTCTGTAGCTTGTATTTCTTCTTTTTTTAAATTCTCTATATTAACTTCGCGTGCCCGTGGCTGGCTGGTCAGATCTTGTGATAAATTTTTAACCCACTTCCTAAAGCCAGATTTTATTGAAATTTTGCACACATGTGTAGTTCCGGCGACAACACTTTTTCTTAAAATTTGGGGTGCCCATATAAATGTTTTAAAAATTGACCCGATTTTCTTAAAGATTTATAAAAATGTGTATCTGCGATGGAGAAAACTTTTTGTAAAATTTTTTGAGTGAGGCACTGAGATTTAAGGGGCCTATAAATTAAATTAGACTGATTTTCTTCAAATTTTAAACATATGTGTATCTCCGATGGACAACACTTTTTTTTAACAGTTTTCAAGCGATGGGGCCTGTAGGCCCTGAGGCCCGAGGTGTGCCCATAAAATTAACCCGATTTTCTTCAAATTTTAAACACATGTGTATTTCCGATGGACAAACAATTTTTGTAACATTTTTGAAATTTCGGAATGTTTGGGCCCTGTGGCCCGAGGGGTGCCTGTATAATTTCTTTAAAAATTAACCCGGTTTTCTTTATGTGTATCTCCGATGACAACACTTACTATTGAAATTTGGGAGTGATCGGGCCACAAGGTCGGGGGCTCCTATACAAATTTTTTACACAGGTGTATCTTCGGTGACAACAGTTTTTGTAACAAATTTGAATTGAAGCGGCTCTAGTAGTAATGTTTTCCAAAATAACTGGGTGCACACATATGTATTTCCTATTAGAGAATTTACAAGGAAAATTTTAATTTTATGAGTTGTTTTTTGAAAGTGTAACTCTTCATTATAATCAATGTTTTCTTTTATTATGACTGTACTTCCCCCTCCAGCAAAGTTCTTAGACTGAATATTTTGGTAAACTTGGTACCCTCTTTGTACCCGAGGACTGTTTGATGAAATGCGTCTCTGATATAACACAAAAATCTATATTATTTATGTCTATGGCTTCTTGCTACTCTTGCTGATATTGGAGCAGTGCATTTGCTTTAGATGAAAATATTTTAAGTGACTTAATCATTTTTCTTCGATTTTGGTTTAGACCTAGTTTTTTTACTTTCTACTTAGTAAAATGAAGTATAGTAATCATGAAAATTTTCGAGCTTAGGATTTTTGCAGATTTACCCACTTCCGTATTTCCTGAGACAGAAAAAGCAAAAAAAAAATCTCTGCATGTCTGTCTTTTGACTACTCCACAGACCAGACGGCTGAATTAATGGGTATGAAAATTCATATTTAAGCTTTTTACATAAATTTGGAGGTCCCAGTAGATTTTGGCGGAAATTGGCCAACCGAAACTTAATTTCAAGGAATTCTCTATTGTGGTTATGTTAATCTGGATAAGTATGTCGTCCTTTTGCGCTAGCGCTTGTGCTGTATGCTGGTGATGATCCTCTCTAATCACGGAATAAAATTAGTTTGGTGATTTTTTTTTCCGTTGCGGTTGGGTGATGTATCGTGTATTTTTTGGTATATTTGTTTCAATGTTACTACTTTGTTTTTGAACTGATTTTGTTCTATTCATGTTTTTGTTTTTCAGTTTCTGCAATTCTTTTGCTACAGCGCATTCTCTGTAGTTTGCTGGATGCGCTTCTTCACAGTTGAAACATTTCGGAGGATTTTTTTGGGTTTATTAGAGTTAATACTTAGGTGTCCTTCTGAGCACTTGACACATCTCGGTTGCTCAGCACAGAAGTTTTGTGTGTGTCCAAAGGCTCGACAATTTTTACTCTGTGGTATTAATTTTGTGGTATTTATTGGTTGAATTTCTACGTTGCATCCTAGGATATTTTTAGTATCGAAAATCTTGCTTATGTTTTATTCATTTTCAAATGTCAACATAAACATATTGAGTAGCTTTCTCGTTTTCTAGTTTCTTTTCCTGCTACTGCTCTTCTGTTATAACCTCTTTGATCTTAGAGTATAACTCCTCATATAATTTGACTTCATCAATCATTATTGGGGGCGGTTTGGTTGAAAGGGAAGAAATCCCTTTTTCTTGGTTGGTAACTATCTTCTGTTGATTAGCAGATGTAATCGGAGAAGGTGTATTATTCAGTTTTTTTTATTCCTCCTGTTCTTCACCTTTATCTATTCTTTTTATTTACTTAATTCCTCTTCATCAGTTAGATAGACATGTTTATTAGTTTGGTATAGTTCAGAAGAACTTGGTGTTGTTTCGCCTGATAAATTCTTAGTTTTCTTGTTGTTTTTTGACGTGACAATGTCAAATGCTAATGTCAATGACAATGCTAAATGTCTACTGTTATGTCCTATGTTAAATGTCTACTCTTAAGTGTCCAGTGTTAAGTGTCCACTGATATGTGCCATGTTAAGTGTTCAATGTTATGTCCCATGTTAAGGGATCTACGCAATTTCTCAATCGATTTGCATGAAATTCGGTATATAGGACTAAGATGCAACTATAAGACGTGTTACTATGGAAATTATGGAATACGGTCATTATGGTCTCGAATTTCCTGAACAAAGCAATTTCTCAAGCGATTCGCATGAAATTCGGTATATAGGACTAAGATGCGGCCATAAGACTTGTTCCTATGGAAATTCGGATATAGTCATTATGGTCTGGAATTTCGGGAGCAAACCAACTTTTCAAGCGATTCGCATGGAATCATGGTCTGGAATTTTTGGAACTATGAAGTTTTGAGATCATGAAATGTCCGTTCTGTGTTTTCTGTTCTTTCGTCCAGGGCAGACGTTGTCACGCTCAAATCTAGCGGCCGTGTATCCAACACAGCCTACCCTTTTTTAAATTCTCTATATTAACTTCACTTGCCCGTGGCACGGATGTCGGTCGTCGGTTGTCGGTCGTCTGCGTGGAATCTTGCGATCAATTTTTAACCCACTTCCCAAAGCCCGATTTTATTGAAGTTTTGCACACATGTGTATTTCCGGAGACAACACATTCTGTTTAAATTTGAGGCCCCTCGGGCCCCGGGAAAAAAATTAACCCGATTTTCTTCAAATTTTATATACGCGTGTATCTCCGATAGGCAACACTTTTTGTAAAAATTTTGGAGACCCCGGGCCCCAGGGTCTATGGGCCCCAATTTTTTTTTTTTCAAATTAACCCGATTTTCTTCAAATTGTATATACGCGTGTATCTCCGATAGGCAACACTTTTTGTAAAAATTTTGGAGACCCCAGGACCCGGGGTAATGGGGCCCCAAAATTAAAAAAAAATTAACCCGATTTTCTTCAAATTTTATATACGTATGTATCTCTGATGAAAAACACTTTTTGTGAAATTTTTGGAGACCCTGAGCCCCAGGGTCATTGGGCCCCAAATTTTTTTTAAAAAAAAATTAACCCGATTTTTTTTAAATTTTTTATACGTGTGTATCTCCGATGGACAACACTTTTTGCAAGCATTTTGGTGGCCGGGGTCGTGGGCCCCATAAATTTTTTTCAAAAAAATTAATCCGATTTTCTCTGTACCTCCGATGGACAATATTTTTTGTAAAGTTTTTGGAGTGAACGGGTCCTGAGGCCCAAGGGGTGCTCACATAAATTTTTTAAAAGCTCGATTTTCTTCTAATTTAACACAAGTGTATCACTGATGGACATAACTTTTTGTAAATTTGTTGGAGTGATAGAGCAGAGACCCGTGTGGTGTCCATGTAAATTTTTTAAAAATTAGCCCGATTTTCTTCAAGTTTTAACACATACCCATCTCCTATTAGAGAATTTACATGAAAATTTTTAATTTTTATGGGTTGTTTTTTTAAATTCTCTATATTAACTTCGCGTGCCCGTGTGTTTGTGGTTTTGTGGATTTGTTTGTCGTGGAATCTTACGAACAATTTTTAACCCACTTCCCAAAGTTCTATTTCATTGAAATTTTGAACGCATACATATCTTCGATGACAACACTATCTATTAAAATTTGGGGCCCCTCGGGCCTCGGGGTCGGGCGGCTCCCATACAAATATTTTACAAAATTTACCCGATTTTCTTCAAATTTTTTATACATGTGTATCCCCGATGCAGAACATTTTTTACAAATATTTGGAGACCCCGGGCCCCGGGATAGTGATGCCCCGGGGTCGTGGGGCCCTATACAATTTTTTTTAAAAAATTAACCCCATTTTCTTCAAATTTTATACACATATGTATCTCCGATAGACAACACTTTTTGTAAAAATTTTGTAGACCCCAGGCCCCGGGATCATGGGGCCCTATACAGACGCCAGGGTCGTATGGCCTCATACAAATTTAAAGTAATAATTAATCCGATTTTCTTAAAATTGTATACACATCTCCGATGAATAGAACTTTTTCTAAAAATTTTGGACACCACCCCTCCGGTTTTCTTCAAATTTTATACACAATGGACAATACTTTTTGTAAAATACTTTCGTACAAATATAATTTTTTTTAAAAAGTTAATCCGATTTTCTTTATATTTTATATTAATAATAATAATATTCGGCGCGACAGACCATTGTGGTCCAAGGCCTAGCAACTCGCAACCATTCATGTTGAGCATGTATATTTTTGCACACAAATGGAAGGGACCTACAATTTAAGGCCGGATCCGAACGGCGAATTGAGAAACTTTCCGTGACAAGTTATTACTCTCAGAACGTTTGTCACCCATTCACGAGAGGTGGGATACCGTGAAAAATACTTTTGGTGTTACTGGGATTCGGACCACGAACCCCCTGCACAGTAGCCATGCTCATTTCCACTGAGCCACAGCGCCCACTTTATATTTTATACACATGTGTATATCCGATGGAAAACACTTTTTGTAAAAATTTCAGGCCCTGTTGTCCATGTACATTTTTAAAAAATTAGCTTGATTTCCTTCAAATTTTAAACACATAATATGTATCTCCTATTAGAGAATTTACATGAAAAATTTTAATTTTTATGGGTCGTTTTTTTAATTGCTATAATTATAAATGCGCGCTACACTTTATTGTAGAAACTTTGAATGTTAAAAAATTTAAGATATTCCTGACGCCGCCATGGCTTTAGTGCGTGCCGTGAGTGTCGTGGCTCTAGTGGTTAGTGCGTTGGACTTCTGAGCAGGAGGTTCAACGTTCGAAACCCAGAATCACCAAAAGTATTTTTCACGATCCCGCACCTCTCGCAAATGTAAATGTAAACACATTAATGAGTTGCCAAATGGGCTGAGGAAATGGAGGCTCCACCAATGACCAAAGACCACACTATGCTGCTGCCACCAAGCATGGACGATGTTAGGAGAGCGATAAATCGGCTCAAAAATAATCAGGCCTCGGCATCAGATGGTAATCCAGCGGAGCTGATTAAATCAGGAGACCCCGCAATACACCAATCAATTCTTCAACTAATAGTGCAAGAATGGGAGGAAGAACCAATGCCAGAAGACGGGTCGCGAAGAGGCATCCTCTCCCCATTCACACGAACGGGTTTCTCCTCTATCATTTAAGACAGGATAACCCCATACGCTAAAGTCTTCATTAGTCCATACCAGTGTGGCTTCATCCCAGGCAAATCAGCATATGATCAAATTTACTCCCTAAGGCTGGTGATGGAAAAATGTCTAGAGTTTCAAAACGCACTACACCATATTTTTATAGAATTTAAAGCCGCCTATAATAGCATAGCCCAACTAGAACTTTATAAAGCCATAAGAGAATTCGGCATCCCAAATAAACTGACACGACTATGTAAGTTGATCATGACCAATTTTATAAACCAAGTAAAAATATCCGAAGCCCATTGAACATCTATAAGGATGTCCTTGACTGCGTCCTCTTAAACCTAGCATTGGTGAAAGTTATACGAGACTCTGACGTAACGGCGAGAGGAACAATCCTTTATAAGTCCATTCAGATACCGGCTTTCGCAGACGACATTGACATCATTGGTAGAAACCCAATAGCTGTACAGGAAGCTTTTTTCCAGATCGAGCGGGCGGCACGAAATCTGGGGCTGCACATAAATGAGAGCAAAACAGAGTACATGGTGGCCACGTCTGCGAGCAGAATATCCCACATTGATCCCTCAATTAAAATAGTGGAGCACAAATTTGAAGTAGTGCAATCCTTTAACTATCTCGGATCAATTGTTGTAGCCGATAACAGCATGGAACCAGAAATACGCGCACGGTTGCTTAAAGCTAACAAAGCTTACTATAGTCTGTCAATACTCTTTAAATCCATGAATTTACCCATAACATCCATGCTGGCGGTGTATAAGAAAATGGTCATACCAGTACTTACATATGAATCCGAGACTTGGGTTTAGCTAAAAGCTTAGCAAAAAGCTGACCTCTTAGCCGCGTTCGAGAGAAAAGTCTTACGGATAATTATTAGCCACGTATGTGTGGAAGGACTATTCCGGAGACTCTATAATGATGAGATCTACGAGCGTTACCTCGATGTCGACATCGCGAAGAGGATTAAGCTCGGTAGGCGAAATCTAAACAAAACTTCAATTTGAAACTAAAATTAAAAGCGCGCAATAACGGTTTGTCTCAAGTTATTGAGGTTACTAATTTTTTCATTTTTTCGCAAAAATGTTCGGAAAAGTCTATATTAGCTTATATATATACTGTCAGAAAGTCAAAAGCACTGATAAAGAGGGATAATTCGACTGCCTGAGAAGACTGTAGCCCTCGTAGTTGGGATATGCTGCGGAGGGCCAATATCCCGCCCATCCGAACCAAATCGGATTGAAGAAAACTCTTTTGACTTTTGACCAGATCCACAATAAGATCCAGAAACCTACAAGAAAATCGAAGGCAAATTCTGTATAGAAGCACCTCGAGGGTGACATTCACTATAGTGCGCTCTCTAATATCGCGAGGTCGATGAGTGACATCGTTAGAACAACAGCGAACAGACGATGATTGAGGAATCTAACCAAAGCGGTTTCCTCCCAAGCGGGACTTTGAATGGTTAATTTTAATTAAATTCTCTATATTAACTTCACGTGCCCGTGGCTTGCTGGTTGACTAGCCAAATCTTGTGATCAATTTTTAACTAACTTACTAAGGCCCGATTTTATTCAAACACAATTAGCACAATTGTGTATCTCCGATGACATTGACCTAGGGCCTAGGGGTCCGGGAAGTAATCGGGTCTACGGGTCGAAATTTTATAAGAAAATTACCCGATTTTCTTTAAATTTTATTCGCATGTGTATCTCCGATTGACAACATTTTTTTATAAAAAAATACAAATACCATACAAATTTCATAAAAAAAGTAAAAGTAAGTAAGTAAAAAGTAAGATTTTTCACATTGGCAACACTTTTTGTAAAAATTTGGATCCTACGCTATATATGGATAATGCCTACTTTCGAGTATAGGGAAAGTAGGCATTATCCACACTAGTGTGTTAAAATATAAAATACTTTTTTATTTACTGCAGTCTCAGCGAACACACATTCCCACAGTAGTTTTCCATTGCGCATGAGCAATTTAGCAGAGAAATTGTTTTGGCCGTGTGAAAAATAGCGTACATTACTCGCTGAAAGTGCTTATTGTCCACTTTCCTTGCTCCTTATGTAATATACTATAGCATGACGACAAATGTTCGGAAAAACATATTTTTTTTCAATTTTATTTATTGAGGATCTGTCACTTCATAATGCTGCAGCTGCCAAACAGCTACTGACAGCATCAGCGTAGCAAAACGCCATGAAGGCGATCATATATAAATTAAACATCACTAGAAATTGTGCGATTCATAGAGACTCGTATTCAAAGAAATCCAAGTCATAGCGCATCAGAATAGGCTAAAAATCTTATGATGTCCGACCGATGCATACAGCACACTGAAAATAAACTTAAATTAAAACGACACAAAAAGTATACGGTGGAACAACACTGGTAGGAAGTTGTCTTCAACGATCAAAGCACTTCGAAAATTATTAATAAATAATCCGTAAACAAACAAATGACAACCTTGTTGCTATGCGTAAACAAGCGCCTACAAAATCACTTTCCATAGGTCGTTTCGTCGCAACAGTGGCCTCTAAAATCGCCAGACTTGAAATCTATGGACTTCTCCATATGGTCCATTTTGTAGGCTAAGATGCCAAAAAAATATGGAAGTGTAAAAACATTGAAGTCAGCCCGTATACTTATTACCGACATTCGTATGTTACTGATTATCCATAAAAATGGAGTTTGATTTATTAAGGAAAAGTCAATGTCGAAGTTCAGTTGATTTTACACCCATATTTTTAAAATTGCAATCAATTAAGACTTGTTTATAACTAGTAACCTGTTCCAATGTCTATATATTATAAAAATGAAACTTTGTGTTCATGTATGTATGTATATATGGACTGCTAAACCTTTCAACGGATGGGGTTTGAACTTTGCGTACGAGTTTTATACCATAATGAGCACTTAATAGGCATATTTTGAAAGTAGTCAAACTCCTGGTTCAAGGGGTTCATATTTTAATGAATTTTTTAGAATTTCTGAATACGCCATATTTTGGAAGTTGTTGAACACTTTGATCAGGATTGCCTGTGAGGGTAGCGAAGTTACCTAGCTAGTAATAATTACGTTAAAAAACAATTATTTTCGAAAAAATAAATATTAAAAAATATTATAATTCTCATAAGGTGACAAACGGTGATGATGACGCGATTATAGACAGTCAAGTCCTAAGCCTCTCGCATCACAACTCCTCTATTATGCGTCCACGTCGCGTCACTGGAAACTCGGCCAAATAAAGTGAACGATTTCGGTACCCAATCCGATTGGTTTTAGCTTGGGTCGGGGCTAAATAAGAAGGACTTGCCTTGGTCGGCGGCGCTTCATGTCGACCTAGGTTGCGGTTGGCCAATCACCACTCAACTGAATTAATTGATTCTTGAAACTAATACAAGCCTCGGATACATATCGAATTTATCAACAATGACCTTTGGCCCAAGGAAAAGGACACGTTTTGGAACTTGGAACATTTGCACGCTCGTCAAGACAACAACGTTTGCACACTTAACAAAACAATAAATACCATCTAGTGATTCTTGGTCTTAGTGTGATGAGATGGACTGGAGTAGGGGGAAAACGAACATCTACCGGCGAGTTTCTAATTTTTTCGGGTAAGACTGCAGGAGAACACCATGCGAATGGAGTGGGATTCCTACTCTCTAAAGCCGCGAGAAGATCGTTACTGGACTGGCAAGCAATATCCGATAGAATTATTATTGCATGATTTAAATCTGCTGTTCGACTGGTCGTGTTTTCTCAAGTTTAGGCACCAACGGAACAAGCCACCTCTTAAAAGACACGTTTTACTTGCGTCCAAAATCCAAATAATTCATTAGATTAACTACGGTAGAGTGACATCGTTATTTTTATGGGTGACCTTAACGCAAAGGTAGGTAGCGACAACAGTGATTGGGAACATGTCATGGGTACCCACGGCCTTGGTTCTATGAATGACAACGGTGAAGGGTTTACTGATCTATGTATTGATCGCAACCTAATCATTGGAGGCACTATTTTTCCCCACAACAACATCCACAAAGTCACCTGGACCTGGATCTCTCCTGATCACATGTACAACAACCAGATTGATCACATCGCTATAAGCCGCAATTGGCGATCATTGTTGCTGGACTTTAGGACCCGAAGAGCAGCCGACGTCTACAGCGACCACCACCTTGTGATTGGCAGTGTGCGATTGAAGCTCACAGTCCACTCAACCACACGAAGTCAAACAACGAGAAAGCTAGCTGTAGCAGCACTGAAAGATCCAGATCTGAAACTGCAATATGTATCCCGTATACAACAGTCACTCTCTGAGATACAGCCCCAAACCCTAGAGGCTAAATGGGAGAAAACAGTAAATGCGTAAACGGAAGCACCAACAACTATTTTAGGTTATCCCGACAGAACTAGAAAAGAATGGATATCAGATAGCACATGGAACACCATTCGTGAACGCCAATCCATCAAAGTAGTTGCAAGTTGGCTGTTCAGCTAGGAATGACAAACGAGCATGGATAAACGACATCGCAACACAAGCACAGCAAGCCGCTGATAGTAGACAATACAGCACAGTCTACCAACTCGCTCGTTAGCTCGCCAACAAGAAACACCACATCAACTACCCTGTTGAGGCAATAGACGGCTCTTTGATCCTTATAGAGGAACAACAATTAACCCTCTGGACAGAACATTTTAAGAATGTTTTGAATTGTTCTTCGCCAGGCACGTCCATCAACCCACATATGCACCCTAAAAGGCTACTTAACATCAGCGTCGCTACTCCTTCGTTGGATGAGATAATGACAACAATTCGTTTACTGCAATCAGGTAAAGCAGCAGGCAATGACAACATCTACGCAGAGCACCTTCAAGCCGGAATCTAAAAACAAAAAATCTTCAGATCTAACGTTCTCTCAGTACTATTGTATGGCTGCGAAACGTGGAAAGTCACAGAGTCAATTGCGACGCGCCTCCAAGTCTTCGTCAACAAGTGCATAAGGAGGATACTGTGAATAAGATGGCCGGATATTATCACCAGTCAAGACTTGT
The DNA here is from genome assembly GCA_947095585.1 of Nephrocerus scutellatus. Lineage (NCBI taxonomy): Eukaryota > Metazoa > Arthropoda > Insecta > Diptera > Pipunculidae > Nephrocerus > Nephrocerus scutellatus. Next base: position 32,133,068 of record OX352762.1, on the reverse strand, counting down.
GGAGAGTTACGCAGCAGGAAGCAATCGCGATCACCATCAGACGACGAAAATGGAGCTGGAATGGCCACATTTTGAGAAAGCCAGCGGACGATATTACGAAACTACCGCTCGACTGGAATCCACAAGGAACCCGCCGAGTTGGCCGTCCTAGCAAAACATGCAAAAGGACAATAGAAGAGGAAGCAACATCCCAGGGGACAGAGTGGCGTCTCTTGAAACCTCGGGCGATAAATCGAGTTCGTTGCCGGGCGTTTGTAGAAGCGCTATGCTCCCCCGCGGAGTAAAGGAAAGAAAGAAAGAAAGAAAAGAAAGAAGATAATTCTCATAAAATCAAAAAAACATATATAATACTTTATTTTATTTTGTTAAACAAGCTAAAAGTAGTTGCCTTAAAAAAAATACTTTGCCTCTAATGAAAACCAGGCTTAGATTCTTATGTCAAAATGCCACAGACGTAAGGCATTAAAAATTATGCCCGGAATAATGCATACTTCATATTAGGACATCCGCAGTTTCGATAATGAAACATATTCCGATGGGCAGTTTATTAACTTTTGTTGGCGCCAAAAGTAAACCATTTCTTAAAATATATGCAAATATAAAGTGAATTATAGTCTCAGTAATTTAACATACTGAACACGATAAACCCTCGAATTCACCCAAGCAGACGTGACCCATTCAAAACACAAGAATTTTATTTTCTTATTTCGGCTTCGTATTCAATTTCTGTTTTATTCTTGCTTACAACAAAAATCAACATTTGTACTTGGTCAGTACATTTCGTCTCAATCCTGCGGTTGAGTTTTAAATGGAATGTCTGACATCATTTTGCTTACTTTCGAATCGTTTCTCCGCTTCACTGTTCGTTTGCAAATGTTTACAAATTAATAAAACTACCAATTTTAACGCTATATGGCGTGGCAGTTTTGTTTTGAAATAAAACTGCTGTGTGCAAGAAAAGTGATATCATATTGACACTTGAAATTATGTGCTTAATTTTCCCGACTTAATTATGACAAAAAAAGCACGATCGCACTTTAGATCAACATTAAGCAACGTGTTCGGTTATGTTGAAAACCTTGTCCATATTAGGTTCGGCAATGTCCGCAGTGGGCAGTAGCAACTAAACAGCAACAACTTCTTTTGTTTACATATAACAAGCGAAGTGTTGTTGGTTGTGATTATTTTTATAACTTGAAGACCAGACACAACATGAAATGATCGTCAAATAAGGAATGTTGATTTGGCCCTTTATTTTGATTGTTCCTTCTATATAATTGATAAACTTAACATTATTATGCTGCTAAAATATGAAAGTTATTTAAGGGACATCTATTTTTTGATATTTTTATTACCCGTTTTTTGGTGTTGGTAATTTTATTACCTTAACATATGTAAGTACCTAAACTCAAAAAAAGATATGACTTGCTAACAGGAGAAAGAAGAACAAACTTGTGAATGTAGCAATGTTCATATTTTACAATTTCCTAACTTAGACTAATATATTTACCAAAAGCATAAAAAAAACAGGTGATCGTTATTCAAATTCCTCGCTCGAAATCACTTTACTGCCGTTAATGTCAAAAGTCTTTTAAAAAATATCTCTTTTCCTCGTTTAGAAGCACTCTTATTGCATATTTTGATACCAAATTAACAAAGTTAGATTTCGACGTCACAATTCCACGGTTAAACAAACACAAATATCTTGGATATCATAAAAATATTCTATAAAATATGTTATGTATGTTTCTAACATAAATTTACAACAACAAATACCAGTTGAAACTTCTCTACTTAAGACTGGACATTAATGTCGGTGTGCCATAAAGAAGTGTACTCGGTCCAATCCTCTATCCAATCGACACATCAGAATTAGCCAAAAGACAAATCCATTAAAATTAACGAAGGCAAATCATTCCAAGTAATATTCAAGAAATGCCCTATTACCGATTGCTATTGACAATGAAGAAATTATAATTTACAACGAAGATAACAACTCTCCCTTTTCATTGGAAAACGGTCCAAGCTTTCTATTGACAGCAACATTTTAATTTTTGTAACGATATTATTTAACCAATATGTATGAAGAAGATATATAATTAGATTCTAATTTAGCAAGCATTCAACGATGACAATGTATACATGTATTATGTTTATAAGCTGCGACTGGGGCTATTTACAAACTGTAAACTTGACAAAAAATTTAAAAAAAATCTTGGCATAATACACATTTTAAAAGAACGCTATTGGGACATTTATTTTGCTTAGTCAGTGAAACAACTAACAACAAGTTCGCATCCCATAAAAAATCATTGAACAAACTTCAATTCATTAAATAATTTCATATTTAATTTTCAAATAGATTCAAAAAATTTAACAGTAAATAGGTTTTACATATGATTTCACAACTATTTCAAATATGTCCAAATTGAAATTTAATTTTCATTGTCGTTTGCTTTTTTTACTCTACCATTATCTATAGAGTGGTTCGTCCTAAGATATGTTCTGGTTTCATACATCCAAAAGAGGAAAAATTAGCATTAGCAACATTTTGAACAATTCATTAATTATAGAACCGCAGAACTAATCGCTACAGTATTCATACTGCTTTTCGCACTTTTTATTGAATTTGGAATGACGAAATTTTCGCGACTTTTCCCATCTGTAGAAAATAGAAGGTCATCTTCATCGTCATTAATTATTCTGTTTCTTGCGAACATATAAAATGTTAGGAAAACCAGTTGAATCCCACCACTGACCTATAATTATAATAATAATAATATTCGGCGCGACAGACTGTTGCGGTCCAAGGCTTCTCGCGACCATTTGTGCATGTTTTGGATACAAATGGAAGGGACCTACAATTTAAAGCCGGATCCGAACGGCGAATTGAGCTTTCCGTGACAAGTTATTACTCTCGGAACGTTTGTCACCCATTCGCGAGAGGTGGGACACCGTGGAAAATATTTTTGGTGTTACTGGGATTCAAACCACGAACCCCTGCCCAGTAGCCATGCGCTTTTCCACTGAGCCACGGTGCCCACCACTGGCCTATAGCCACAGCTAAAATTCCAAACTAATTATGTCAGAGCTAACTTATTATCCTTCTAAAAATGTATATTTTTATCAGAAATAAAAAAAAACTAAAAAAATAAATGGTTAAAATTGTCTGCCACCTACTAGTAGTACACGGATCTCACTCCTGTTTCGTCCATGGAACGGAAATTGAAAATATACCTAAATGTATACGTAAGTTGATTTTGAGTTTTCAAACCCTTTTTGCTTAGTGCTATTATAAGAAAACAAAAAACATCTAACTCCGCTTTTAAATAAATTATAATAACTTTTATTTGAGAAAAATAATAAAAAAGAAAAAAACAAAGTTAACAAATGTTTCAGAAATTTACATTCTATAAATATTTATTTTTATTTGATTAACTTTATATCCTTAAAAATAGTAAAATACCAAGCACTGCCGCAACAATCAGCGTCCTCGATGATCGAAAACTACAGCTTTCTTGTGCAGATTTTGAACTCTCTGGGATGATAGCTTCAATGGGATGCTCGGCCACAACCAGTGTTGTGTGCAATCGGATTTTCTGCGGTAAAATCTCGCAGAAGTATTCACCTTGGCTCTCCTCGGTAGCATTGACAACAGTCAGCGCGAATTTGCTGTAGTCCAAAATGTACTCGGTTTTGAGAACTTGTTTGCCGTTGGTCAGCAGGTTTTTATTCTTGTACCAAAGAATAACATTGCTCTCTGAAATGACAAAGATAATAAAAAACAATGAAATTCACTTAAGATGCCGATTGGATTTAAAATTATTACTATGACCGCTCTAGAGGCTCTAGTGGTTAGTGCTTTTATTGGGCTACTGAGCAGGAGATTCAATGTTTGAATTCCAGAAACACCAAAAGTATTTTTCACGGTCCCAGCTATCGAGAATGTCTGACAAACGTGTGAGAGTAATAACTTGTCAGGGAAAGCTTCCCAACTCGCCTCCATTTGTGTACATAAATATAGCACGCACTATACGAATGGCCGCGAGAAGCTATTCTTTGGGCAGTAATGGTCTGCCGCTCCAGACATTATTATTATTTACTTCTAGCGGAAATACCCGTTTCTCGGCTGCCCCATCCCCTGCCTCCACCCAACTGACCTACCGCCCACGTACTTTCAGTTTTTCCCGAAATTTCCAATTTTCTGGGAAACTTTTCAAATTATTCTTTCCATATGAACCTTACTCGGACTATGTCGAACATTTTAAAATGAAAATGAGCCAAACTGGTTCAAGTTATGCGCTTACCAACGAACACCATTTCATTTTTATTTTATTTTCAGGGGGTCTTTTGATGGTCTTCAGGTGGGTTATGAGATGGGTCTTGAGGTGCGTCATGATAGGGCGTTTAGGTGGGTCTAGATGGGGTCTTGAGGGCGTTTAAAGAGGGTTTTAAGTGGGATGTTGATTGGCTTTATCCTTGATTGTCCTAACGCGGTCTTAAGGGTGGTCCTCAGGTGGTCTTGATGGTGGTTTGAGGGGAGTCCTGAAATGGTCTTTAGTGGGGTGTTTAGGTGGTCTTGAGCTGGGCTTGAGGGGGTTTTGAGAGAGTCGTGATCTTAAGTTGGGCCTAGAGGGGGTCTTTAGGTGGTCTTGAAGGGATCTTGAGGGGGTTTTGGAAGTGTTTTGGGTAGAGTCTTTAGAGGGTTTTGTGGGGGTTTAAAAGGGGTTGGGTGTTGAGAGGGTCTTAAGTGGGGTTTTAGGAGGGTTTTAAGGGGTTCTTAAGTGAATCTTGAGCATTGTCTTTATGGGGTTTTGACAGGGGTTTCGAGGGGTTCTAAGGTGGTTGTGAGTGGAACTCACTAGCTAGTTCCTAAAAGGTAGAAAATAAATAGGTGGTAAATCCGAAGCAACTAGAACTGGTATAAAATAAATGAAAATTTCTGTTTTTAATTGAAATCTGGAATATTTGTGACTTAAAAAATCACATAATTTAAAATAATTGCAAAGCATTTGATGTTCTTTTAATATTGTCATAAACCTCAAATGCTTAGCAAGGTTCTTTTAAATTATGTGAATTTCACATTTTGAACGTGACAACTTCTGCCCGGGACGAAAGGAAAGAAACAACATAAATTCCTTTGATGAATGTTTGTCTGTGTGTCCGTAACGCTATTTTGATAACGAAACAAGCATTTTATGTTTCGTTGGATTTGACACTTATATCGGTTTTTCTATTTCACTTTTTCATCAATTTTCACTCCCACCCCTAAGGGTGAATTTGATTGCGATTTTATGTCACATATGTTTGGTTGAAATTTCTAAAGGCGTTCCAGAGTTATGCCGGTTTAATTCACTATACATCCATCCATTTTTAAACATATAATTAGCTACAAGTTTATATATAATAATAATATTCGGCGCGACAGACCGTTGGGGTCCAAGGCCTAGCTTCTCGCGATCATTTGTGTTGTGCATGTATATTCTTAGACACAAATGGAAGGGACCTACACTTTAAGGCTAAGGATACGAACGGTGAATTGAGAAGCTTTCCGTGACAAGTTATTACTCTCGGAACGTTTGTCACCAGTTCGCGAGAGGTGGAACACCGTGAAAAATACTTTTGGTGTTACTGGGATTCGAGCCACGAACCCCTGCTCAGTAGCCATGCGCTTTTCCACTGAGCCATGGCGCCCACGAGTTTATATATACAACGTGATTTATTCATAAATCGTTGTATTAGAAATTAGCTTTCAGACCGATCAGTTCAAGTTTTTTTGATCGGTCTTAAGTTTAAAATTATAAACGGTATTGCTAAAGGCTCCCCACCTACTATATTTGATTCCAGGTAGTAAGTAATATGTATACCAAGTTTGGTTGATATTGGTCAAACAAACATAAATTCTATATTTTATATAAATAGATATGTATGTATATATGTTTTCACACGCCCATAGACGAAAGTGACTGTTTCGTATGCTATAAACTAGCCTCGAAAGTAGCCCATAACAACACTAGTTATGTTATGATATAAACGTCTTTTGTTATTTACTACAATCTCAGCGAACACATTGCGCATGAGCAAGAATTCTCTTTTGTTTGTCGTTTGTTATTTCTGCTTCTCTCTCGATTTAGCAGAAAAACCGGTTTGGACGCGTGAAAAATTCATTTCTTTGTTATTTACTGCAGTCACAGCGAACACACATTCTCACATTTCTGCTTCTCTCTCGATTTAGCAAAAAAAACCGGTTTGGACGCGTGAAAAATAGCGTACATGACTTGCAGAAAAGTGATCATCGTGCTCGTTAGATTGCCGAACTTGGCTACCGCCTCGTTCGTTAAGCTTCGACCTCGCACGATAAACTCCACTTTCCTTGCTCGTTATGTAATATACTATTATATATGTATGTAAAATATAACTGTGTATTTAACTATATGTATCAACTATAGAAATAATTCTTATGTATTAACTTTTTTGAGACATAAATTGGTCCAAAGCTTTATTGTTTTCCAAAATTACTTAAATTCATCAAAAAGTTTTTAATTTAAATCAGATACGCCAACTTTCTTACTTCACTTGTTAGAATATTTTCATAAATTTTAAAAGTCTTTATATTTACCTGCCAAATTTTTCGCATTACATTCCATTGTGATATTTTTCCCAATGATTCCCATTACCGTGACTTCGTTATTACGAAAATAAGGCTTCTGTGTGGCCGCAATGTTTTCTGCCACCGTCGTTTTCGCCTGATGATTCTGTGCACTCTTGTCATCCGAATATTCATCATAATAGTCGTCGCTCTGCATACCAATATTGTCCAAAGCATCTGACGGCGAAGGTTTTGCCAAAACTAAAATTAAAAACATACAAAGATTTTATAGAAACACACTGTTAATCAAGGACTCAATTTTCGCAATTGTTTAGAGATGCTCATATCAGAATGTGCGGATGGAACGCTCGTTTAAATAATCGTAAACCTATGCTATGAATACAATAGGAATTGCATCCTTCCCCTGTTATGCATCTATTGTTGTGTCCGTTTTGTTTTTGCTGGTGTGCTTGCTTCGTCGAATAACATATGAGATTTCTTAATTCATCCTTGAGTGAAGTCATCATCTCTAAACTGCCATCATCAGACCGATTGCACCCGCACATAAAATGTGAAACTCAAATAGTTTTATGGAAAATCCCCTATTTCCTTTCGCAATTATTTGGATTTAGAAATTTATTAAGTTGCAGTTACGTAGAACGAGTAAATGAAATGAATTCTACCACCAAATGCTCAGTCGATCGCTCGGTTCTGTTTTTAAATTCCTGTTGGTCGTCGGTCAACTTTGGGGATGCACGATCCGTAGATTAACCATCTGTCTTTTATTGTGTAGTCTTTGTAACGTTAGAGTTCGCTTTTGTTTTCCCAGTACATATATCAGTTGACTAGACGCAAGGTTTACCCGGAAAAGGTAGTGATCGCCAGGCCATCAGCAGTCCATAGCTATGACCTAGTAACAACTGCATCAGTGAGAAAGAGGAATAATAAAATTGAAGGCCAGCCGGCTTGACAGTCACCATCCGTTCTATAGTTGTTGCTATACTATACCAACGTATACCTTTAGGGTTATTGCCTAATGTACCCACTTTCATGGGACATCTGCCAGGATACACACAAATTGTTTCATATCCTGTGTGGTCAAAATGACCCGATAAGGGTTAAATAGTCCAGTTTTCAGAATTTTGTAGTTAAAATCGGACTTTCTTATTTTACAAGCTTAAGAAATTATTATGATTCCACTATGTCATTCAGCTTATGCGCCCATTTCTGTTTGATATTTTTATTTTTAATTAATTATTACTTGAAGTATTATTTTAATTAATAAGTATTAAGGTGATCAAGAGTAATTTCAAGATCTTCACATAGAAGCGCAATGAATGTTTTTTTTTCTCCGAAAATCAATTTAATTAAATTTAAATTTTAATTTAATTTATTTAAGCAAGTAACTGAATTAACTACAATTACTTGAAGGTTGTAACACAAAAAGTTCTTTTGAATAAAAGTTCTTCGTTCTATAACAACAGTCAACTGGCAGTTATTTCGTGAAATTGTTACGGTTTTCGCTTCCCTTTCGTCTTGCTAATTAACGTTCTACTGTAGCCCTTAGCAAAAGATAAAAAATATAAATTGATCAATCGGAATTTCTTTGTACATCGAACAGTTGGACCCACCCACCCCACCAAAATGTACATCTGAGTGATCTAGATTGCGGTGTTCTGTTTTATGTTGCGGATATGAGAACCTGCATTTTGTTAGGTTTTATGGGGAAGCAGATATGCCACTTTTAATTCAGATCAAGGAAAAGAACACAAGCCAGAGCCTTATTGTATCAGCTTATCAGAAAAAATAACTAAACTGAATTTCGTACATTTTTTATATCACATACAGTGCCGGCGTTAGAACAACTTACACCCCAGGCAATTATCGTCTACTTAAGTGCACGCATATAAATAAAAAAAAATTTCATGTAAATTCTCTAATAGGAGATGGGTATGTGTTAAAATTTGAAGAAAATCGGGCTAATTTTTAAAAAATTTACATGGACACCACGCGGGTCTATCACTCCAACAAATGTACAAAAAGTTTTGTCCATCAGTGATACACATGTGTTTAAAATTGGAAGAAAATCGAGCTAGTTTTTAAAAAAATTATATGGGCACCCTTGGGGCTCAGGGCACATTCACTCCAAAAACTTTACAAAAAATGTTGTCCATGGAGATACACACGTATATATAAAATTTAAAAAAAAATTGGGTTAATTTTTTTTTTAATTTTTGGGGTCCAATGACCCGGCCCCGGAAAGTGGGTACATTTTTTACAAAAAGTGTTTTTCATTGGAGATACATACGTATATAAAATTTGAAGAAAATCGAGTTAATTTTTTTTAAAAAAATTTAGGGCCCCACGGCCCCGGGGTCTACAATTTTTTCACAAAAAGGGTTGTCTATTGGAGATACACGCGTATACAAAATTTGAAAAAATTCGGGTTAATTTTTTTAAAAAAATTTTCTGGGGCCCCACGAACCCGGGGAACGGGGTCTCCGAAATTTTTACAAAAAGTGTTGTCTATCGGATATACACTCATATGTAAAATTTGAAGAAAATCGTGTTAATTTTTTTAAAAAGATTTTATGGGGCCCCACGAGCCCTGGGCCTGGGATCTCCAAAAATTTTACAAAAAGTGTTGTCCATCAGAGATACACATGTGTATAAAATTTGAAGAAAATCAAGTAAAATTTTGTAAAATATTTGTATGGGAGCCTCCCGACCCCGTGGCCCGAGGGGCCTCAAATTTAATTAATAGAAAGGGTTGTCTCTGGAAATACACATGTGTGCAAAATTTCAATAAAATCGGGCTTTGGGAAGTGGGTTAGAAATTGATCGCAAGATTCCACGCAGATGACCGACAACCGACGACCCGTCGGGTGACGGGTTCGGGGGGCTCCATTTTTTGTAAAGTTTTTGGAGTGAAGGGCGCCCACATAATTTTTTTAAAAATTAGCTCGATTTTCTTCAAATATATATATTTAAATACATGTGTATCACTGATGGACAAAACTTTTTGTAAATTTGTTGGAGTCCGATTTTATTGAAATTTTGCACACATGCATATCTCCGATGACAACACTACCTATTAAAATTTGGGCCTCTCGTGGTCGGGGGGGACCCCGGCTCCAGGGTAGTGAGACCCCATACACATTTTTTAAAAAATACCCCAATTTTCTTCAAATTTTATACACATGTGTATCTCCGTTGAACAACAATATTTGTACAAATATTGGAGACCTCGGGATCGTGGGGCCCCATACAAATTTCTTAAAAAAATTAACCCGATTTTCTTCAAATTTTATACACATGTGCCACACATTTTGTAGAAATTTTGGAGACCCCGGTCCCAGGGTCGTGTGGCCCCATACAAAAATTAAAAACAAAAATTAAACCGGTTTTCTTCAAATTTTATATACATGTCTATCTCCAATGGACAACACTTTTGTAAAAATTTTGGAGACCCCCGGCCTCGGGTTCGTGAGGTCCCGTACAAATTAAAAATTATTTAAATACGTGTGTATCTCAGATGGACAACACTTTTTTTGTAAAAATTTTGAAGACCCCCGGCCTCGGGGTCATGAGGCCCCGTACAAATTTTTTACAAAAAATTAAAAATTAATTTTTTACGTGTGTATCTCAGATGGACAACACTTTTTTTGTAAAAATTTTAAGGAGCCCGGGCTCCGGTGTCGTGAAGCACCATACAATTTTTTAAAAAAAAATTAAAAATTAAACAAATTTTTTAAAAAAGTTAACCCGTTTTTCTTAAAATTTTATACACATGTCTATCTCCGATGGACAACACTTTTGTAAAAAGTTTGGAGACCCCAGGCCTCGGGTTCGTGAGGTCTCGTACAAATTAAAAATTATTTAAATACGTGTGTATCTCAGATGGACAACACTTTTTTTGTAAAAATTTTGAAGACCCCCGGCCTCGGGGTCATGAGGCCCCACACAAATTTTTAACAAAATTTACCCGATTTTCTTCAAATATTTATATACATGTGTATCTCAAATGGACGACACTTCTTGTAGAAATTTTGGAGACCCCCGGCCTCGGGTTCGTTAGGTCCCGTACAAATTTTTTACAAAAAATTTAAAAATTTATTTTTTACGTGTGTATCTCAGATGGACAACACTTTTTTTGTACAAATTTTTAAGAGCCCGGGCTCCGGTGTCGTGAAGCACCATACAATTTAAAAAAAAAAAAATTAAAATTTAAACAAATTTTTTAAAAAAGTTAACCCGTTTTTCTTAAAATTTTATACACATGTGTATCTCCGATAGGACACAATTTTTGTAAAAATATTGGAGAAATCGGGCCCCACAATTTTATTTTAAAAAAAAAATTTATCCGATTTTCTTCAAATTTTATACACATGTATATCTCCGATGGACAACTCTTTTTGTAAAAATTTTGTAATTTTTGGGGGCCCCATAAAATTTTTTTAGAAAATTTATGCGATCTTTTTCAATTTTTATACGCATGTGTATCCCCGATAGACAACACTTTTTGTAAATATTTTGGAGTGGTCGGGCCCGGGGTCAGCTCAACACAAATTTTTTAAAAATTTCACCCGAATTTTTTTTTAATTTTATACACATGTGGTAGTAATCAGGTCCAGGGCCGAGGGGCTCCTATATAATTTTTATCTTTAAAATTAAATTTTATACACTTGTATATCTCTGATGAACAACACTTTTTGTAAAAAATTTGATCTGGACCGGGGTCGGGGGGTCCCATACGAATTTTCTAAAAAATATAACCGATTTTCTTCAAACTTTATGCACAAGTGTATATCCGATGAAAAACACATCTTGTAAAAATTTGGAAGTGATAAGGCGCCGGTGTCTGGGCTCCCATACAAATTTTTAAAAAAATGTACCTGATTTTCTTCAATTTTTATACACACGTATTTAATCAAACCGACAACACTTTTTGGAAAAATTAGGAAGTGGCCCAAAGTAAATTTTTAAAAATTAACCTGACTTTGCAAATTGTGTATTCCCGATTAGAGAATTTGCACGAGCAATTTTAAATTTTCTGTTTTGTAATATTTCATTTCTGCCTAAAGAACAGGTTTAAAAAAAAAACCCATAAAAATTAAAATTTTTCTTGTAAATTCTCTAATCGGCGATACACACACACACGGCGTGCTCGTTTTGTGGCAAAATCATCCACAAAATGACGCAGCGGCAGCGAACAGAGTGTTTTCCATCGAAGACACACATGTGTACAAAATTTAAAGAAAATCGGGTAAATTTTGTAAAATATTTGTATGGGAGCCCCCCGAACCCGAGGTCCGAGGCCTCAAATTTTAATAGAAAGTATTGTCACCGGAAATATACATGTGTGCAAAATTTGAATAAAATCGGGCTATGGGAAGTGGGTCAAAAATTGATCAGAAAATCTGACCATCCAGCCACCCAGACAGCCAGCCAGCCACGTGCACGCGAAGTTAATATAGAGAATTTAATAAAAAACATTTCACTTCACGATCGAAATTAATTTTTTTTGGCAATTTCATTCTTAATTGAGGGTTTTGCTATATTAGTGAGTTTTTATTGAGAAATCGTTGATCGGAGAAACGTTTTGAAAAAGTTTTGTACGTAAATAGTGGAAACATCGTTATCTAAAGCAAATGTTATAGATTTATGAACTCATCACATGGTGAATTTGATCGATATCGAAATTCAATATATCTTTGGAGATTACCATAGTACACACTAATTCAGTTCTGTCCAGTTTTTTTTTTCACATTATTCAAAAAAAATTGGGTTTCTTTTTTGTTATTCTTAAATATTTTTCAATGTTATGTTATTGAAAAATAACAATTTCCCTGTACTTTAATACATGTTACAGTATTTTAGCGAAAAAGACGCTCACTGACCACATATATAAATTTACAGGTTCGGTTTTCCAGTATGGGTAAAACTCAAAGTTCAATGAGAAAAGTTATCACCAGTAGTGCCAATAGAGCAAAGACACTGGTTTTGGTGTTTTTGCTCTTGTCCCAACTGATCTGTATATAGTGAGCGTTAAAAAAAATAATGACAGTACAAAAAATATACGCTAGTTTCGTCGTCCCATAGCCGTGTGGTTATGGCGTGCTTATTATTAATTGATTTATTTATTCTCTGTAATGAGCAACACAAATAATTTTAAAAAATTATCGAAACAATAACAAAGCGCATTCGATGCGCAATGCGATATAAAACAAAAATATTTACGAAAACGTGGGAGTCCAAGCATCCGGAGTTGAAGATGGGAAATATTAAATATTAAAAGAGCTCAGCATGCACCGAAAGTGAAAATAAATAATAAACATTACGTACTGCGAGTCAAGTAAGATCCGAAAGGGAGTACGGCGGACGGTCGAGGCAACGGTCGCTAGGCTGTCGTTTCAAGGAGTGGTATCGGAATCTTACTCAACGACACATTCAAAGATTTAAAATAGGGGGAGCATGTTAACTGTGGAGTGTAGCATTGAAGTCATAAGTTTAGCTTAGCAATCATATGCCGTCTGTTACAGTTGTGGTGCGGTTTTCTTCATATATTTTTACGATCGAGTATATAGGTAGTTTTGGTTTTAAGAAATGTATAGCAAAGTGAAAAGTACATATGTTTAAAGAAGAGTTATTCTGCATGTTTTCCAAGTAACCGTCAATCGGTCCCAAAGGCTGAGTGAATCATTATTATTGTTCTTTATACATGTGTACATATGTAGAATGTTAAGTTCGCATCAGTTAATTTGGTAATATAGTTCTGGTTTCACGCCTATTTGCATTATTATACATTTACTATTATTTATTATATATTTACATTTCTCTTGCGTTAGTTCTAGTTAGGGTTAGAAATAAATATTTCAGCTTGAATAAAAAAACATAAAAATTCAATTTTTTCATGTAAATTCTCTAATCGGAGATAAACATGTGTACAACATTTTAAGAAAATTGGCACTAGGGGTGGCCACTTTCAAATTTTGGCAAAAAGTGTTATCATGGGAGATACCCACATGTGTACAAAATTTAAATAAAATTGAGTTATTTTTAAAAAATATATATATAGGAGCACCCCAGCCCTGGAGGCGGATAACTTCCAAATTTTAATAGAAAGTGTTGCACACATGTGCAAATCAGGCTGTAGGAAGTGAGTTAAAAATTTATCACAAGATTCCACCACTAGCTAGCCACCGATAGACAGACATACAGACAGACAGACACATGCCGACGCAAAGTCAATATAGAGAATTTGAAAAATACTTGAATACAGTATTATCGGAGCTTGTACGGTGTCGTATGTTAACAAGGAAAAGCCAGTGCTTATATACGAGGTTTTTTTTTAGACAAATCGTCAAAAGTCTATTTTGTGTAGGTACACTTATCCCAGTTAAAAATTCCATTGACATTCATGTTGACAATAGTAGCTATGTTACTTACGTTGCTTATTGTTTGCTGTCGAAAAGATTGCCTGTGTTTTGGTACGCTCGTCGATTTTAATTTTTAATTCATTGGGACAAAATTCAACAATTTCGGTGCAAATTATGCTGCCAAGCGTATCCTACGAAAACAAGCCAAATGAGCCAATGATATGCCAACGTTTGTACATGATTATTGTTTTCTGTTCGTTGTTGAACTGAACTGAAGGGACTTTAATGGCGCTCGACATCTTCACGGCACTTTGAAAACATTTGTACCACTTGTAAACTTGTATTCCTCAAAACTTGCATTGCAGTGCTTCAACGTTCTACTGGTGATTTGATGGTCTATCTCACCGAACAGTGGAACCGGTCTTTGTATCAATTTGGAGAAAGCAAAGCTGTTGCACTCGATATTTCTAAGGCATTTGACAGAGTTTGGCACCAAGCTCTTTTGCCCCCCCCCCCCCGACACTCTACCACATTTTTATTAATTATCTCTTATCTGTGACTTCTAATCCAATTCACTCTTTCGCTGACGACAGCACTCTCAGCTTCTCATATAAGTTTGAGGAACGTTCCTCCACTTCTCATGTGGAACTCAAACAACTTCGTGTGTTAAGCACGTTAAATTCTGACCTAGACAGCATAATACAATGGGGAGAAAACCATCGAGTAGAATTTAACGCTTCCAAAACCCAATGCTGTCTCCTGTCGTCTAATCGAATCCTAAATCCCATGCCATTATCCATGAATTGCACTTGCATCGAGGAAACTGAAAGTCTCGCAATTCTTGGTATGTGCGTTAACGACAAGCTTCGTTGGAACGACCACATATTTACCGTCGCCAAAAATGCTGCGAAATGATTAGGTTATCTAGCCCGGTGCAAGAAATAATTCACTCCCTCTGATCTGGCTACTATATACAAGGCTTTTATTCGCCCTAAACTTGAGTGCAATAGCCATATATCTGGTCTGGTGCACCTAAAACTACTTTTCATCAGTTAGATAGAGTTCAAAACCGCGCGATAAAACTTATCGGTGACGCAAATTTAGCGAACGTTTCCTGCTTGTCACTGTTTTATCGCTTCTTCTACTAGCGGCGCTCAAGAGAAATAGCCAGCTGCATGCCACCTCTCCTTGAATTCAACCGCAATACTCGTGGCGCTCTAAATGCTCATCAGTTTACTCTCAAGCCCATCTTCGGACGTACAGTTAAGCTCAGGGATTCGTTGTTCAGCAGTACAACACGTATTTGGAATGCTTTGCCAAGCTCTGTCTTCCCACATCACTATGATCCACAGGCATTCAAAACACCAACTCACAGACATCTCCTCTTTTCTCCTCCTTTTCCTTAACGCCAACGCTGTGCCAAGCATATAGCCGAGTATTATGAGGGTGCGAATCCCTTGAAGAGTGTGCGAATTATAAAAAAAAAATTATTCCATTTTTAAAGCAAAATTTAATACAAACTCTTTGTTTCATTATTTGCACAAATTAAAAATCGCCCTTCGCAGCAAAATACGTATAATCTTCTCTAAACTAAGCAAGTTATAGCTTCCAATGTCAAAACTAAAAATCTATTCAAAAATTCAAATCTCGCATAGTGCCGGCCAGCAATAAAGTTTTGTATATACCACCTTGAAGAATATGTAAAACTATCAATACTCGTATATAAAAGTTAAATGTGTTAAAAAAGTTCGTGTATTAGGTTAATTCTTGATAATAATCTGTCCACCTACTACGAGTCTAACATAGGTTCAGGCGAAAATGGTGAGAATAAAATATTGGGACATTAGTTATCCAAAAATGGCCACATATGTGCTAGAAACATAATTTTTGAGTATGAATCTGGAGGTTTATATTTAATTTAGTTTTTAGTTCTTATTAATTTCGCCCTTTTCTTGCTTCTTAAAGTGTACTGAAGTAAAAACAACTGACAAGGCTTTTGAAAAACTTGGGCGCTATAAGCTTTCTCTTTTTTTCTACTCTTGTACCGTTTCTATAAGAAATTGATTAATTTAAATTTTGCTTTAATATCCCGACACGTTTTAATACTAATAAGTAACACAATTAGAGTTTCTCTTAATAAAATTATTAATAAAATTCGCGGCAACATTTCTTAACTAAAGTACAAACTTAATATCACTCACGGTTCTCGAATCTCACATTATTTGTAAATTGACTGTTTGTTGTATAAGCTAAAGGAACCGGAGTATGGGCCATTCATTAGTGGAATTCAAACTCATATCTCTATTTTTTCGCACCGGAAAACGTGTGAAGGATCGTGGTGGATTTTTAAATTTTTTAGGCAACTTTTCCAATTTTTCATATTCCTATAGTCTTATTCCGGACAATTACGCACATGTAAAAACATGAGCCGTTCAGCCGTGCAAACGTAACAGACAGACAGAGTTACTTTCACCGTTATAATATTAGTATGGATTATGTATGTAAGCAAAAGTTACGTTTGTTTTAATAACGTATTCGAAAAATATATTTTCTATTTTATTTTCTTTGATTAATGGATCCTGTATGACATTCAAATGTATAAGTTGTGTACAGGGTGCTATCTGAACGAACATTAACGAACTTTCAATTAAACAAACAAACGATAGAGCACATTACGGATGTGAAACATAAACAAACAAATAGATGTGAGTGCAAATAGATGGCAGTGGTTGAAAATATCCACAAAGTGTAAATGTTAATAAAGGCTTACCTACATGAATAAATGCACGCATATATTAATATATTAACTAAAACGTTTTGCATGTGAAAAATGCTGTTGTCAAGCGCATTGTAGCGGAACGCCTAGTAACTAGATTGGTGATGAAGTGCACTTATGAATGCATTTCCCATATCTATTCACCCTATTTTACTATGGGTTTTAAAAGTTTTGTTTTAAAATTATATAGCTTCCCTTGTTAATGTGTCCTGGACATGAAAAATATATATTTTGCCCATTTGGAAGTTTAGACTTAGTCCCGTCAACTTTTCTACCTTGAGACCTAGGTTAGCTACTTTATTTGCTCCCTAGCAAGTTCCTCATTGTTCATGTGAGCTAAGTGTCCTACCCGCCGGACCCTACCGAGCTTAATTTCTACACGGGCAACAATTCGTAATGATTTGTCTGAGCTGTGTTCTGTGCTGTGTAATGCGATTTCTGAGTTTGGTAATAACATTGTATTACACACTATCAGCTGTGATTTTGCAGCTAGGTTTCTAAGTTCTTGATATTTTCTGTTTATTTATACATGTGTTTCGTTAAAAAATACAGGACAAGTATTATTTATCTTCTTCTTCCATCAGGTTGCATAAGGTACAATTTCTAAATTCTTGACATATATCCTTACTGTAGTAGGCTTTGTCGGCTTCGAGCGAAGAGTATAGAGATATCAAGAGGATCGAAGTAGAACAAAAATTGTTATACAAAATGAATGGGTTCCGCAATTGAAATGTGTTGTACACTCAGTTGTGTGAGTGCATTCTTAACTTGTGTTTTGTAACATATTATATGAAGAACTGGTTACGAACTCACACTGCTTTACAGCTTAACTAAACTCAAAAGAAAGAATTTTAGTAGTACTTCGTACGTCGTTGTGTGCACGTCGCACCAACCGTGCGCCGTGGCTGCTATGTTTTCAACACCGGATGGGGAGTTTCACCACAAAATCGAATCTCTGATTATAGAATTTACACGAAAAATTTCTAAATTCCCAATACGCGCGCACGGTTATCTGTGGCTGGCTGGGATGCTGGTGAAATCTTGCGATCAATTTTTAACGCACTTCCTAAAGCCCGATTTTACTGAAATTGTACACATGTTTATTTCCGGTGACAATACTTTCTATAAAAATTTGGAAGTGATCCGGCCCCGGGTTCGAGGGGCTCCCATACATTTTTTTTTAATTTTTCCGATTATCTTAAAATTTTATACACATGTGTATCTCTGATGGATAACACTTTTTGTAAAAATTTGGTAGAGGTCATGATTCGGGGGCTGGTTAACACCCATATATTTTTTTTAAAAAAGTTACTCGATTTTCTTCAAATAAACATGTGTATCTCTGATTAGAAAATTTACAATAAAATTTTAATTTTAATGGGTTGTTTTTTTTAAATTCTCTATATTACCTTCGCGTGCCCGGTTGTCAGTCGGTGGCTGGCTGGGTGGCTGGCCGGTGTAATTTTGCGATCAATTTTTAACCCACATCCTAAAGCCCGCTTTTCTTCAAATTTACACATGTGTTTTTCCGGTGACAATACTTTCTATTAAAATTTGGAAGTGATTAGGCTCCTATGCAAATGTTTTAAAACATTTACCCGATGTTCTTCAATTTTTTGTACAGTATTAAATGTTCAGGGCTTTTCAACAATTTAATAATTAATCCAATGTTTCAATATTAATATGTTTTTATAGGTATTTATTCTTTTTAAAAGTTTTATTTAACTTGACTTGACCCCTGTTTGTCTGTATTTTCAACTATTTTGGGGTGTCGCGAGTGATGCGTGGAAAAAGGGAAATATGTACTTTGAAATATGCCCGACCTCAAAAACATTAATTTTGGCGATTATTCCCATATAATAAAGGACTGTGTGGCATGGGTCAATGTATATAGAAAGTTAGATAGAAACAATTCAAATAAATGTTTGAAGGTTTACGAGGATTAGTTTGTTGACTTATCCTCGTAAACCTTTAAACATTTATATAAATTGTTTCTATCTAACATTCTATATACATTGACACATGCCAAGCTTCAAATTCGTCTTAAACCGAGTACTATACAATCTTTAAATTTAGGTTATTCTAGTGATATCGAAACTGAAGATGATTATTTTAACATACTTTTTAAAGTAAAAATTAGATCTCTAACTCTAAAAGCTTGTTATTTATTTCGAAAATCTAAAACGACAAAATGTATATGTAAAATATATATTTTCGGTCTGCAAAAACATATCGATATTTAAAAAAGGCATTACAATGTCGACTACCAGCTGTATCTTCACGGATTTGTAAAACTCAGACGGAGTTGCAAGTTGGTCAGTATTGGAAGAATTGTATGAAATCGAAACAAATTCTACCACAAAAATGTGCACAAAATTGTCATATGCACATATAAAACCAAAAAAATTTTCAAAAATTGAGGATTAATTATGCTACGCAGACTTTTAGCCAAAGTGTGGCGACTAGAATAAAAACTGCCCTAGCGTTTAAAAACTTTTCGGACCCAAATAAAGCCACAATGGCAACAATGCATTTTTGTGACAAATTCGATATGCTCTTCGATGCACGAACACGGAACTAGATACGAACGTTGCAAATCGAGCTCTAGAATTAAAAGGAAGCACCCGCGTTTAAAATCCTACAATAATTCTAGGAATAGAAAATCAAAATCTTATTTATACTGCGAATTTATTGGGATTCATTTCTTATTATAAAGAGAATTTTAAAAGAAAACAACCCATAAAAATTAAAACGTTCATTGTAAATTCTCTAATCAAAGATACACATGTGTATTTGAAAAAATCGAGTAACTTTTTAAAAAAAAAATTATGGGAGTTAATACGCCCCCGGGTCACGACCTCTACCAAATGTTTACAAAAAGTGTTGTCCATCAGAGATACACATGTGTATAAAATTTAAAGAAAATCGGGTGAATTTAAAAAGAAATTATATGTGAGCCCCCCGAAGCCTGGTCCGGATCACTTCCAAATTTTAATAGAAAGTATTGAAATAAACATGTGTTAAAAATTTATCGCAAGATTCCACCAGCCAACCAGACAGCCATAGAAAACCGTGCACGCGTATAGAGAATTTAAAAATTGAAAATTTTCTTGTAGATTCTCTAATCGGAGATTCGATTTTGTGGTGATATTCCCAAGCCACAGCGCACAGTTGGTTCGACGTGCACACAACGACGTAAGAAGTACTACCAAAATTCTTTTTTTGAGTTGAGCTCAAAACCTTCTCTATAGAAAGCCCAACTCTACGCATACTAATGCTGTAAACCAAGACCAAACGCATGTGTGTTTGTGGGATGTGAATACAGTGTACAAAAAATAACAAGTCGCAAAGAGCGAGAAACGTAAGATGTGGTAGTGGGAAACAGAAATATTTTATATGGATTTTGCTCTTTAGTTGATTACTAAATACAAATACGTTTGGTCTCAATCTAAGCATGTATCTGTGTACGATCGGAACAGTTGGGCTTTCTGTAGAGAAGGTTTTGGTTGAGCTAAGCTGTAAAGCAGTGTGAGTGCGTAAACAGTTCTTCATATAATATGATCAAAACCTTCTCTATAGAAAGCCCAACTGTTCCGATCGTACACAGATACATGCTTAGATTCATCCAAAACGTATTTGTATTAGTAATCAACTAAAGAGCAAAATCCATATAAAATTTTTCTGTTTCTCACTACCACATCTTACGTTTCTCGCTCTTTGCAACTGCTTATTTTTACACTGTATTCACATCCCACAAACACACATGCGTTTTGGATTGGTTTACAGCATTAGTATGCGTAGAGTTGGGCTTTCTATAGAGAAGGTTTTGAATATGATACAAAACACAAGTTAAGAATGCACTCACACAACTGAGTGTACAACCCATTTCAATTGCGGAACCCATTCATTTTGTATAAAAGTTTTTGTTCTACTTCGTTCCTCTTGATATCTCTATACTCTTTGCTTCGAGTAACGGATTTCTAGTTTGATTCATTTCGGCTGCTACCACCACTTCTTCGAATTCGTGATTCGCTCACTACCTTAATTGAAGGATGTTAAAGAAAGATGCTTAAAGATGCCGCCACTGTGTGTTTTATAAATTGAAGTTTTCCCTAGATTTTTCCAGTCAAATACAAATTATAAGCAAACAAAAATATGTACAATTATTTAGGCTTTATTGAATGTTTGATTAATACGGGCGAATATTTAAAATTCTCTATTCAGTTCTAAGCACGCCTGTTTGTAGAACCAAACCAACGATTTTTAGGAGTCCAGTCAACATTGACTTCTACTCTCCCTTCAGTTATGAGATTATAATAATATAATATTCCTGTATTATCTTAATTATAATTAAATTCTTCCCTCAGTCATATTAAACATGTTGATTGTGTATAACGAATGTTAATGGTACTGTACTGAACTCTCTAAAGAAAGTCCGACATGGTTTAAAGCCGATCTCATCTTGATTAAACGTTAATCCAAGCAAACTGAAATGATTAATTAATAAAAACGAAAATATCTTCCGATTGATATATTGTCGCGAAAGGGTAGCCAACCCCAATGTTTGTGCCGCAGAAACTACTCGAATTACGCGTGTGATTGAAAAATATGGATTTTTACGAAACTTGGGGAAGAAAATACCATAGTGTAGTATATATAGCTGAAGCTATAAATTCAATATCGCGTACGCACCCCGTTTTCCCCTTTTGCGTGCATTTAACATATTAAATAACAGACAACCCCGAATAAAACTCGTCATAATGTATTCGTTTTCATTGATCAATGTTTACAAAAATAATTTTGTTTTTGAAAAAATAATGGCTCAATGCAATTAACGGCACTCCTTCCTCTGTTAAATAGATTGTGATGGTCTCGTATGTGCATACGTTTGTGTGTTTGAGAGGACTACTCACACAACATGAATCAATTGAGTTTTTCATTTCGTTAATTTTGCTGCATAGTTAAAATTATTTTCCAATTACCAGAAAGCAGCATAAGTTTCTATCCCAAGGTAATGTGATGACTTTGAGTATGATTGCTTCCTTTAACAAATGCTATAAATCGAACACAGTACATACTTCTATTATTGATCTGCATTATTGGCAAATTTGAATTTTGGTTTTGGATTGGCGCGCGTACAAAAGGAAATGTTGTACACGTACATACATATTTGAAAATGTTCTGATTTGTTGTAGCCAACTGTAAACCTCCATTCGTATGGTTCATACTGAATGAGAAATTTGAAACAGATGTGTTTTAAAAACCGTTAGTATCAAAAACATCTGTGATATGAGTCACACCAATTTCGTATGTTATAAAGTTGAATCAAAACGAATTTTTATTTGTCTTGCAAACTGTAACAGTAAGCTTCTTTAAGCCACAGTCGAAATTATGACTATCGACACCCGCATTTGCATTGGGCGGTACGTGACTAAACTGGAATGTCTAGTGAGGGCATTGAGGAGTTATTAGTTTTATGAATTTTCATCGGCAACTCAATTTTTCTTACTTTAAATAACAGATCTTTTTACTATGAATTTTTTGAATATTATTTCGATTGTCACGATCACTCCTGGCATTGATCTTATTTTATCTTACAATCAAACTATTCTAATTTTTTGCATTAAATTGAATAGCTTTTTTATGTAATAATTTGGATTGATCTTGTTTTTATTATTCTTATAGTCTACGAAATATTATTCAAAGCATATTCTCAAAACTAAATTACTAGACTTGTGAAAAAGTTAAAATTTGTAGCAAATCTATTCATCTCACGTACATATTACATTATGCAAAGTATGCGGATACACTCCTTTGAAAACAATAAAAAAACACTCGATTCAAAATTCGCGGGCTATAGTATTCTATATTTTCTAAAAAAGCGTCATTGTGAACAAGAAGGCGCTAAGATCGGAATAGCTTTGATACTTTATGAGATCACGTACGTCGTTTATTGATATCTCGGATATTATTTACTTCATTGTGCTCGATGGTGATAAAGTGTTAACATCTGAATTTTATTTTCTTTGTTCTCTACATATTTGTTCTCCCAATCATGTTCTCGATCACTGCACCTTTATCCATTTACAGGTAATAATTTCGTTACACAAAAGGTATTACTAAAACCAACGAAAGAGGTAACGATATTCGAGCACGCATATAGCGAAAACCCTCACCCTGGTTGAAATTGAATCTTATTTCTATTATTGATTTTTTAAATTCTCTATATTAACTTGGCGTGCCCGTGTATTTGTTTGTTTGTCGTGGAATCTTGCGATCAATTTTTAACCCACTTCCCAAATTCCGATTTCATTGAAACTTTGCCCACATACATATCTTCGATGACAACCCTTCCTATTGTAATTTGGAAGTGATCGGGCCCCAAGGTCGGGGGCTGCCATACAAATTTTTTACACATTTGTATCTCCGGTGACAATAGTTTTTGTAAAAATTTTCCAAATTAACCCGATTCAAACTTTGCACACATATGTATCTCCTTTTAGAGAATTTACATGAAAAATTTCAATTTTTGTGGGTTGTTTTTTATTTTCTGTGTTATTTTTTAAAGGTTTGTTAATATGCCCCAAGGTGCAAGGTGATATTGGGAATCTAGTTTTCCTATCATTTAGCTCGCCCTGAGCTGTTCCTAATAAGCTTGAACTTGAATTCAAGTTCTTCTTCAACACAATCCAAAATGTTCAATTCTTAAAAACGAATTCGTTTACTTCTGCCATTACAGATTGGTTACAATTTTTTTTTGTAGGGATTGTGAATATTTGAGCGACCAACTATACATCCAAATATGTTTGTGTTCTACAAAGTACATATAATTAAGGCAATATTTTGACATATTCTTGCAAGAGTTATTAATTTTAAAAATCAAAAAATTTTAGTAAAATAAATAGTTTTGTCCATAATTATAATAATTATCTCTTATAACTAATTCTAAAAAAATAGTAATCTTACCTAAACTGCATGCTCCCAACAACAATAATCCAGTAAAAAGAAAATTATAATTTCGTACCAACTCCATTGTTTGAATGAATTTTTTCTTAATTAAGGTAAAAAGTAATTAAAATTTTTGTATGTCTTCTCAAAAGTAAATTTTTTTAACAAACAATTTAAACTTCAAAAATAATCCGATATTTTTTAAGAAATTTGACAAACGGTTGAACTATTTATTAAACACACCATTTGCAAGTATTCCTAGTTATATAGCAACACACTTTTACTTCTCCCTCGTATTTTATTAAATGCATAGATGAGTAATAATCGTACAATACTTCCTGAAACCGCTGCTGATAGAATTTCAAATTAAAACGGATAGTTTAAGAAAGATACAAGTTTGTTCTGTGGGATACAAATTCAAGAAGAAGAGATCAACTGAAATCCCATGCGCGCTCACAACAAATTTTACACAACAACACCCGTACGCTGCAAGCGATAAACTTGGAATGAATGGGAGCGTGAGCGAACAGAAAACGCAGGAATGGTATTGAGAGGGAATGTTGACTACTG
The DNA here is from genome assembly GCA_947095585.1 of Nephrocerus scutellatus. NCBI lineage: Eukaryota > Metazoa > Arthropoda > Insecta > Diptera > Pipunculidae > Nephrocerus > Nephrocerus scutellatus. The sequence continues at coordinate 32,108,806 of OX352762.1, read as the reverse complement.
GCCCATGGTTAATCATGGCGCCACCGCTGTAGAATTGGTTTCGGTCTAGCTTGTGAATTATTTTGTTTTTTTCTTTTTTAGAGTTGACTGAAAGAGTCGGAGTTGTACGTGCATGAACCAATGAACATAGACAATATCTATGTACATATATTCTATATTGTCAGAAAGAAGGGCAAGAATGACAAAGACAATAACTCCGACAGAAAATTGTTTGCGGACCATTGGAATGGTTGAACGAAAACGAAATGAATTTGTGTCAAATGAATTTGGATTGTGGAAAGGAAACTAAACAATGCACTCTGCACATTCCATAGATCACGTATCTCTTCTTAATGCGAGATGTAATTTCTCTTTTAAACCAAATTACTCTTAATTAAATGCTTTTATAACGGGTGTTTTTTTGGGAGGTTTGTTTTTCCGATAGATGTCGTTTTATTTTATGACAGTTGTTTTGACAGCTCAAAGTGGCATTTCTACTCAGTATTGTTTGGCAAATCATTATGAAAAAAAAAAAAAAAAAAAAAAAAAAAATGACATTTGTGAAAAATAGTCGTGGTAGCCATATGCCAGAAATTGTATTTAAATGTTAAATGCCAAAAAATTATCTACCAAATAAAAAAAAGTTTGGTCATTTCATAATTTTATATGTGTTTTATTCAAAAAAAAAATCGGCAACCTCTTAAAAAAACACCCGTTAGATATAACGACTATTTTTCACAAATGTCATTTTTTTTTTTTTTTTTTTTTCATAATGATTTGCCAAACAATACTGAGTAGAAATGCCACTTTGAGCTGTCAAAACAACTGTCATAAAATAAAACGACATCTATCGGAAAAACAAACCTCCCAAAAAAACACCCTTTATAAACTTGCCTTTGACTGTCTGGCTTCGGTTTATATGTCATTCTGTCACGCTTTTTTCATTCTAATGCTGTGAGTTGACGGTCTCGTACGAGTTTTTGTGGAGGACTTTTCGGAGGCGGGTCTTGAGGAGTGTTCTCATTGGGTCTTGAGGGGAGGGTTGTGGGGAAGTTCTTGAGGTGGTCTTGAGGGGATCTTAAGGTGGTTTTAAAAGGGGCTTAAGTGGGATCTTGAGGGCGATTGAAGGTGGTCTTGGGGGCGTCTTGAGATAGTCTTAAGGGGGTATTTAGTGGGGTTTTAAGAGGACTTGAGTGGGATCTTGATTCGGGTCTTCAAGGGGTGTTGAGGGGGTCTTAAAGGGCCTTGATATGGCCTTCTGGGTCCTTTAGTGGATCTAAAAAAGGGTCTTGAGGTGGTCTCGAAGTTGTCTTTACGTAGTCTTGAAGGGGGTCTTGAGCGAGCTATAATAGGGTCTTTAGCAGGATTTTGAGGTGGTCTTAAGAGGGTATTGAGGTAGTCTTGAGGAGGTTTTAAGAAAGTCTCTAGGAGGGGTCGTGAGGGGGTTTTGAGAGGGTCTTGAGTGTGATCTTGATGGTGTCCTGAGTGGGTCTTGAGGGAGTTTTGATAGGGTTTTTAGAGAGGGTTTTAAGAGGATTTTGAGGTGTTCTTGTGGGGTTATTAAGGCAGTCTTGAGGGGTTTTTGAGAGGGTATTTAGTGGGGTCTTGTGGAGATCTTAAGGAGGTTTGGAGGGATTTTGTGAGGGTGCTGATAGGGTCTTGCGGGGGTCTTGCGGGGCTCTTAAGAGGGATTTAAGGGATTCTTGAGGGGTCTTAGGAGGTCTTCAGAGGGGACTTGGAAGGGTTTTTATTGGGGTATTTAGGTTAGTGGGCGCTCAGTGGAAATGCACGTGGGATTTTAATGGGGTCTTGATGGGGTTTTGATAGGGTATTTAGAGAGCGTCTTAAGAGGTTTTTGAGGAGTTCTTGTGGGGATATTGAGGGGATTCTTGAGGTTTTGGGAAAGGGTATTAAGTGGGGTCTTGAGGAGATTTTAAGGGGGTCTAGAGGGAATTTTGGGAGGTTGCTGATGTGATCTTGTGGGGTCTTGCGGGGCTCTTAAAAGGGATTTATGGGATTCTTGAGGGTCTTAGGAGGTCTTGAAATGGGACTTTAGGGGGTTTTTAGTGGGGTATTTAGGTGCTCTTATGTGAGGCTAAAGGGGGTTTTGAGAGAGTTGTGAGTGTAGTCTTGAGGCGGTCTTGACGGAGGTATTGACGGTGGTCTCGAAAGGACTTTAAGAGGATCCTTAGTGTGGTCTTGAGGGGGTCTTAAGGAAGTATTTAGGGAGCCTTGGCGGTTTTCAAATGGTCTTGAATGGGTGTTGAGATGGTCTTGAAGGTGGTCTTACAGGAATCTTGAGTTAGGTTTAAGTTAGTCTTCAGAGGGTGTTGGAAGAGTCTTGGGTGGTGTTTTGAGGGGGCATTAAGAGAGTCTTGAGCGGGGTCTTAAAACAGAGTACAAAGAGGATATCGAAGAGGTCTAGAAAGTGGTCTTGAGCACTTCATCCATCATCCTTCAAGAAGTTGTTAACGGCTAATTTGAAGGCCTGCAGATTATAAGATTCGGGAAACATCGGCTCGACCAATTGATTCCACATCGAAGAGAGGAAAAAAGGAGTATTCAAAGTGTTGGGTTCTACATGATTAAAGTTATTACCATATAATACCATGAAACAAAAACAAAAATTAAAAATGTTCTTATAAATTCTTTAATCGGAGATACATATGTGTATTAAATTTGAGGAAAATTGGGTACATTTTAAAAAAAAATGTATAGGAGCCCCCGACCCCGGGACCCAATCACTTCCAAATTTTTACAAAAAGTTTTGTCAATCGACGATACACAATTGCATAAAATTTGAAGAAAATCGGGTACTTTTTTTTATAAAATTTGTATGGGTCCACTTCAAAATTTTTACAAAAACTGTTGTCCATCAGAGATACACTTGTGTATAAAATTTGAAGAAAATCATACATTTTTAAAAAAAAAATTGTATGGGGCCCAATTACTACCAAATTTTTACAATACGTGTTGTCAAATGTAGATAGATAGAATGCGATCTGCATTCCGATTGATCGGGAAACTACTGACCGCTGAAAACTCGGTTTGTGCCAGTAGCGCAACAATCAAGTTCGCGATGTAGTGCTTGCTTAACCTCCTAGTGTGGTCCCCGGGCAACTGTGTGTACAAAACCTTATATATGTAGGCTAAAATTGCAAGTTCGAACGGTCTAGCGTTTCTAGTCTAAGTAACGTGGGTTAGCACCCTGCGGTACCGAAAAAGGCCCGCTACTGAAACCGACACAGCGCCTCGGATAAATAATGATCGAATAATGACGACTTTTGGGTATTGTACCCGGACTAAGATTGGTTTCTGGAATCTTGACTTAGGGAGTAAAAGACATCAAAATGCCAGATTTCTTCAACTGAATGTGAGTTTCTTCGATATAATTTGGACATACTGGGAGTAAGTGAATTAAGGTCCGGCAAACCCTCCGGCAGTCCCCCTGAATCTGGAGTGGGTCTGCTGCTAACGCCAATTTGCTGGCACCCACATGGTCATAGGATCTTATCGGCCAGATTTCGGACTAGAGTACGGCGCGTCACGATCATACAGTGTTAAGCCCCAACGAATCATTCGACTGAGAATGAAAAGGACAATTTCTACAATCAGCTAAGCACTGTATTCAACGCAATGCCGAACGGAGATATCGTGATGGGGGACTTGAATGCCAAGATAGGCAACGACAATGAAGGACTCAGACATGTGATTGGGACGCACGGCCTCGGCGAACGAAATGACAATGGTGAAAGATTTGTTGATATCTGCAACACCAACCACCTTGTCATAGTAGGCACCAGGTTTGAGCATAAGACCTGCCACAAAGTATGCTGGGTGTCAACTGACAGGCAATCATCATTATTTAGGAGCTGTCTTTTAGACGTCCGAAACATACGAGGAGTCGTCATGGGTATGGTACGGGATTATCACCTTATGGTAGCTACCGTCTAGTTACGTACTGCATCAGTTCAAAGAATCCGCAATATCATCCGAATGCCTAGGTACAACATCGACCGGCTAAAGATCCCCTCAGTACGCCAACAATTAAGCGATCATTTATCGCAAGGAGTGGAAGCAATCAGCAGCTCACTGCCGACAACTATCCAAGAACATTGGAAGGCTGTAAAAAAATTGTTTACTTCTGGAGCGGAAAGTATTGTTGGTAGAAGCCAGGCAAGGCACAACACGTGGCATTCCGAAGATAGCTGGAGGCGGATTGAAGAACGTAAGCTACTTAAAGCTCGTATTGTAGATACCCCAGCAGCAGGGAGGATCGAGCTAGAGTCCCTGTGTCGAAGCAAAATGAGAGAAGTGCAGCGTAGTGTAAGGCGTGACAAACGTAATTATACATATTAACAACCTGGCCTCATCAGAAGCTGAGGAAGCAGCGAGCAGGTGTTATAGCAGAACCGTTTACGGAATCACCAAAGAGCTGACAAGTGGTCACCGCTCTAGTCAGCATCCGGTGAAAGGCCTGGAATGTGCCATACTCAATTCAGATGAGGATCAGCCCAAGCCGGAAGTATCAATTTGCCGAATTCGCACCTTAACTCCCAGTAAAGATGAGAACGCTAGCGCGATCAACGCACTAAAGAACAACATGTCGGTAGGACTAGATGGTATACCCACAGAGATTCTGCGTGCCGCTCCAACGACATCAGCAGAGCTTTTATATCCTCTTGTAGAGAGAGCTTGTGAGGCAGAAAGTTTCCCCGACGAGTGAAAGAAGGGAATGATTGTCAAGCTCCCTAAAAAAGGTAGTCTTACGGAGTGCGAAAACTGGAGGCGCATTTGTGTTCTTCCTGCAGTTGCAAAGGTAATAGTTAAAGTAGTACTTGAGCGATTTAAGGAACGTCTGAAAGATACATTTGATACCGAACAAGCAGGTTTCCGCACTGGATCCTCCTGTGTAGACCACATCAACACCCTGCGGATCATTATTGAACAGTGGGTTGAATTCCGGTCACCACTGCACCTGCTGTTCATCGATTTTGAGAAGGCGTTTGACAGTGCCAACAGACAGTTTATCTGGCTCGCCTTGCGCAGGAGAGGTATACCCGATAAACTAATAGCTATTATTAAAGCAAGCTATGGCTCTAAATGTCATGTGCTGCATAGAGGAAAGCTGTCAGAGGAATTCGAGATCCTAAGTGGGGTACGACAAGGTTGCATTCTATCGCCGATACTTTTTTTTATGGTTATTAGCGATGTGCTTCACGCAGCTTTATCTACTGGAAACGGAGGAATTCGTTCCGTTCAAATGTTGAATCTGTGCTGTTGTATGGGTGCAGCACTTGGAAGGTGTCCGCTACTACCACAAAAAGATTACAAACGTTCGTAAATAGGTGCCTACGGAACATCTTAAAGGTTTTCTGGCCTAACCGTATCTCTAACGAACATCTTTACCAGAGAACGGCTCAGGAACCAATAGGCACAACCATCAAACGACGGAAGTGGCAGTGGATTGGTCATACACTCTGAGAAGGCGACAGTTCCATAGCAAACTACGCAATGCAATGGAACCCGTTATCTCAGGATGGTATAAGAACGGGTCGTCCGAGAAATACATGGCGCAGAACAGTTGAGGAGCAGTCACGGCAATTGGGGAAGAGTTGGAGAGAGCTGAAGCTCATTGCCAGGAACCACACGCGGTGGCGCGTAGGCGTAGTAGAGGCACTAGGATCCACAAGGGGATATAGGATATAAGGAATATAGGCATTTACTTTAAATTTTTTACAAAAAGTGTTTTCCATCGAATATACACATGCGTATAAAGTTTAAAGCAAATCGGGTAAATTTTGTGAAATATTTGTATTGGAGCACCACGACCCCAAAGCTCGAGGGCCCCCAAATTTTAATAGAAAGTGTTGTCTACGGAAATACACATGTGTAAAATTTTGATGAAAACGAGCGTTATGAAGCGGGCTAAAAATCGATCACAAGATCTGACCAGCCAGACAGCCACAAACACACGGGCATGCGAGGTTAATATAGCCAATTTAAAAATAAAAGGACTGTGTAAAAAATAAAAAATACATAAAAGTTTGTACCCGAAAAACGAATTTTTTTTACATTTACTTTTTTATGAGTTGTTTTTAAAATTCTCTATAATAACTTCTCTATATTTACGTCGATATCGGGAAGAGAATTAAGCTAGGTAGGCTGCGATGGGCAGAATACCTAACTGCTCGGAAAGTCCTTTGCGGTAGGATTTATGGAACACGACAGCGAGCCCGGTCAAGCCTACGCTGAAAGGATGGCGTAAACCAGGACGCCCAAAGTTTAGGGATGCAAAACTGGATGACTTTGGCTCACAATCAGGACCGGTGGAGAGACTTTTTTCATGTCTTCTGGGCGCCGTAGCTCAGTGGTAATGCACATGGCTGCTGCGCAGGAGGTTCAGGTTCGAAACCAAAAAGTATTTTTCACGGTGTCCACCTCTCGCGAATGGTTGACAAACGTTCCGAGAGTAATTAATACCTTGTCACGGAAAGCTTCTCAATTCGCCGTTCGGATCCGGCCTTAAATTGTAGGTCCCTTCCATTTGTGTCCAAAAAATTAACATGTGCAGCACGAATGGTCGCGAGAAGTTAGGCCTTGGACCGCAATGGTCTGTCGCGCCAAATATTACTATTCATGTCTTTCTAACGTTCATTGTCATCTGTGGTTAGAACAATATCTGCAGATTCCTTTAAGATAAAACAAACAATACCATTTTTGTGTAAAAGACATTATTATACATTTATAGGGAAAATAACATGCTGCCTTCGATAATGACATGTTAAACTTGGCCTGCCGTTATCTATCCATTCGGGTAATAAGGATGGTTACTCTTTACAATATGTACTTCTTGATGGGAATGACAAAAACTTATTGCACCGTCTAGATTCTAAAATAACTGGACTGTGCTGATGACATATGTCTGCTGTCACGTTCGTCGGTGTAAACTCACTCGAATTTGACGATAGACAAAGCTTGAAATCATCGTGGGGAAAAACCTTACTGTGCGTTAAAGCTTGCAATGAATGTTACCTAATTATTGATGGCCAAAAGTTAGATGGGGTCGATATTTTCTGTTCTTGGGCAGCATTATGTCAAATAACTTTGATGCCGCTGTTCATACTTAGCTCAACAAGTGAATAACTAGAAACTAAAGCTCTAAATCTTTCAGTTGAATGTTCTTTATGCTCTTTATAAGAATGCGAATTCTGGAAATTCACCAATCCAATCGCTTCCCGCCTTCAAATTGTCATCAATAAGTGTATTCGCCGTATACTAAGGTCCAGATGTTCAAAAGAAATCACCAAAGAGGATGTGGTGGGGGGACGCACCCGGAGGAGATCCCACTCGCCATGAGACGGCGAAAGTGGCGCTGGATTGGCCCCACACTAAGAACGTAACAACGATGTTAAATACGTGAAGAGAATTAAACTCCGTATTACAAACTTAGCCATTCAACGGCCGCCAAAAAAGCTTCACTTCTGTCTGATTTTTATTTTGAAACTCTTTACAAAAAGAGAAACGCTATTTTATTTCCAAATTAAAAAATACACTTATCAGAAATCAAATACTTTCGGGACCAACCAAACTGACTGACGATATTTGCATTTTAATTAAATTAATTTCTTTCTCGTCACTGCAGTGCCGGAAAAACATTTGTCCCAAATTCCCGAACAATATAATGTTATTAGTATGGTTTAAGCATAATAATGATTATCTAAGAATATACTTACCAACTGAGCTGTCAAGACATTCTGTGCATAGCTAATATCTGTTGCACTTGTCCGAATTAAAAAAATCGGAGTGTTACCATATTCAGCACCTTGTTGCAGGCTCAATTTTATCAAAGTAGACATACTCGTATACAAGAATTGAAGAAGAAGAAAAAGTAGGATTAATATTCGAATCACGTTGGATTTATGATCACATTCCAATTTTATTTGCATACTGACATTTCAAAAATTGCATACTGATTAATAATTTGACAGAATATGCATTTCACTTATTCACAGTCACTTTTACAATATTTTTATATGCTTCTTCCATTATCGCTGTTCACATGTGTGCTTTTGTTGTGAACATTGATAAACGAGTAATTACTATTGTTTCAAATTGGACTTTCAAAATAAATTTTTGAGCAGCACAGCGTGAAGACATTTTTCATAATATTCATGTACAAATGTGTAAAATGCATTTAGTTCTTCATTTAACTTGTTATGCTAGAATTTACCTACAGACAAACTGACCAGTTGATTAACAGAAAAGCTCTACCATGTATGACATGAATCGACAATCAGTAAAAGGTAAGTTATTCCGCAATATTAGTCTTATTTTATTCTAGATATACAGGATGTCCCCTAATTGGGAAATGATTCATGGGTATATACTAAGAAAAAAATTGTTCTACAGTAAGGGTCTTTCTCTAATGTTGATATCATTTATAGGGGATTTAAGAAAAAGCTTACTTTTTTGTACCTTGACACATGTTAACGGAAATTGCCCTGTTAATACTCGCGTAAAAACAGTAGAAACTTCGTTTAGGACTTTATTTTTAAAAAAAATACTAGCCTTTGTAACTGCGTTTCAATAAAGTTGTTGTCTTATTTGAGTCTTCAGATATCCAACTTCAATACTTGTTCCAGTTTCCTTTCACATGCTAATTTTTGAACTTGAGGTCCATTTACTCCAGAAAATGTGTATTAAATATAACGTTTTATTACTTTTTTCTTATGAACGTAACAATAATAAAAATAAAAATTACCAACAAGTTTGCAGAAAAACCCATTGATTTTATGATAATTAGGAAAACCTGCTGCAGGTAAAGTTAAAAAAAGGGTTTTTTTTGCTTTAAGCTCTATGGCTATGAATAAAAAATGATTTTGTGTAGTTTTAGATAATTTTTATTTCATGTTTGTACAACAACAGTTATAACAGTTCCTTAAAGTGTCCTCCTTGGTTTTGTATGCAAGCTAGAGCTCGTTTTTAGATTTCACGGGATCAGACGCTTAGCTATGCAATTTTTCAATGTTTCCAGATATAAATTTCTAATTAACTGCATGGAGAAATTTTTTTTCCATACCACCATAAACCTGTGCAAGAACTGCTTCCCGTGCTTCCGATGATTTGGAAACCAGACTTGAGTTTTCTAACTAGTTGCTGGAGCAGAGCTTGGGCGAATTCTTTGGACGGACTAATCTCAATTTACAAGAGATGGGATCAATAAATTTCACACTCTTCATACTCGTACATGGGCTGCGGAGAATCCACACAAATTCAGCGTCAATATGTGTGCAAGTTAATTGGCCACTTCAAACTACCACCCAGGCAGAATTCTACAAACTATCTGAAGTTTTAGTGAAATGATTTACCAGAACTAGCTGGTGCTCTAGCCCACTATGGTCGAGAAGTTACATGAAGAGTATGATAATCGTTGGATAGGAAGAAATGGACCAGTTCACTGGCCTGCAAGATCTCCTGATCTTACAGTACTGGTTTTTTTTTTGTATGGGGAAGAATGAAATAACTTGTTTATTCAACCGAAATAGCAACACTAAGTTAATTAGAAGAGCGTGTTCTCGAAGCGTCATCAAAAATGAGGCAGCAGTTGGCAAGAAAAAGTATTCGCAGTGAAATACAAAAACGGGCTCTAGCATGCATACAAAACCAAGGAGGATACTTTGAGCACCTGTTATTACTGCTTTAGAACACACATAACATAAAAATTATCTAAAACTACACAAAATCATTTTTTATTCATACCGTTTGAAGCTTAGAGCAAACCTTTTTTAAAATTTTACCCACATGTGTAAAAAATTTGAATAAAATTTGAAGAAAATCTGGTACTTTTTTTATAAGATTTGTATGGGTGCGGGGGGACCCCGAGGTCCGATATCTCCCAAATATTTACAGAAAGTGTTGTCCATCGTAGATACACATGTGTATAAAACATGTGTATACAATTTGAAGAAAATCGGGTTTTTTTGTAAAATATTTGTATGGGAGCCTCCCGACTCCGAGGCCCAAGGGGCCCCAAATTCTAATAAAAAGTGTTGTCATGAGAGATAAACATGTGTGCAAGGTTTCAATAAAATCGGGCTTTAGGAAGTGGGTTAAAAATTTATTACAAGATTTGGTGTGCCTGTCCGCCAGCCAGCCAGCCACGCGCACGCGAAGTTAAAATAGAGAATTTAAGAAGTAATAAAACGTTATGTTTATTGCACATTTTCTGGATAAAATTGACCTCAAATTTAAAAATTAGTATGGGCAAGAAAACGGGAAAAGGCATAGAAGTTGGGTACCTGAAGACTCAAATAAGATATCATCATCATCATATTTGGCTCCTGGCCTCCCGCAAAAAATCTCTTCACCGGTCCTGATTTTGAGCCGAGCGTCTTAGTCCAGGCCATCCCTCCAGCGTAGGCTTGGCAGGCCTCGCTGTCGTGTTCCATAAATCCTACCGCAGCAGAATCAACTTCGCTCATGCGAACCGGGTGTCCTGCCCACCGGAGCCTACCGAGCTTAATTTTCTTCACTATGTATTGTCGTCGCGGTAACGCTCGTTGATCTCATCATTATAGAGTCTCCGAAATCGTCCTTCTTCACATACGGGGCCAACAATTTTCCGTAAGACTTTTCTCTCGAACGCAGCTAAAAGCTCAGAATGCTTTATGCTAAGCACTCAAGACTCGGATCCATTTGTAAGTACTGGTATGACCATTGTCTTATATACCAGCAGCTTGGATGTTATGGTTAAATTCCTGATTTGAAGAGTCTTGACAGACTATAGTAGGCTTTGTTGGCTTTAAGCAAACGTGTGCGTATTTCTGGTTCCATGCTGTTATCGGCTGCTACAGTTGACCCGAGATAGTTAAAGGATTGCACTATTTCAAATTCGCGCTTTACCATTTGGATTGAGGGACCAATGTTGGATCTTCTACTCGCAGACGTGGCCACCATGTACTTTGTTTTGCTCTCATTTATGTGCAGCCTGATTTCGTGCCGACTGCTCGATCTGGATGAAAGCTCCCTGTACAGCTCTTTGGTTTCTACCAACGATGTCAATATCGTCTGCGTAAGCCAGTATCTGAATGGACTTATAAAGGGTTGTTCCTGTCGCCGTTACGTCAGGGTCTCTGATCATCTTCTCCAACGTTAGGTTGAAGAAGACGCAGGCAAGTCCATCCCCTTGTCGGAGCCCGTTATAGATGTTGAATGGGCTTGATAGTGATCCGGATAATTTTAGTTGGCTTATAACATTGGTCATGGTCAACCTACATAGTCTTGTCAGTTTATTTGGGATGCCGAATTCTCTCATGGCTTTATAAAGTTCTACTCTGGCTATGCTATCATAAGCGGCTTTAAAGTCTATAAAAGGATGGTGTAGTGAGTTTTGAAACGAAAGAAATTTTTCCATCACCTGCCTAAGGGTGTAAATTTGCCTGGAATGAAGCCAGACTGGTATTGACCAATGATGATTTTGGCGTATGGGGCTATCCTGTCTTGAAGGATAGAGGAGAAAATCTTATACGCGGTACCCAACAACGTTATACCACGATAATTGCTGCAGGTTGTAATATCTCTCTTCTTATGTATGGGGCACAGTACGCCTCTTCGCCAGTCTTCTGGTATCGGTTCTTCCTCTAATACTTGCACAATTAGTTCATGAATTGATTGGTGTATTGCCGGGCATCCTGTTATAATCAGCTCCGCTGGGATACCATCATCCCAGGGCATTATTATTTTTGAGTCGATTTATCGCTCTGGTAACTTCGTCTATGCTTGGTGGCGGCTGCATAGTGTGGTCTTCGGTCATTGGTGGAGCCTCCAATTCCTCAGTTAGCTGGCCATATAGCAACTGTGCTCTTCCCATCGCTTTAAGATACCTTTCAGATCGCCGATCAGATTACCCTCTTTGTCTTTGCAGTATATGCAACGCGGTCCTCGCTATCTGTACTGTTCTAGTACACGGACGAGATTCTTCTTCCAGGCTGCTTTCTTTCGCCGGTGAACTGTTTTTTCATATCTTCTGAACTCTTTATATTCATCTTCGCGTGCCCGCGTTTTGAGATTGTTGCATTGCTCGGTACGCAACATTCTTACGTTCAGTCGCTAGCCTCTCTACGACTACTGCCTAAGATGGAGTCAGCAGTACTGATGACAGTATTCTTAAGGCGTGTCCATTTCACTTCTACGCCCGACATCTCAGCCCCAGGACTTACTCTCCCTGCTTTCTGGGCGAGTCCTATCGCTTGACCGTAGTTGTTTCTGGTCTGTTTGTTGCGAGGGCAGCCATGTTGACTCGAATCTGATTCGCGGATGCTGTCTTCTTGATGATGCAATCTACGCTCGGAGCATCATACCAACAAGGATAGTGGTCCGATACGACGTTACGTTCGTACTGTCATCATGTTCGGGTTATGGCGGCGGTCTATCAACACGTGGTCTATCTGGTTGCGAGTGGCTCCATCAGGAGATACCCAGGTGGCTTTGTGGATATTTTTACGCGCAAACCTTGTACTCGCAACAACCAAATTATTGCTTGGTGCCATCTCTATGACTCGTTGGAAGTTGTCATTAGTGTTATCGTGTAAGCTATGGGGGCCAATGCACTGCCTCAATACTTGCTCCCTACCTATTTTGACATTCATATCGCCTAGAACGACGTTTATGAGGCCTATGTTTTTAAATCTGCCCCGCACGCAAAGGGTGCATATACGTTCATTTACTCCTTTAAAGCCGATAACGGTGAGTTTCATTCTTTTACTGACTAGAAACCCCACCCCGAGCAGATGATGTCTTGCATGATAGCTGTAATATGTCATATTCTGATTTTTGTAAGACACCATTCCCCGTCCACCGCATCTCCTGAATTGCTGTTATGTCAGCATTATATTTGGACAGGGTATCGGCTAGCTGCTGTGCAGCTCGAGCTCTATACAGTGAGCGTACGTTCCATGGGAAAATTCTTAAATCGTTTAGCCGTTTTCGTTGCCGTGGTCGTCGTCGTTCATCGGTGTATCCGAGGCTGATTTGGCCACCACGTGGAGGTTTGATCGCACTTCCACTAGTCACAGATAGTTGCGGCCACATGCATTTCTGAAGCATTCTTTGTTATTCGCCCTACTCTGCTGATGGCTGACCGCAAAGTAAGCTTTTTCTTAAATCCCCTTTAAATGATGTCAACATTGGCGGTAGACCCTTACTGTAGAACGATTTTTTTCTTAGAATATACCCAAAACTTTTCTCCTAAATTATCCTTCACGAATTAGGGGACACCCTGTATATATATTTGTTATGATATTATTAAAATGTAATTTAATAGGCCATGGGCAGAGATCTTTCATGAAATAAACTCCGTAGTTTTTACCGTAGAGCTTTCACCCTATTTTGTACTAAATAAAACTACCAAGGACGTCTAAATTGAGAGCATTTATTATAATTTCCCATTTTGCGTCAAATTATTGGTTATTATTGGTGTATGTATTATATATACATATAAATTTATTTTACAATACATACAATTTCTATTTAGTTTTTTCTCCCTCTTTCTTTTGGTATAAACAAAAATATTGTTTTTTATAAACTAATATTTACAAATAATAATTAATATAAATACTCCTTTTTTGTGGAAACTGCTATTTTTGTTCAGAACTGTTATTTATGTTTACATTTGACTTCTATACGTGCATTTAGCTACAAAAATATATTTATTTAAAACTTTTAAATAATTAATCGAAAGAGATTTTTATACAAATTACTTCACCCTTTTTAAAAACTTATAACTAAAAATGTAATAAATACTGACTTGATAATAATTAATTAAAGGAGTAAAAATTCTACTCGCATTTATACATAAGTTAAGCAAAAATTATTGCAGTACTTATATTATGTGTGTGCATCTCTTTCTTATAAATTATTGGGATTTCGTTTCGAGTTCCTTTTCAATGTTTTACATTCGGAGCATTTTTAATAGAACATTATTTGATTTTTTAATATAATATTCATGTGTATAGTTATAACAATTCATTGTATATTTTCTATTTTATATTCAATTTTCTTAAAAACATGGAAGGTACACAAGTTTACTCTTTCGGGGGTTTAGTTTGTTTTTGCGATGAAAGGTACTGACGTTAATTTTTGTTCAGTTGCACATTATTATTTGTTGTTTAAATTTTAATCGTAAAAAAGATTTTTGTTGTTTCTTGAAAATATTGTTAGCAGTTAAGTATATATTGTGGTTCAATTTGTTTTCTATTGTCAAGGGCCATGACAGAAATCTCTGCTAAGTGTCAAGACATAAAATTCTGTATATGTAAAATGTTGTTCCACTTCTTCTATTCATTCTATACTCATTATTTAGGTTAACACTTTGAGGCACATAATTTTAAATATACTTTAAATAATAAGGTTTATATATGATAAACATTTGTATATAAGATGGTAATATATAAATCATATGAATGTATATTATTTTCGCATATAGGTATACATACATCAATTTTAACACTAATATTCTAAATGGCATTTGGAAGGTGTAAACTTATAAAAACAATTTTAAGAAGCAGTCAAATTTAACAGATCAAATTTCTATTTCCGTATTTGAATAATAATTGATCAATTAACTTATCGAATGAAACACAATTAATTATTGTATAGAAAATAAATAAACAAGAATTAAAATCGCTGCCTATTGTTTATAGTACTCCATCACATTTCTATTGATTTACACATTCATAAGCTTTGGTCTAAATTTATAATAGAATGAAATATAAAATAATATATTTATATTACGTGTTTATCGTAAAGAATATTGATAAAAACGACATGTACAAACTCGAAATATACTGATTTGTTATAGTTTTGTAACGATATTAACAGTAGTTCATGCATAGACATTCACACTTCATTGGAGTAAGCTGTTTTTGTACACAATTTTTGTATTTTTCTTCTTTTATTATTGGATTAACTATTTAATTTCTAAGCTTTGCTTTACATAAGAAGTTCCATGCACTTTAATTTGTGTGACGTGTATTTTGAAAATATAAATATTGTTTTGTGTTTGCGTAATGGCTTAGTTATGTATTGGGCATTGTAATCTTTATAAATAATTGCTAAGCGATAGCACATGGCATTTGATTATCGTTACAAATGAAATAAAACCTAGAACTAAAGGTTGCACTGTTGTCAATCGATTCGAACTTGATGAATCGTCGTTTTTGGTGCCGATTCCACCGATGCCAGCAGCCATTACCATGTCCTGCGGTATGGTATTGTCGACGTCTATATCTGCTTTAGCATAAGGATGGTGAATAATTGTATAATTCAAAAAAGGCTAAAAATCAGTAACAGTTAATTAGTTTACTCACCATCTTCTTCGCCATCAATCTTGTAATCATGTTGCACTGAGAATTTCGACCAACCGACGGTGTTCATTGTTTTTACACGCGCATGCCAGAAGCCTGGTACCAATTCGATTTGATGGCGCAATTTCCAAATACCGGTATGTTCCGGATGTCTTTGAGTATGAATCATGCTCTCGGAACTCCATGTGTATGACTAGAAGATGATAATAAAGTGATGGTTATTATTTCATAAGTTACAAAATTCTTAATTAGTAACTAATTATCTCGCACCGTGAGATAATATTTTGTTAAACGGTATGTGTTATAATTCTTAATGTCTGTGTGTAGGTATATATGAATCGCTCTTACTAACGCGTGGCGGCTTCGATACCAAAGCGGTATTTTTAAAGTAGATACAACCGGGATAAGGTTCTGACCTTCCACAAAAAATATATCCACCGTTCCCAATTTCCAGTCTATGTTATTCGTGTCGTGTCCCATAAATCCTACCGCAAAGTACTTTCCGAGCAGGATCCTCTTCGCTCATGCGAGTTAGGTGATCTGTCCTTCGGAGCCTACCGAATTAATTTATCTTCACGATGTTTGCATCGAAAGCGAAAACAAGTATCTGTAGTCTCGAATTACATTCTCCAACGCCAAATTATAAAGGATACAAGCCAGTCTATCCCTTTATTAGAGCCCCTTATAGATGTTTAATGGGCTTTAGAGTGATCCCGATATTTTATAACATTAAACATGATCAACGTAAATAGCCGTTTCAGTTTATTTAGGATGCCGAATTCTCTTAAGGCTTTTCTACTGTGGCTATGCACTATTATATCATGATTTATATTCCCTCAATATTTAATCAGCTCATTCAAGACGGTTTGAAAAATGTATTCCATACAGGGCGAAGTATGTTAAACCGAAGGAAAATAAAGTGTCTTACTTAAGCTGCAAAGAGGCTATTAGGAATCGGGAGGTATGATTTCTGTTATATCAAACAATCAATCACAAAACGAGTCAGAAATTGCCTACCTTAGGCGAGTAAATTTTGACTCTGACCAGAAACTGAGACAAAAGTTACTTCAATGTCTCGTCGTCAATTTCAACGCTCATTCACAATGTCATTCAACCGCCTTGTATACCAATTATATATACAAGGCCAATCTGCATGCTTAACATTTCGCAGCTAGCTCCACGCTACCAGATTTTGTCATTGCACTGAGTCGAATCCTTGATGGGACCGATCTACTTTAATACTCGCACCGTAACTGGAGTGTTAAATTATTCTGGGACAGAGGTAATAATTTTGAATATTCACTGGCATTGCCATTGCGTAAAATTTTCCATTTCTTATATTCTTCTTTCCAAAGAGTTAAAAACAGCCTTCGTCCAGCCTGTCCCAAAAAGGGGCGAACCGTTACTATTTCCTCCCACCGACCTATAAGATCTGTACTCTCCAATGTCATGCAATCGCTAATTGTCAGCGTATGCAATGCTTTTACATGTACATTACACGAAATTCTTAGCGATCAGGAGTGTATGTTAAGCAAAATAAGCTAAATATTTTTAGCGAATTAAAAATAAATCCCTATTAATACCACGGTCTAAAACAATGCAATATTTGTTTTAAGATATACATGCATTCGTTATTGGCTAATGTTTACCAAAGTGGTTTCTATAATGTGAAATATACAAAACAAACTCTATCTCTATCTCTACAGTACCGTCATGGTGCAGAACGCGGAATTTAAAAATATTCTCTTCATGATTATAGTGAAAATAGATCGATAAGTATGATCCTTTTATTATAAGTGGAAGCTCCGAATACAAACTTACTTTTCGAATTGAAAAACACGTAATTTTTTTGTACGCGTTCAATACGGTGGTATAGTTTGCATACCAGATGATGGCACATCTTACCGAAGACATATACGGCGATTTAACGGTATAATGGTCATGAAAATCTTTGGAATTTCGTTTGATGAATCTTAACATTTTGTTCGCTTTTGCAATAATATACTCATAATGCTGATGGAAATCTAAATTTGAGTCAAAGTATACCCCCAAATCGCCAAAGCTGGAAAATCTCTTGAGCTAATTAATAATATAATAATTATTTATTACTATTTGAGTCTTTCTCGATAAGGTAATTACTCTACATTTATTTGTATTAAGGTTTAAGTCAGTTTTGTTGCACCAGTTAAAAACATTCTTTATATCTAATTGCAATTCAAGCAATCTATCCTTGCCTACATGGAAAAGTGAAGCTTCACATAATCGGCATATAACAAACATTTCACATGTTGAATGTAAAGTGGGTAGTAATTTATGAATAATATAAATAATAAGGGACCTGAGTGGCTTCCTTGTGGGACACCAGATGTCGGGCAGATTATTTTAGAATAAACCGAGCCCATTTTTACTACTTGCCTCCTGTCGAATAAGTAGTTAGTTATCCATTTTAGAAAATTTGCATTAAAGCCAATTGACTTCATTTTCTTTATTTAATTAACATCTTGGACTCGATCAAATGCTTTCTAGAAGTCAGTCAGTCAGAACAACATCAACCTGGTGGTTGTTTAACTGGAGAATAAGGCTATTGGATCCAGTTGATTGGCCTCCTACAAAGCCGTTTCAGTTAAAGCTATAGCATTATACGAACATTCTTAAATTACAAATAATAGTTCTCTTAATTTAGTGCGACACCCGCCAACATTTTATTTTGGTAATAAACATAGAAGTGATCGAAGTTAACAAGCCCATTGATTATGTTGGTCCCATTGTTAGAGTAATTGTTAGTACATTCGGGAAGTGTTGTTTCCTTAATCACACTAGAATTAGCAGAAACAGCTGCAGCACTGGTAGATGTGAAGTCTATGTTGGTCTGTCCTTTTCTGTCGGCGCATCGTTTTTCGGAATGAAACGGAGCGGACGAGCTTTTAGAGCATTTGGCCAAAGAGCAGGCTTAAACAGCTGATCAATAGAGATGAGGAGATTCCCAATTTGAAATTTATACTCTTGAGTGAGTTTTCATCGGTTCCTCTCTTTAAAAGTTTATAACACCGCATGTGGCACTCATTTATGCTTGCGCGTTTATTATAGTATATTACATAACGAGCGAAGAAAGTAGAGTTTATGAGCACTTTTCTGCGAGTAATGTACGCTATTTTTCACACGACCAAAACCGGTTTTGCTGCTAAACCGGTTATGCGCAATGCAAATTTACTCGGGGAATGTGTGTTCGCTGTGACTGCAGTAAATAACAAAAGTATTTTATATGATAAAGTAACTAGAGTGTGTAAAGGCTACTTTCGAAGCTAGGTTATAGTGTATGAAACAGTCACTTTCGTCTATAGACGTGTGAAAACATATTTTACTATGCCATCTGTAGAGATCATCGAGGCAAACGATGATAAATGAACCCATTTCATAACTTGCGCCACTTTTAAGTCAGTGTTGTCATTATCGCCGACAACTTGCTTTTTAATCTCATTACTTTTCGGCGTCCGAATGACTCTCCTATTGCCTCTCTCTCTCTCACAGTATTGCCTCTCAAATTTAGGGAGTTATTAGCGGCAACAACTGTGGCAAAAGTAGGCACAGAATGAAGAGAGAATGGTGTCGAAAAACTGTTATCTTTGTTGTTTTAAGTAATTCTTGTTTTTATATTAAGCCAGCTGAGTGCCCGGCGTTGCACGGTTTTGGAATTTGACACTAATATTGCTCCCACACCCACCCCATTCCATCACTTACCATTTATCGCAACGACCACGAAATCTATGAAATCGACAATAATATCGATCCCCCACACACCAATCAAAACACTCCCAATAGAGGTGTCTTACAATCACTATTCACCTTAGCGACACCGAAAACTGTAGAATTGACACTATGTAATATCGGTAACCCCTACCATAGACCAGCCCACCATACATTATGTTCTATTCCAGGTGTTAAGTAATATGTCAGTTAGGCACAATTTATAGAAATAGAATATTACTTACGCCATCGATTTTGTAATCCAAAATGGCTTCAGACAATGGTTGCAAACTTCTGACTAACCAGTAAAGAGTGACTTTGCGACCTTCAATTTTCATGTCTTCAAACTGTGGATTCTCGGGCTCGTAAATAAGATGAATTTTCAACTCATTAGATCCGATTGTGTTCTAATAATGAATTTATATTAATATGTAGTAATGTTGAATTTGCAGTAAAAACTCGTAAGTAGCTCACAATTCTGAACATACCTTAACTTGACACTCATATTCGCCCAGGTCGCTTGATTCAACATCCTTGACTGTCAGAACTGTGCGATTCCGTCCCTTGTGCATGGAACTCTTTACAGAGTATTTGTCAGAGAAACTCTGCAGGTACTGACCGTTCTTCTTCCATTCGGCAACTGCAATCGGATCCGCTCTATAATCGCAATACAATTCAGCTTTCCTGCTAGGCTCTGTATTCACGTGGTGTCGATGTGTCGATACTTTTGGTGTGTAATGGACATCGATTGTTACCATACCATGCGGTGGGTCACTGGACCCATCATCGCCCAAGCACTGATAGACTCCAGCGTGTTCAGCATCAATATTATCTATCGACATCTTGCCGCCGTCTACTTTAGTAGCCACATTCTCTGCTCGTTGACCCTAAACAGATTTAGGAGTATATTAGTTAAAACTAAAGATGCTACTTTTATTCCTAACAACAAGATCTTTGCTTACATTCAACGACCACCTAATGACAGGACTTCCAGAAACGTAGGTGTTGCACTCAAACGTGTGACTTTCGCCTTGGCGAAACGTCATTGACTTCTCGGTGACATCACGACCGTCGCAGAAAATTGCCAGACGTCCGCCCACTTTTACAGTAATGTGAAGACGAATATTTTCTGGTAAAACTGTGCAGTAGTAATCGCCCGCATCGGACTCTTGAATGCTATTGATTTTAATCGAGTTATTTTTCATGGCCTCGATGCGCTTGTCTAGCGATATCTGCCCGTTGGCAATTAGATTTGTACCCATGTACCACATGACGAGATTCTTCACTACAATTCATATTAAAAATGAGAATTATTTTATTTTTGACTTATTTTATTATTATTATTATTATTATTTTATTTTGAATTATCTTATTTTTGCAGAACACACACGCACTTGGCTTTTGACTTACATTGGAAGTTTCTCACATCGCAGTTGAGGGTCACATCTTCACCTGGTTTAGCATTAATTTCCATCTCGGAAACTTCGAAATAAGGCGGATCCATTGTAGCGTCGTTGTCTTCGATCGCAGGACCCCCATCTAGGCCTTCTGACTTGCTGTCATCGTAGTTGTAGTTGTAGTCATCGTCTTCTAAATAATCGTCATCCTCGCTTTTTGCTACTTTTGCAGGTTGGGTTTCAGCTGGCGCGTTTAGGCCTGAAATAAATAAAAGTAGTTTTCGGCTTAGTATTTAATAAAATAACTTAAATTATTAATGGCATATGTTTCAGTAATAAATCTGTGTTAAGTAATAACAATCGGTTATTACAAAATCTAGATAACCAATGTTCATAGGTAAATCACAATTTTCTGGTCTTTTTTCGATATTTCTGTCTATAAGATTTGAAGTTTCTGGAAACTTTTTAATGAGCATAAAAGGTGGCGTTTGCTTCAGAGCATTAACCAGTCAAGATGTAAAAGTTCTTGCAAAGGGATAAAGCTACCACCTAAGAGAAGTATTATAAGTGTTTTTGTGTGCATTTAAAAGTTGTCCAGTACAAAATTGTGAACTTGTGTTATTTTTATTGTTTGTTTATTAAAGTTATTATTTGTAAATTAATTAACTTGTGTTGTGTTTTATTTGCAAACTCCTTTACGAATTCGAAAGCCTAAATTTCGTAACAATACCAATAACACAATGAAATCTTTATGTTTTTATCTGTTTTATCCTATTTCAATTTAGAAGGCTAATTCATATAAAAATGAAATTAATTTTTTCTTTGGGCATATACCCCTTGTGAACATATAAGCTCAGAGCTTATTAAAACTTTAATGTTCTATTAATTAATATCCAAAAACGTGGGGCGCATTTTAGAAAATAAAACTATGTATTACAATGGAAAGTCTTAAGTATATTGGTATAGTTTTTTTTACAAAATGCTCCACGTTTTTAGTTAGTTATAGGATATTACAATTAGGTTGAAGTAAGTATAACTTCCAAATTTTAATAAAAAGTGCTGTCACCGAAGAGACACATGTGTGCAAAATTTGAATTTAATCGGACTTAAGCAAGTGGTTTAAAAATTGATCACAAGATTCCACGACAGACAAACAAACAATTCCACGGGCACCCGTAGGTAATATAGAGAATTTAAAAATATTGAGAAGTCAATCTCTTTTTTAACAAAATTAAAAACAGGATACAAATATATACGAGTATTATTACATTAGAAAAAAATGTATCTGCTCCATCTATAAAAAATAAACTCATGTGTACGTTATGTACGTGTACATAAGTTTGTTATTTACTGCATTCATTAACTGCAGTATATTTAATGCACTTTAATTTTCCTGTGACATATACTCTAAGCAGGAATCTCACATCGTTTATGAACTTCGTTACACATTCCTGATATGCACACGATTCTGCAAAACGCTGCTTGTGAATGCTGCGTTGATCGCCATAAGAAACGAGAGCTTCAAGAAATCTACCAATAAGCCAAGAAGCACATTTTTCCCGCCATTGCGCCACTGTGTGTTTCTCGGTATAAAGGTTCAGGAGATGAAAGAGTATTTTTAAATTCTCTATATTAACTTCACTTGCCCGTGGCTGGCTGGCTGGCTGGCTGGCTGGCTGGCTGGCCAAATCTTGTGATCAATTTTTAACCCACTTCCTACAGCCCGATTTTATTGAAATTTTGCACACATGTATATCTCCCAAGACAACTTTCTATTAAAATTTGAGGCCCCTCGGGCCGCGGGGTCGGGGGGCTCTCATACAAATGTGTGTGTGTGTGTGTGTGTGTGTGTGTGTGTGTGTGTGTGTGTGTGTGTGTGTGTGACCGATTAGAGAATTTACAAGAAAAATTTTAATTTTATGGGTTGTTTTTTTTTAGTTTACAGTGGTAACACCACATGCGTAAATTGATCAGCTGAATGAACTTGCAAATAAAATGCACAGTGTGATAAACGTACATTTTTGGAAAACGATATTTCCTGGTCATTGTGGTTCAATATTTTACTGAGCATTCGCAAGAGCTTTTCTGCTCTTTTATCACCAACCAACGGATAGATTAACAAAGAATCAAAGTGATTGAACTTTGAATCGGTATTTCTACGCTTCTCAGCACACAACGAATGTTCCAACATGTCGCTAGGAAGCGATGGGTGATGAATGGATGATTGTATAAATAAAACAAAAAGTTGACGATCTACTTTAGTTGCTACTTGAAACCGCTTTTATTAGGTTGTTGTTACGGAATGGAGGAGTAGAGGCAAGTCTTGGAACTATTGGTTCGATGACTAAACTATAAAGACGCCGAACTAAACTATGCGGAAGATAACTTTAAGCGGAGTATGACATTTACTTTTGAATTTACTTTTACTTAAACCTTTACCAATGAGTTCGTCACATTGTTATAACTTGCATAGGTAGGTACATACGAGTAATTATCTTTTATTGCCTAACAATATTCAAAAGTGAGATTGTGGCCATGAAATAACTTAAATGCCGATGTTAGGAAGTGGTTCCTTCATTGCATGGGAAAATGCGGAATTAGTTGAGGGGCTAACAGAGCTGCATGATATGCAAGATAAACGTATACGTATATATAAACGTAGCACACAAAAATGTCGTCTTAGTACTCCTCGACACCATTCATCTCGGCATATTTTCCTGCAACAGAGAAATGGCTATTCACCAGAACATTCTCCAATGAAAGCTAGTGGCGATTACGGATTACATGAACGATCCTGCGTAGCGCATAGTTCTGTATTCACACACAGCACTGGGTATTCACAAAATCGTTTTGTTTCCGAAGGTTGACACCAAAACCTTCTCAACAGAAAGCCCAACTGTTTTCTTGAAGCACAGAAAAATGCTTAAAAAATACTCAAATCAGGTGTATTGGTAACTTACAAAAGAGAAAAATCCACATAAAATTTTTCTGTTTCTCACTACTACAACATACGTTTCTCGATCTTTTCACTACCACCAATTAGCGCGTTTCATAAAATGTGTCTGTTTATTTTTTAAATTCTCTATATTAACTTCACTTGCCCGTGGGTCGTCGGTCGGTCGTCGGTCGGTCGTCGGTCGGTCGTCGGTCGGTCGTCTGTCGTGGATTCTTGCGATCAATTTTTAACCCACTTCCCATGGCCCGATTTTATTGAAATTTTGCACACATGCGTATTTCCGGAGACAACACTTTCTATTAAATTTTGAGGCCCCTCGGGCTGCGGGGTCGGGGGGCTCCCAAACAAAAATTTTAAAAAATTTACCCGATTTTCTTCAAATTTTATACACATGTGTATACCCAATAAACAATACTTTTTCGAAAATTTGGTAGTGATCGGGTCCCGGGTTCGGCCGCAAGGCCCTTATACATTTTTTAAATATCTGTACTGGCATCAGATATTCGTCGCCCTTTATGGACTTTGTGCGGTGTGTGCTGCGCAGTCGGCTGCGCTGCATGGTTTTGTTGGTGGTGGAGAGAGAGAGAGAAATCTTAGCGAACGCACAAATGAACCCAGCAAATGAAACGAGACATACATGTTTTATGCTTACTTCAACTTACATTTTTATTATATACTGAATTGTATTTTTATTGATGTCGTTTTTTTTGTTGTCGATATCAACTTACAGATAGAACAACAAGTTTTCACAATATTCTGTCATTTGGCGTTTTCATAAATTAGTTCAGAGCAGTAAAAGAGTTCTCAAGATAAATGTTCGTTTTTCTTATTTGCTCAGAGTATGAGCGTGCTCTAAGTGCTCAGAATAAAATGATCTGAGCTTTTTCAATTTTAACATCTGATGTCAAATGTTTGTTTCGATGATTTTCTTCTACAATAAAAAAAAATGGCCCAGGATCGAGGGGCTCCCATATCAATTTCTGCGATTAGAGAATTTAGATGAAAAATTTTAATTTTTATGGGTTGTTTTTTTTCTACACTGTATTCACGTCTTACAAAAACAGCCGATTTGAGGATTGTTTCATTGCATTAGTATGTGTTGAGAAGGTTTTAAATTTTCAAGCATGGATCTATGCTTCAAGAAAACAGTTGGGCTTTTTGTAGAGAGGGTTTCGAATGCATCGCAAATCCATGTCAGACAATCAACCACTCAAACTCCTTTGTTACATTGCTGTCGACTGCATCTTCAATTACCAACGTACAAAAAGAGCAGACGAAGTTAATAATGTCATCATATCCGTCTGCAATGCGAAATTACGAAAACAACGTGAGAAGCGATCGACATTCTACCTGAGCTCGATCCTACATCTTCTTCTACTCTGCCGTCACCATAGTGCATTTACCGTGTTAAAATGTTGAAATGTACCTATCGGTGGAAGGAAGAAAATAGGATATTCGGTGTGAGAACCGGCAAAAATTTGGTCCGACAGCTTTTCGTACATTTTTCTGAATTGGTGTACGTTTGTTGAGACATTTCTGAGAGATTTCAAATCATGGACATATATTTTGAAGCCACTGATATATGTGATGGGAAATCAAAGATTCATTCAAAAATTATTTCTACAAGATGCTTTCAATTTGTCGCAGAGGTGAATTCTCGGAATTCACTGCAGCGATTGGAGAAAGCGAACGGCGAAAAGCGACTCAGTGTTGATTTCCGCTTTCTCAACAAAGTGACCGTCAAGGAGCCGTTTCCAATGCCACTTGTGGATAAGCTGTTCGTACGATTGCCTGGTAAAATGTTCTTCACCAAACTAGCCTTAAGTATGGGCTATCACCAAATCCAGTTGCAGGAAAGTTTCAAGCATTCAATGCCACGAAAGGGCACTTCGAGAGTCGAATGCCGTTTGGTCTTACCAATGCTCCGGCAGGTTTCCAAAACACAATAAATCGTATTTTGTCTGATGCTAGTCATGCCTAGTGTGACGACTATCGAGGAGAGACTGAATTACTTGCAACACTTTCTCGAAGTTTTCCTATCTCATGGACTGACTCTGCGATTGGACAAATGCCTGTATTTGTAGACAGAGTTTGGTTTCTGGGGATGTCGAGTTAAATCAGGTGAAATTACACAAGGACGAATAGAGGTTAACGCTATCAACGACGTTGAGGCTCTACGTAACGTAACGGAGATGGGAAGATTTATGGGCCTTACCAATTTCCTTTGTAAGTACGTACCTATCAAGTACTCACTTCCTTGCAGCCTTGAAAACGCTACTAGGAAGAACAACAACATGCTTTTGAGGAACTCAAGGGGAAGTTGACGAGCCATTTAAGCTTTGTTCCAGTACGACGCTTAGCACGAAGTCCACACGGACGCTAGTGACATTAGTCATGCTGGTATCTATCGCTGCATGTATATGTAAGTACCATAGTTTTAAACTAGAGTTGTTGCAGTGATAGAATCACTAGAACGTTTCTCTGTGTACTTATTTGGAAAGGCATTTAGAGTGAAAAGTCGCTAACCATAGGACGTAAGGCCAACCAAGGTGGTTTTATTTTCAGTGTTATCGAAGCTGAAGGTGATTGCCTTCTCAGCAACATGACCTGATTTTAAACTTCCACGCTGTTTTGTGGAAGTAAGTAAATCGAAACACAAAAGCCAATTTCGACAGGACTATACGCTTGTGAACCATAACTTGCATCTCAAAACTAAACGAGGACTGAAATACGTTGTACCAAAGACAGTCTGCTGGCGAATATTGCGGGTCTATCACGACGAGCTGGTATAGAGAAGACGCTGGAGATGTTTTGGTTTAATCATGTGTCTCGTGATGCTGCAACGAATGTTTTGGCGGAGAAACTGAAGACGAATGCATCTGGAATGCAGTTTCCTTTACTTACTTTGCACCTGAACTATCTTGGACCATTCATCAAAAGAAAACATGGAAACCACTTCATCCTAGTCATTGCCGACTGATTTAGCTATACGTCATTATCAAACTAGTCCGAAACACCAAATTTGAAATTACAGTTTATTTTGGAACGCCAATTTGTTGGAGGAGGAACACCTTTATTGATTTTTTCTTTCTCTAATAAATTGCAAATTGAATCTATAACAAAACAGGATTAATAATCCAGTAAACCATACAAGAAGATAAAGTTACCGTAAAACCGTTTAACGATAACTAAAAATTATCGATAATTTTTGAGATTGAAAATGCAATTTGTGCATATTCACTCATTATTAGTGAATCATATTTTAAAAAGTTCGAAAAATTGCGAGGAAATGCTTTATTTCATAGTCATTCCATATTGTTAAAAATGTTGACTTTCTCTAAGAGACGCCAATTTAAACCTTTTTTAGGAAAAATGTAGTGAACTTTACTGCATTCTCGCGCTTAGATTAATAATTTTACTTGTAAACGAAAATCATAACACCATCACTGTTAATTGATTTGACGGTACTAGAAGCAAGAGTCACGTATGTATTTGAAAACTTGCACTGAAGCTCGTAAGACGTTGCTCATAAACGGCAAAATATATATATAAATATAATACACACGGTCCATCTCTGTAATAAGTAACAAAGTTTTCGTTAATTTGATATAATAGTTTTTAGTTTGCACATACGCGAGTGCATTTCAGGAATTTAAACAAGTCGCGTGCGCCTCTCAATTATGTTATTAACACCAAAGCTCAACTTTTCTAAATATGGCTATTATGCGAAAATGGCACAATTAATTCATTAGCCATGTATGATTTTAGTCAATGATGTTGTTAAAAATGCTGTCCAAATAATAAAGCTTTTCAATTTTGCTATAGGTGAGGTGCCTAATTTGGCCAGGAGAGTCACAAACAAGGCATTCGCTTATAGCTTCTATGAGGTGTGTAATTAAGATTACATAAAAAAAGTTTTTGATTAACGCCATCCCTATAAGTAAGCTTGGCGCGAGACTAATAGCCTCACTAACAGATACCAATATTACGGAAGCTGTCTGACGACCATGACTACTGGTTGTAGTTGTATAGACAAATATGATGATAATATTTAAAAAAAACATATAAACTTTAATAATAATAATAATATTCGGCGCGACAGACAAGTTTCCGTGACAAGTTATTACTCTCGGAACGTTTGTCACACATTCGCGAAGGGTGGGACACCGTGAAAAATACTTTTGGTATTACTGGGATTCGAACCACGAACCTATCGCTCTGTAGCTAGCTCACTGAGCAACGGCGCCCACCCATATAAACTTTAACTATGCCAAATCTCATACTCCTCCGTGCGGGCAATTTGCTTAAAAAGGGGTTCAAAGTTTTTTCTTCACGTATTAATATATAGATTATCTCTAGGTACTTATAAATTCATTTTCATGTCTAGACTACTTATTTAATTTATCATACAATTCCTTCCTTAGTCAAAGTTCAGGATCTTGATATTTATGATCATATCAATGATCCGCTAAAGTCTTAGTTTTTAATCAATGTGTGCCAATTCTTTGAATGCTCAAGGTTTTGTCAAAAAGAAAATGGATTATTTAAGTCTAAATATTTACATAATTGGAAACCGAAAAGTGGTATGTATCAAAATGTTGAGCCTAAAGACTGAATTATCTTAAAAGGATTTTACTGTAAAAAAACATTTTTTTTCTCCTAACCCCTATGAATAAAAAAACTCAAAAGTACACCATCGCAAGCTGAGCGCTTAACAATTGTTTTAAAACAAGTATTTAAAAAAAAAACACGCGACACGATATACAACCGGACAAACGTACAACCCGTCAACCCGACACACGTACGCTAGAAAAATTTTCTTGACCTCTGATTATTAGCTTCGCCCTTCGGGCTCGCAATAAGTCTAAAAAATTAACAAAAATTATTCCAATGAAGCATTTAAACTCAGTTACACTTATCGTAAGAATAATGTTCATGCTGTAAATATTCAAACGATGGATCATTATTATGCTAAAAGATTGACCAGGCCTCACGAAAATCCTAAGAAACAGTGCGAAACTATAAACTCTAGTAGGGGAATCTAAAAACAATATCATACATTATTGTGTTAGAGATGAATTTAATTTCTTACAAACGAATAAGAAAACAGTTTCTAACTTGTTTAAATAATTCTTTGTAAAAAACTTAGCATTGGCATCGATTAAGTAAACTGCACTGCCCAAGAGGAAAACGAAATGAAGTTTGCTGACGATCCCGAATGCATGACCTGTTTCTTTTACTCTGTTGATTATAATGAGATATTGCGCATACATGTACTAAAATACACAGCCCCATGTATATTTGATAGTATTTTAAATAAGACCCCAAAATACTCGTAAATTGCACTTAATGTCATAACGCCGCGCAGATATAAAGCTTAGTAAAATAAATGTTCCCCGACCAAATAAAACAAACTGTAGGTTTGTTTAAAAACGGTGAAAGTTTGACGTAACAAATATTTGCCCGATTTCTTCGTGTTATTTATCCGTGTGTGCAAAATTATTTGAAAAAAAAATTACCCGTAAAAATTAAAATTTTTCATGTAAATTCTCTAATAGGAAATACATATGTGTTTAAAATTTGAAGAAAATCGGGCTCTTTTTAAAAAAATTTCATGGGCTACTGGACTACTCGGGTCTTAGGGCCCAATCACAATTTTACAAAATTTACAAAAAGTTTTGTCCATCCACATGTGTTTAAAATTTGACGAAAATCGAGCTAATTTTTAAAAAATTTACATGGGCACCGATTTGGCCTCATGGACCGATCACTCCATCAAATTTACAAAAAGTTTTGTCCATCCAGTGATACACATGTGTTTAAAATTTGAAGAAAATCGAGCTAATTTTTAAAAAATTTACATGGGCTCCACTCGGGTCTCAGGGCCCGATCACTCCAAAAATGTTGCAAAAAGTTTTGTCCATCGGAGATACACATGTGTTTAAAATTTGAAAAAAATCAGGCTTATTTTTAAAAAATTTACATGGGCACCCCTCTGGCCTCAGGGCGCGATCACTCAAAAAAATTCACAAAAAACTTTGTCCATCAGTGATACACATTTGCCCCAAATTTTAATAGAAAGTGTTGTCTCCGGAAACACACATGTGTGCAAAATTTCAATAAAATCGGGCTTTGGGAAGTGAGAAAACCAACAGCCACGGGAAAGCGAAGTTAATATAGAGAATTAAAAAGAACAACCCATAAAAATTAAAATTTTTCTTGTAAATTCTATAATCGGCGATATACACACACACACACTGCGAGCTCGTTTTGTGGCAAAATCATCCACCAAATGACGCAGCGGCAGCGAACTGCGCTGAACACAAAGCACAGAGCTCAGACTTTGCCCTGATCTGATGCGATATAGCGATATTTAAAAATTGTATATGGGGGTCCCTAGTGGGCCGATCACTCCAAATTGTTACAAAAAGTGTTTTCCATCGAAGACACACATGTGTACAAAATTTAAAGAAAATCGGATAAAATTTTGTAAAATATTTGCATGGGAGCCCCCGAACCCGAGGTCCGAGGGGCCTCAAATTTTAATAGAAAGTATTGTCACCGGAAATATACATGTGTGCAAAATTTCAATAAAATCGGGCTATGGGAAGTGGGTTAAAAATTGATCAGAAAATCTGACCAGCCAGCCACCCAGCCAGCCACGTGCACGCGAAGTTAATATAGAGAATTAAAAAATGTAAAAAGAGATTTCTAGAGTTTTTCAACAAGATTCACACTACGGTTTTCGGACTAAGATTAATACTGAGTAAATTTAAATGCAAATCAAAAAGTTGCAGGGCTTTTTATTAACGTTACTAAATCTTTCGAATCTTTGATCTGTTGTTAGAAAAACTGTAAAAACTGTAAACTCTAAATCTGTATACTAAGTGTTTTTAGTTTTACTGAATATACTAGCTGTGGAGTGCCTCAATGAGTGCCAATTTTATTTTTGATATATGTAAATTCACTCTGTAATTTAAAATTTAATGCGAATGTCATGACCATTGCTGATGACACAGCTTTCACCTACGGAGGGCAATCGTGGAACAATGTTATTCAAAATCTAAAAAATTGACATTAAAAAGTGGTTTGTTATTCATAGCATGGTTTGTAATACTTAATCAATCTGAATCAATCAAACTCATGAGCGTATTAATATTCATTCGACTGAATGTCTAAATAATAATTGTAATGATAATTGACATTCGGCTGGAATTTGGTGATTATGTCCTAAAGTCTTGTTAAAATAACATTTTTATCATTATTAAATTCGATATTAGAACACGGTAAAGCGCAGTCAAAAGTAAATACTATGCAACTCAAAAAGAAGTAATCACTTCACAAAAACACCTCTCTCGCATATTAAATAGAAATATAGCTCGTCTACCTACATTTCAACTTTTGTAGATTTACGAATACTGTCATTAAAAACTGCCATTAAAAATTGATAATAAGGTACTTCAAAAATTTTACTTTAGAGTAGACCAGAACTGACAGTAAGTACCAGTTTTAATCTTACAACCTGTGTAGTAGACTTAACTGGTAAGGAATATTGTCGATAGTTCTAAATCTTTAGAGCTTCTATGCTCCACACTTATTTACTAGCAGACATCCTATATAGTCCATTCATATTAATTTTCTTGAGAAGTTTAAAGGGACGGCTGTTCTCATTTCAGATAACAGTATTGAGATATTTTCTTAACAACGTTTTACTCGTTTACAATTTATACTCAGAAACTACGAGTATATGAGTAATTGAAATAACTATATTATTTTATTCGAATAATATTATACGATAAACCAGCAAACCTCTACATGGTGAGCATTCTGAGAATATGGCTTGCGTATAGAGAATATGTACTCTTTATACGCGCTCTGATTTTCTTAATCTACACTTTCATCCGTTCCTTCTAGTATTAAGTCAATCTTGGTGAATCAAGAATAAAAATTCTTACGTGTCCAATTTACCATTTTTATGATTAGCAACAGCTTGTAAGCCAAACAAGAAAGAAAAAAACATTTGCC
Organism: Nephrocerus scutellatus; assembly: GCA_947095585.1. Classification (NCBI taxonomy): domain Eukaryota; kingdom Metazoa; phylum Arthropoda; class Insecta; order Diptera; family Pipunculidae; genus Nephrocerus; species Nephrocerus scutellatus. Next base: position 32,077,340 of record OX352762.1, on the reverse strand, counting down.
GTGTATGAAATGCAGCCAAAAATGTTTAGGAATTTTCTGATCTTTTAAGAAATAAGTTTGTTGTTGTTTCCCTTCTTAATCTGAGACGTCAGGGGCGTGTCATGTTTTTTGGTATTAAAAGAAGATATTCCAGAATCCAGACCTATTTCAATATCTTCTGAGAAAAGGAGGGATTTATTGCACCAATGTTCCACCACCCTTTCATGAATTTTACAAAAATGTATCGATCCACGACGCAGAATTTCCACTGAATTTTAAAATAAATAACTAAATTTTTCCAACAAATTGCACAATTTTTTTAACTTACTGTTTTCCTTTGTGATGCTTAGCAATTTCAGCGAAGCAATGCAACCCAACAACAAAATAACCCGAATCGCTGCTCAAGGCGCACTAGCGCACACAGAACTCAGTCATTATAGTGTGACATGATCTGATGCCGCTATGTGGAAAAAAATTTATATGGGAGCTGACCGACCCCGTGGCCCGATCACTCTCAAATTTCAATAGAAAAAGTTGTCATGGGAAATATAGATGTGTGCAAAGTTTGAATAAAATCGGTCTTTAGGAAGTTTAAGTGGGTTAAAAACTGAACAAAATATCTGACCAGCCACCCAGCCAGTACGCGAAGTTAATATAGAGAGAGAATTAAAAAAATAACCGCGTTATTAGTATTATTAGTTATTATTGCACTAAATAATTTGCGCCTGCTTACTTTTTTGTTACTTCTCTTTGGTATGGAAAGATGCTAACATCATACTTCATACCTATTATGAAAGCGGATCAAATAGCATCGGATCCAAAGAGCTAGCTACTGTCCAATATCTCTACTTTGCTCTTTAAGTAAAATAATTGAACGAATCATTCTCGTGAACATGAACAATCATCTTCGTGAACACATTGATGAAAATAATATTATTCCTGAGAAGCAATGTTTATTTGTACAAGGAAAATCTACAACCTATCAACTCCACCGTATATAATCACTCATCAAAAATATGATGATGACACGGCTTTTTTTAATTCTCTATATTAACTTCGCGTGCCCGTGGCTGGCTGGCAAAATCTTGTGATCAATTTCTAACCCACTTCCTAAAGCCCTATTTTATTAAAACTTTGCACCCATGTGTATTTCCGATGACAATACTTTTTATTAAAATTTGGGGCCTCGAGTCGGGGGGCTCCTATACAAATATTTTAAAAAATATACCCGATTTTCTTCAAATGTTATATGCATATGTATCTCCGATGGACATTTTTTAAAAATTTGGAAGTGATCCGGCTTCAGGGCCGCACTCATAGAAATTATATAAAAAAAAGTACCCGATTTTCTTTAAATTTTATATGCATATGTATCTCCGGTGGGCGCCGTGGCTCAGTGGATAAGAGCATGGACTTCTGAGCAGGGGGTTCGTGGTTCGAATCCCAGTAACAACAAAAGTATTTTTCACGGTGTCCCACCTCTCGCGAATGGGTGACAAGTGAAAGTAATAACTTGTCACGGAATGTTTCTCAATTCGCCGTTCGGATCCGGCATTAAATTGAGAAGCAAGGCCTTGGACCGCAATGGTCTGTCGCGCCGAATATTATTATTATTATCTCCGATGGACAACACTTCTTGCAAAAATTTGGAAGTGATCGGGCCTCGGCTCTTATTCAAATTTTATAAAAAAAAGTACTCGATCGATCTCCGATGGACAACACTATTTGGAAAAATCTGGAAGTGATTGGGCTCCAGGACTCCCATATAATTTTTTTAAAACTTACCCAATTTTATTCAAATTTTATCTCCGATTAGAGAATTTACAAGAAAAATTTTAATTTGTATGGGCTGTTTTTTACATCTTTTAGACATCAAGCACCACAATCATGGAAAATTTGCGTATCACTCTTAACACATACCTAAACTATTTTACAAAGTGGAAATACGTGTTAATGTATCAAAAACTAGAGCAATATTTCACGTAAGGAATTAACTCTAAAAATACCCAGTGTACCGCTTCGTATAAATAAGTATGATAAATAGGGAAAACTAGGTCAAATATTTAGGAACTATTCTTAACAAACGAATGATATTTTATCAGCACATTCAACATTCAATGGTACGAGTACATAAAACGCTAAAATAAAATAATTAAACTGCTGCTATTTAAAGTAGTTTTAAGACCAGCTATCTTTGCCCAATTTTGAAAGAATCAGCAAAAACCCATATCAAAAAATTGGGGACTACACAAAATAAGCAGTTACGCATGTGCTTAAAAAAAGAATGGTATACTTCAAGCCACGAAATTCATGACCAGTTCAAAGTTCAAGAAACAATTTAATTTTAAAGTATTTTATTATTTTTGTGTCTCTGTGTTTTGTTGTTCGTTTCCGTTGTTTTTTTCCTCTGTTACATAGTTGTATAGTTTTAATTATTGATAAATAATCACTAAAAATCTCTGTTTAATTAGTTAGTTAAAACATATAATAGTATAATTACTAAGTCTCTTAATTACATATAATCACTACCATATAATAAGTTATAAATGCATTTTTCAATAAAGACCTTAATAATAATAATATTGTGATTCATATAATATTTGTTTAATGCTTAAAAAATATTTACTGGTATTTGGCATTCACCGGAGATATAAAAGCCCATTTTTCTTATATTTACAGGTATGTCTGACCGTTACTCTATAACTCCAGAACCGTTAATTGTAGCTTTCTAAAATTTTGCACAGGTGTTTCGTTTGCATTAAAACATGAAGCTATTATAGTGAGATGGTTGGTATTCAAAGATAACCATCACAAGCTGTAATATTTTAGAAGTTGAAGGATTACCAAGATAAAATTTTTTCAATAAGTAATGTTTTACAACATTTCTTAGTATTTGGGTCTTTTGTGTATTTTTAAAAAACACTGAATGTCATAAATCGAACAGTATTCAGTCGCTTCGAGCTCTCATATTATGCGTAGATTTTTTGAGTGTGATCGCATTAGCGGGCAACAAAGCGCCTCAGCACATCTAGTTCATACATATACGTATAAACATAAATTTAATTATGACGATATGGTATAAATACAAACACAAAGATTTGCTTTTTTTTTTTTTGCAAAAAGTGCATAGTGCTCATTGCCCCAGGGGTCTAACACGTTCCAAAATATGACGGTTTTGTGTTCGTATGTAAAATTTAAAGACACAAATTCTGGGCATTTTAGGAAAATAGAGAGACTTGGAAACAAAATTGTATTGAGCACACTAATCAAAGTGTACGACTCTTTAAAAAATATACGGTTTTTAAATTCTCTATATTAACTTCGCGTGCACGTGGCTGGCTGGCTGGGTGGCTGGCTGGTCAGATTTTCTGATCAATTTTTAACCCACTTCCCATAGCCCGATTTTATTGAAATTTTGCATACATGTATATTTCCGGTGACAATACTGACCTCGGGGTCGGGGGGCTCCCATACAAATATTTTACAAAATTTACCCGATTTTTTTAAAATTTTATACAAATGTGTATCTCCGATAGAAAATACTTTTTGTAAAAATTTTGGAGAGATCGGGCCCCTGGGTCGGGGGCGCACCCATACAAATTTTATGAAAAAAGTTCCCGATTTTCTTCAAATTTACGCATGTGTATCTCCGATGGACAAAACTTTTTGTAAAATTTTTGAAGCGATTGTGCCCCGGGGTCGGGGGCTCCCTTACAATTTTTTTTTTTTTTATCAATTTTTAACGAACTTCATAAAGCCCGATTTTCCTAAAATTTTGTACACATGTGTATTTCCGGTGACAATACTTTCTTTTAAAATTTGGACAAAAATGGCCGGGTTCGGCCGCGAGGCCCTTATACATTTTTTTAATTTCTTATAGTGGCATCAGATATCGTGGTACTTTAATGACTGTGTGCGGTGTATGCTGCGCAGTCGGCTGCGCTGCTTGGTTTTGGATGGTGGAGAGAGAGAAATCTTAGATCACGCACAAATGAACCCAGCAAATGAAACGAGACATAAATGTTTTATGCTTAATTCAACTGACTTACTTATTTACTGAATTGTATTTTTATTGATGTCGTTTTTTGTTGTCGATATCAACTTACAGATAGAACACAAGTTTTCACAATATTCTGTGATTTGGTGTTTTCATAAATTAGTTCAGAGCAGTCAAAGAGTTTTCAAGAAAAACGCTCGTGTTTCTTATTTGCTCAGAGTATGAGCGTGCATTAAGTGCTCAGAATAAAATGATCTGAAGCATTTTCAAATTTGACATCTGATGTCAAATGTCTCTTTCGATGATTTTCTCCTACAATAAAAAAAAATGACCCAGGATCGAGGGGCTCCCATATCAATTTCTGCAATTAGAGAATTTACATGAAAAAAATTTTTTTATGTGTTGTTTTTTTTTCAATAACAAGAAGGTGTGCAAAACGACGCTACTATTTGGAAATTCTGGACGAATTATTAAACATGTATTTTGGGGAAAAAATGTATGGCGACCACTTGACCGAGATAGCTAACCTCTTATACGGTCGGTTAAATTCTTTTAATCAATTTTTTTTTCTACTGAACAGTTTGTTTGCTTGTAAGTATTTTACTCAATAACTGGGGATTAAAGTTGCAATAAAACATCACCAAAACCTGCTCATTATTGTATAGATATAATATATACCGATAGATTTATTACTTATAATATATTTATTCTTCACTATTTATTTTCTCAACCCTTCATCTATTATCTATTTAATTTACATTAATTTTTTACTTTATTCAGTTAATTTCACATAATTTAAGAACGAAAACGATTTTAAAAATTCTTTTAATAAAAATTATTTTTAAAACAAGGCGGAAAAATGATTAGATTTTGTACGTCAATGAGTTCGGGGTACAAACAAACGAACAAACTGACACCAAAAAATAAATTTGTGTGCTCAACTTCGCACAGTAACCTCGGATGTTTACAATTTCATTAGTTGTCTGTATACATATATATATATATTTATATGACTGCTCAAAGAAAAACACGTACTATCCCAGCTTTACAATTAAAAGCGGGGGTTTTGAAACCCTATTTTCAAGATGTCGTAAATATCTTAATTAAGAAAATCTGGTATAAAATACCAGCATAATATTTATTTGATTCTATCTACTTATACGACTACACATTACCTAAGTCTTTTCTATCACAAAGAACACAAAATCAAACGCACAGGGTAATACAAAAGATACGAGGAAAAGAATAATGCGGGCCCTAGACCATGGATCGAAGAAAATAAATTATTTCACCAATCATAAGTAATCGATATGAACGGCGCGCACATATACAACACGGACGCACCGGCATCGAATTCTCAATAGATTTCTTCATTTTTTAGTTATTACTTGTTTAGAAGGCACTTGCACAACTCAACGCATGTTGGACTCTTAACAACATGTCGACCGAAGACGGCGAGGACGCATTGCTCCTTAAGTTTCCCATCGTGATTGCTGGAGTCATCATCGCCAGCGATTAAAAAGAGGTCGATGCCTTTGCGCAATTACTTTTTACGATAAAAAAGAGTTTGTGTTCTTACAATCTTAAGCGAGAACGAGAACATTGGAGTACCTCACGCTTACCTTTTAGATAGCAGCTCAGTTAAACCTGTATAAGTATGTGTGTATAACATGTACAATTTCGAGTACAATACTCCATAGCAATTGAGTTTATTTTACACAATTTAATGTTTTCAACGGAAAATCTGTTCGAAAAGGTCCCTTCAAAACTAGGGCCGGTTGTATTTTTAAGGGCAAAACACACTGCTACCGTCTGTATATTTTATTTTTATTTTAATTTTGTATTTTGTACTTCAGTAAACAATCATTAGAATTTCGTTACATAAAATAAGAAGATGACTGATGACTATATCAAGTATAACAAGCATTTTTAAGAAATAAGACATTAAATTTAATCAAATAAAAGTCAAAATATTCTTATTACGCTGGCATAGTAAGAGCTAACTTTAGCTGCCATAAGTGGTTTTGAAAATTCCCGTCAATTATAGAATTCTTATTTGGCTTCTTACGTATTACCTAATACTCCCAATAGAAAGTGAAAAACAAGTGGTAATACGAACGGTAACACAGCTTTCGACAGCTTTTATGGAATAGGTAGGTGAAACGCACTCCATACAAAAATGATATTGTAGATTCGCATCAAAATAATAGTGTTTAATGTTTTTTTGTTATAGAAAGTAAAAAAAATAGTTAGGTATAAATTATAAATACGTAAAATCAATTAATAATATATTACTTTTTTATTAATTTTTCATTCTAAGAATTTCTCTCCAACCAACAAGCAAAATCTTACACATATTGTCTGCCAAGCCAATTTTTTAAGTTTTGATTTTGTATTTTTAGGTAAATAAACAACGATATACGATTGCTTTTTAGTTTTGCAGTACGTACCTCTTTATTAAGATATGTTTATTTTTGACTTTTTCATTTAATTTAATTGTAATTTTTCAAATGTCACCTTTAGAATTCTTATGAATTCAGCGAGCGAGTCATAAGGAGGTCTTAAGGGTGTCTTGGGTTATCTTGAAGAGGGTTTGAGCGGGTCTTGATGGGGTTTGAGGGGGTCTTAGGAGGGTCTGAGGGTGTCTTAAGAGAATCTTGAGGGGATTTAAAATGGTTCTTGATGTGGTCTTGAGAGAGCTATAAGGGCAGTTTTGTAGGGGTCTTAAGGAGGTCTTGATGGGATTTTGATGTGGTTTGGGAGGGTTTTGAGTGGGGTCTTGACAGGGTCTTAAGGGAGGCCTGAGGTAGTCTTGAGGGGATCTTAAGGTGTTCTTGATGGAGTCTTGAAATTTTTTCAGAAAGGGTTTCCCATCGGATTAAACACGTGCGTATAAAATTTGAAGAAAATCGGGTAAATTTTTAAAAATAATTTACGGGAGCCGCCGAGCCCGGGGCCCGATCATTACCAAATTTTAACAGAAAGTGTTGTCACCGGAAATACACTTGTGTGCAAAGTTAAAATAAAATGGGACTTTGGGAAGTGGGTTAAAAAATGATCACAAGATTACACGCCACGCGAAGTTAATATTAATATAGAGAATTTAAAGTGTTCGGTTGACGTGCAATGCTATTTACAAAACCTCTTGTATTGTAATTAACTGCAATAGAAGTTTATATTTTCTTGAAAAATGGGTGACATAAATATAAAATATTTTTGCACTCTCAGTATAATTTCATACTGCACCGAAAACTAGTTTGGAACTTCAAAGCGTAAGGTATAACGTGACAACAATCGCCAATTGAGGAAGTAAGCGCTCGTTGTACGAGTAGCAACGACGAACTTCTATTAAATGTTGTCAAGTTTGGTGAATATCTCCATTACATTTTTTTAAACTTACAACAGAATAAATTCAAAAATATTTTCTGTCGCAAAAAAAATTGTTGATACATACTTATACTGCTGTTTAGCAGTTACATTTTAAGCTTTTGCATTAATTATAAGGAAAAACACTTTATTACAATAATTATATTGTATGTAGAATCAGAGCGCATATTTTTTTTTGCTATGTTCTCTGATGTGCGAATTCAGGATTAACGTGCACAACATTCGAGTAAAATGTTAAGATACTTTTAGATAACTGGAAACAAAATGATGCTGGTTTATTTTGAATAATGGTAAGTTTCTTCAAAACTGATATGAAATTGAACTAAATAGCAGATGACTAGAATAAAACCACGTACCACGAACAAACTGAGCACTACCATAAAGTAATGCTCATGGAATTGATGTTGATCCCTAACTTATAAATAGAGGTATATAATAGATAAAATTATGCCTGCTAAATAATTAATGCCGTCCGTCCGAGCCGAATGGTACGATTAGACCTCTCATCTTTCCTCTGAAAGAAGAAAACGAAAATAGATAATGCGAGAGGAAAAAATCTATGAGACATAAATGGATTGCGTGAGCGCGTGCATCACTGTATATGTGGAGTTATAGAGCAAGAGAAAACCCAAACTTCAAAACGGTTGTGGAATTTTTTTCATCTCTCCCCCAGGACGGACGAATAAATTTGGTTGCGAAAACGTGCGTCATGAGTCATGAGATAACAAATGTAGCCAAGCCGACAAGTTGGCACCGCATATACGAGAGAATGAGAGTGGATACATAAATATTTCTATATAGAAAGTTTTTCGAGATGTGGGGAGTTTTGCCCTGTTGGTTAAATATATATTGGATTCTGTAATTTATCTTCAAAGCAATAAGAATCAGGACAATTTTTAACTGTCGTTCCTTATTGTTTTTTTTATTGCTTCGAGCTAAATATCTCGTGTCCGCAAGAGGGAGATTTTTTTTGCTTTACATCGTATTGGTTAATGGAATAAGGGATTTCAACATCAATATTTTTTACCTTCTTTGTGATAAAGTAAAAAAATTCGTTGCATCTTGTTCTAAGAAAATGTACATATTTATTAAAATGCATTTTCGCTTTCCATGATGATATGAGTAAAGGTTTTTATGCAAATCGTGAGTGTAACCAAGAACTAAATTTTTGTGAGGTATTTAATAACCAAATTGAACTGGAGGTCACTATTGTGCACTCCACTTGGTAAATAATAGAATGTAAGTTAGATAATGATTGCAAAAAATATACAAGAATATGGAGTATATAACAGTGACTCCGAAAATATTTGTTTAGCTGATTGTTTTAAGTGTAAAGAAATAATAGAAATAGAAAAATTGGTGACTATGCCTAGCGTTGTGCTGCAGTAGTTAAAAACATTGGTTTACTTGATGCTGTCACATACTTGAAGAGTATAGCTCATAATCTTAAAATCAGTGTTAATATATTAACCGAAATAAAGAATACGAAATATAAATTTTAAAAAGTAAAGCGGCTTTCCACATGGATAGTTGTAATTCAGTCTAAAGAATTTATTAAAAGTTATTACCGAATAATAAAAAACAACCCATAAAAATTTTTCTTGTAAATTCTCTAATCGGCGATACACACACACACACACACACACACACACACACACACACACACACACACTGCGTGCTCGTTTTGTGGCAAAATCATCCACCAAATGACGCAGCGGCAGCGAACTGCGCCGTACACAAAGCTCAGACTTTGCCGTGATTTGATGCGATATAGCGATATTTAAAAATTTTATATGGGGGTCCCTAGGGGGCCGATCACTCCAAATTTTTACAAAAAGTGTTTTCCATCGAAGACACACATGTGTACAAAATTTAAAGAAAACCTGATAAAATTTTGTAAAATATTTGTATGGGAGCCCCCCGAACCCGAGGTCCGAGGGGCCTCAAATTTTAATAGAAAGTATTGTCACCTGAAATATACATGTGTGCATGGGCTATGGGAAGTGCGTTAAAAATTGATCAGAAAATCTGACCAGCCAGCCAGCCACCCAGCCACCCAGCCACCCAGCCAGCCACGTGCACGCGAAGTTAATATAGAGAATTTAAAAAGCACGTTTTGTACATTTTATTCTCGTAAAACTACCCATATAAATAAAAAAAAAACAACCCATAAAAATTAAAATTTTTCTTGTAAATTCTCTAATCGGGGATACACACACACACACACACACACTGCGTGCTCGTTTTGTGGCAAAATCATCAACCAAGTGCCGCAGCGGCAGCGAACAGCGCTGCTCACAAAGCACAGAGCTCATACTTTGCCGTGATCTGATGCGATATAGCGATATTAAAAAAATTGTATATTGGGGTCCCCAAGGGGCCGATCGCTCCAAATTTTTACAAAAAGTGTTTTCCATCGAAGACACACATGTGTACAAAATTTAAAGAAAATCGGGTAAATTTTGTAAAATATTTAAATATATTTAAATATTTAATAAATATTCAAATTTTAATAGAAAGTGTTGTCATGGGAGATATACATGTGTGCCAAATTTCAATAAAATCGGGCTGTAGGAAGTGGGTTAAAAATTGATCGCAAGATTCCATGACACACAAATCCACAAGCCCACAAACCCACAAACCCACAAACACACGGGCAAGTGAAGTTAATATAGAGAATTTAAAAATGCCAAAATAGCGCCGAACGCTAAACAATTGTTTTAAAACCAGTCCCATCAATTTCTGACTGGTAGAAGTCGAGATATACCAGACAAGCTTACAAATAAACATCCTTTGCCCTGATTATTAGCTTCGTCCTTCTGGCTCGCAATTATTTTTTATATGCATGTGTTTTTTTCTTTCCGGTGAGTTACGCGATTGAATTGCTAAGCGATGAATTGTACCCGCTACGAATTGCTATGCGATGAATTGCGCGCGATGAGTTGCTTGCGATCAATTGCTTTGCAATGAATTAGCCGGTTTCGATGAAAAATACATAATTGAAAAAGTAATAAACAACGGATGGATGCTGAAACCATCTTAATTAATTAAGAAATTAAAAAAACTACATAGCCCAGTGGTAATTTGCGGTTCAATTGTTATATTTTTTGAGAATTTAAAACTTTTAACTTAAGTCAACTAAAAGTATCCAATATTTCTTACGAACAAAAAATGTTTAATTTCAAACTTCACATGATAATTTTTTTGCTATGTATGCAGAAGAAAGCGTTTTGTTGGCATAACTATTTATGAATCATAGGCAAAAAATGTGAAACAATAATTTATTGCGTGAATAATTCATAGCATATTAATCATTTTCTTATTTAATTTATTCGAGAGAGTCGCAGGTACGTTGCTGTTGATCTCTATACACGGTTAAGTAACTACGTACATTTGTGTTTTGTATTGTGATGGCTTATGAAAACAACTGTCGAAAGACTAAGTACTACTACTTCCTATGTTTACTTTTGCGTCTTGAATATTTAATCGAAAAGTCCACAGGTTCGTCTTTTTTGTCTTTGCATTGATGTAACGCGTTGCCATATTTGGATAGTACTACTGAGTATGCACTTGTTTCAATTAGTAAATTAAAAAATACTATTTCCTAATGCCCACTCAGATCTTCGTATTTTAAGGCTGCAAATCCTGGAGCGTTGTACATCGTTAAAAATAGATTTTGAGTGCTGGGACTCAAGAGGATTGATATGTAAACATGTTATTCTGTATCAGATATGGAATATTATATCGCGCAATAGATTTTATGGCTATAGCCGTATTTTATTTGCAGAGGAACAACAACAATTGCACTGTCGAATTCCTTCTTTGGAATTGTGAAAACGTGCTGTTTGGCTGGTTTTGACATTAGAATTCCGAACTCGCTCGGCAAATAAAATGCAGCTTATTGTCGTATTTTATTTGCCGAGGAACAACAACAATTGCACTGTCGAATTCCTTCTTTGGAATTGTGAAAACCTGCTGTTTGGCTGGTTTTGGTTGGTTTTGCCATTCGAATTCCGAACTCGCTCGGCAAATAAAATGCAGCTTATATTAAATTTAAAATTTTTGTTACGAAAAGTAGTTAGTAGCACAGATAATGAAGTTCGAATCCTAGATAAATCGCAATGTACAGGCTCGTCCAAAAATAAGTACTAAAATTAGAATTAAAAATAGCATACGACTTATTAGATTATTTGTAACCGCCTGTAAGTTTGAATCATTATGTACTGGTCAAAAATGTAGTCAAACCGGTTTGTACGGTTTGCCCGGTTTTTGTAAAAGAACATGATTGAACAATTAGTTTATTTTTAGAAGATGTAAATAAGGGAATAAGGCTACAATTTTCTGGTATTTTCTCGATATTTCTGTCTATAATATTGGAAGTTTTTTAAAGGTGGGGTTTGCTGTAAAGCAAATATTAGGTAATTGGAATTTAACCAATGCAGTTGAAAAGCTCTTGCTTGCCGAAATATTGTTAAGTACAAGTAATAAGTGTTTTTGTGTACATTTAAAGTTATCATCAGTATAAATTGTGAACTTGTATTATTTTCACTGTCTATTTATTAAAGTTGTTATTTGTAAATCAATAAACTTGTGTTGTGTTTTATTTGCAAAATCTTTTACGAACTCGAAAGCTTGAATTTCGTAATATTATTAAAAATTTAGTTAGTTTCATTACCTTTGATACGTGAAAATATTGGCTTGTGATAACTAAAATAACACAGATACAAGTACGATTCTGGTGTGTCCAAATATAGGAGCCACACAAACCAAACGCGTTACACTTCATCACACACGGCATACCCATCACATCCGTCACATGCATCACACGCGCACTCTTAAATACTCCACATTCAAAGCAGTGCACACAAAAATCGTATTTCTGCATTCAAACTTTTATTCACAGATCCAATCAATACAAACACACTTACAAGGTACATCTACATGACTTACGCGGTGACTCGTTGATGCGTATTCAAATTTTAACCCTATTCCTAAGATGTGTACACTTTACGAGTAAATTATTATTTCAGACGTCTTGTAGGAAATCTAAACGATTCATTTTCGGCAGATAATTAATGTACAGAGTGCACTTCTGCACATAAGGTACCTGTGTAAACCCAAAGCATAGATATCCGTTGACGTGTATAATGCATATTTTTCCTCTGTTTAAGACTTGTTAGATTAATGCCACTCCCAGCAATTTTGCATTATTAAATTCATTTTAAAAAAGCTTTTACAAAAATAGCCCTTTTAATTTTTCAATCAGCGAACCAGCATGATCTTATTGCCTCCATACCTTAAGTAATTCATTTAATAGATTTACTATTAATACTTTTATGTTTCAAGACATATTTACATATTTTTTTCCACTTTATATAAATGATTTTGTTGGGAGTGAAACGTTTTCATTCTTTAATAAGATCGATTCGATATTTCTGGATAGTTGGGAAACCCAAAAAATGAACACGAAATGTGGTAGTTAGTGCCATTCTAAAACCACTTTAGTACTGCAGCACAATGGGTTTATTCTTTTATTCAACCCGAGAGTGTAAAATAGTTACCCGGAGTACACCGATCAAATGTTGTACGGCGTAAAAATATACGTACACTGGGTAACTTTATTCGCTTCTACTCTGTCTTTCGTTGATATTTATTTGGGTATAAAAAAACCCATAAAGAATAAAATTGTTCATGTAAATTCTCTAATAGGAGATATATATGTGTGCAAAGCATGAACCGGGTTAATTTGGAAAAAATTAATATTAGAGCCCCTTCACTTCAAAATTTTTGCCCATCGGAGATACACATATGTTTAAAATTTGAAAAAAATTGGGCTTATTTTTTAAAAAAATTATAGGGGCAACCCTCGAGCCCATTCGATCAAAAAATATCAAAAAAGTTTCGCCCTGAGGTCCGGGGGGACCCAAATTTTAATAGAAAGTGTTGTCTCCGGAAATACATATGTGTGCAAAATTTCATAAATTTTTTATAAAATCGGGATTTGGTAAGTGTGTTAAAAATTTATCGCAAGATTCCACGACCGACCGACCGACCGACAGACAGACGTGCCACGGACAAGCCAAGTTAATATAGAGAATTTAAAAAAACAACCCATAAAAATTAAAATTTTTCATGTAAATTCTCTAATAGGGGATACATAATGTGTGCAAAGTTTGAACCGGGTTAATTTGGTAAAAATTAATATTAGAGAACATGTGTATAAAAAATATTTGTATGGGAAAAAATGCAAATCAAAAACTCAAAAATGTTTACAAAAAGTCTATCGGAGATGCACATATGTTTAAAATATAAAGTAAATCTTTGCTGGTGAAAACATAGCAGCCACAGCGCGCGGTTGGTACGACGTACGAACTACGAAGTACTACTAAAATTATTTCTTTTGAGTTGAGTTAAGCTCTAAAACAGTTGAGTGCGTAACCAGTTCTCGTAATATTGTACAAAACACAAATTCTCTATACTCTCTGCCACTGGTCTCTGCTCTCTGCTGGAACGCAACAACAAAACAACCTCAATCGTTAATTCGAGCAGCGCTGGCTACACGCATCACTCATCAGCGCACACAGAACACAGTCATTATAGTATGATATGATCTGAAAAAAAAACAACCCATAAAAATTAAAATTTTTCTTGTAAATTCTCTAATCGGGGATACACACACACACACACACACACACACACACACTGCGTACTCGTTTTGTGGCAAAATCATCCACCAAATGCCGCTGCGGCAGCGACCAGCGCTGCTCACAAAGCACAGAGCTCATACTTTGCCGTGATCTGATGCGATATAGCGATTTTTAAAAATTTTATATTCGGGTCCCCAAGGGGCCGATCGCTCCAAATTTTTACAAAAAGTGTTTTCCATCGAAGACACACATGTGTACAAAATGCGGGTGAATTTTGTAAAATATTTGTATGGGAGCCCCCGACCCCGCGGCCCGATCTCTCTGAAATTAATAGAAGGTATTGTCACCGGAAATATACTTGTGTGCAAAATTTCAATAAAATTGGGCTTTGGGAAGTGGGTTAAAAATTGATCAGAAAATCTGACCACCCAGCCACCCAGCCAGCCTGCCAGCCACGTGCACGCGAAGTTAATATAGAGAATTTAAAAATAGGAAAGTGTGTATACACCGTGTCGTAAACGGTTCACAATAAAAAACACAGTGTACATAGTAAAATTTTTGAGAAACACTACTCGCTCGGGTTGAATAAAAAAAAACAGACCCAATGAGGTGGCTGTTGTAGTCGTAGCCGCGGTCATACATGCTGTCAAACGTTATACATTATATATGTCGTAGTCGAATTCGCGGTCTCAGTCGTATGAGTTGTGCAATAATATTTAACTTTTATAATGCTGTAAGGTAACATACAATTTTTTTTAGTTAATCAGTTTTCTTTATTTTGTTAATTGTAAAATTGTTCGAGAATGTAAAAAAAACTTTATTAGTTACATAAACTATTTGATATTAGCATGCTTATTTAAATTTCTTGTTTGGTACTAACTTCCAAAAAAATCACAATTCACTTTTAATGATAGTTAAAAAATTTCATATATTTTTGTGCTTCCAGGACAGAACAATTTTTGACAACGAGTGAGTTGCGAAATATACCAGCATCACTCTGGTTACATAACGCACTCGAAGATACTTGTAAGTGTATGACTTCGATTTGAACGAATTTTTCGAATTAGTATACGACATCGGCGCGCAACTTCAAGTGAGAGCGACTGAGCGACTACAACTACGACAGCGACCTCTCTAGCAGTTAAAGTATAACTCAATGCTCATACCCCATAATAATTTTTTGGTCAATTAAAAATGCTCAAATGAAAGCAAACAGTTACAAGGATCTTTTAGAAATAAGTAAATATTGGTTCTTTCATGACATCTAAATCTCGTCTCATCTAAAATGATGAGCCATCAACAACACACAAATCAAGTAGAAAATAATAATCTACATTAGCAATGTTGAACGTAAACATTTGCAAATTTGCATAGACTTAAGATGCGCACACAAAGTTGTGATCGGCTCCATAAACTAAGCTTGGTTTTTCTCTCATCCTGTATTTTTCGTATACATACAATCAAGCACAAGGCTGTGTTAGCTAAGTGCTGTTTCTTATGTTATTTGTGTTAAGGCGCTGTAAGTCATAAATAAATAATATAATAAACATTTTTGATTTTTTTATTGAGATTTTTGCTAAAATGGGCTTGTTGTCAAGTTTTCTCTATCAAAAAATTATTGAAGGTTAACAGAATATTTTGTGCATACCACTTCCCACATTTATGCTTAATTTTAACATTAAATAAACTCATCCGCTAATAAAATAAGCATTGCACTAATGTTGGTGTCCGATGCATATGCTAATTGATTAGTCATCGCCGCGTTTAAGCACATGTTCAATATGTTCACATAACTAAATATAAGTATTTTGAATACATAGATGTGTATGCACATGTAATGCACATGTTTAAATATTAGTTAGTTTCAAAATACGATAAAATTAGCAGCATAAATTGCTGGCGATGCAGATCGCGTTTTTTTTAATTACACACATTTGCAAGTGAAAAAATTGCTCTCGTTGGGTTATATTTTTGGTTTGACGAGTACAGTATGTACTCTCTTACCAGCATCAGTAGAGTAGCCTGTGCAAATGTTGGCTTCCTTTGTTTTTTTTTATTTTAAATATAGCTTATAGTAAATATGTAAACATTCTCATAATACCACACAAACGACATTAAATTTAACGTTCATTTACCTACCTTATAATATAAGACACATATACAAACACCTTAGCGTATCTATTTTATGCAGTTTTTTACTTTTAATGGATTCAACTGTCAAGAAGGAAACAAGCATTGCCAAAACGAAAATAAACTATGAAATAAGTAAGGAAAATTATTTGAGGCAGTATGTGCAGCATGTGAAACTAGCAAATTTTTTGCGCATCTGACTATGTGGGTTATATGTTTCACCGTATTGCTCGAAAAAAATTATATATAAAATGTCGAGCAGTCGAACAGTTGGACTGTATTTAACACTAGGTAACCACAACTGGGGTCAAACACTTCATATTCGCTGGGAGTTATTTAAATCACGATCTTTTTTCATGTTATCAAAATATTAGTCAGATGTAAAAGTAAGAGTTGTAATGCATCCTACGACGCTATAACCCATCTTTCGAATTAAAAAAAAAACAACCCATAAAAATTCAAATTTTTCTTGTAAATTCTCTAATCGGGGATATACACACACACACACACACTGCGTGCTCGTTTTGTGGCAAAATCATCAAAATCAAATGACGCAGCAGCAGCGAACAGCGCTGCTCACAAAGCACAGAGCTCAGACTTTGCCGTGATCTGATGCGATATAGCGATATTTAAAAATTGTATATTGTGGTCCCCAACGGGCCGATCGCTCCAAATTTTTACAAAAAGTGTTTTCGATCGAAGACACACATGTGTACAAAATTTAAAAAAAATCGGGTAAATTTTGTAAAATATTTGTATTTGGCCCGAGGGGTCTCAAATTTTAATAGAAAGTGTTGTCATGGGAGATATGCATGTGTGCAAAATTTCAATAAAATCGGGCTGTAGGAAGTGGGTTTAAAATTGATCACAAGATTTGGCCAGCCAGCCAGCCAGCCAGCCAGCCACGGGCAAGTGAAGTTAATATAGAGAATTTAATAATGGACTTTACTCTCTTTCATTTGAAATTCTTCGGAAAAATTCATAAAAGTTTACAAAATCATGAAACATAATAAAAAGAACTAAATTGCATTCTTTGGTTCATGAATCACGATCTTTTACATCCAATAAAAAAAACAACCCATAAAAATTAAAGTTTTTCGTGTAAATACTATAATTGATACACAATGTGCAAAGTTTGTATAAAATCGGGTAACATTTAAAAAAACAAATTTGGATCCCCTTTATCCTGATCACTTCAAAAATTTTACAAAAAGTGTTTCCATTGGAGAACCACATGTGTATACAATTAAAAGAAAATCGGGTACATTTTTTAAAATTTTAATGGGGCCTTCCGACACCGGGGTCCGATCACGCCAAAATTTTTACAAAAAGTGTTGTCCATCGTTGATACACGTGCGTATAAAATTTAAAGAAAATCGGGTACTTTTTTTTATAAAATTTGTATGGGTGCCACCCGACCCCGGGGCCTGATAACTTCGAAATTTTTACAAAAAGTGTTGTCCGTCGAAGATACACTCGCGTTTAAAATTCGAAGACAATCGGACACTTTTTTTTACAAAATTTGTATGGGTGCCCCCCGACGCCAGTGCCCGATCACTTCCAAACTTTTACAGAAAGTGAGGTCCATCGGAGACAAACATGCGTATTCAATTTGAAGAAAATCGGTTACTTTTTTTAACAAAATTTGTATGGTTGCCCACGGACTTTTACTTTTACAAAAATATGTTGTTCATTTGAGATACACGTGCATATATAATTTGAAGAAAATCGGTTACTTTTTTTACAAAATTTGTATGGGTGCCCCTGGACCCCATTGCCCGATCACGCCCAAATTTTTAAAAAAAGATATTGTCCATTGATAAATATGGGTATAAAATGTAAAGAAAATCGGGTACTTTTTTTTATAAAATTTGTATGGTTGCCCCCTGACCCCGGGCCCGATAACTTCCAAATTTTTATAAGAAGTGTTGTCCATATATATACACATGCGTATATATATGCGTCCGTGGCCCGAGGGGCCCAAAATTTTAATAGAAAGTGTTGTCATGGGATATACTCATGTGTGCAATAAAAATCGGGCTTAAGGAAGTGGGTTAAAAATTGATTACAAGATTTGGTGTGCCTGTCCGCCAGCCAGCCAGCCAGCCACGGGCACGCGAAGTTAATATAGAGAATTTAATAAAACAACCCATAAAAATTAAAATTGTTCGTGTAAATTCTCTAATCGGGAATATACAATGTGCAGTTTGAATAAAATCGAGTAAATTTTTTAAAATTTCTGTTAGAGAGCCGGGGGCCATTTTACTTCCAAATTTTTACAAGAAGTGTTGTCCATCGGAGATACACATTCGTATAAAATTTGAAGAAAATTGGGTACTTTTTTCATAAAATTTGTATGGGTGCCCCCCGACTCCTGGGTCCGATTACTACCAAATTTTTACAGAAAGTGTTGTCCATCGGAGATACACATGCGTATAAAATTTGAATAAAATCGGGTAAATATTTTAAAAAATTTGTATGGGAGCTCCGAGGTCCGAGGTGCCCCAAATTTGAATAGAAAGTATTGTCATGGGAAATACATATGTGTGCAAAGTTTGAATAAAATCGGACTTTAGGAAGTCTGTTAAAAATTGATCACAAGATTCTGCCCACCAGCCAGCCAGCCACGTGCACGCGAAGTTAATATAGAAAATTTAAAAATAGGTCTGAATGGTGTGAGCAAATTTCGCAGCGGATCCGCAGCGGCTGCGAATTTTTGCAACTAGCGTAAATGGTGTGATTTTTCTGTGCAACTGCTAGTTTTAACGATAATGTCAGTCAAATCTAAAGTAAGTTTTAACATATGACAGGGCTTTTTCGAAAACAGTTCAAAAACGTTAATGGTGTGTTAGCTGTAGCATCAAGATTTAATGACAAAAATATGTGGAGATTTCACAGCATATGCTCTGCGCTCTCTGCAGTGGCTGCGTAACACCATACACTAATATGTAATTATTAATGTATAGTATTCGACTTCAAGGACGTCCAACCAAGACTTCACACCATGGTGATAACTTATTATACACACAAATAAGATTTACATTCACAATAACACTTATATTTACATATCTACTTTTTTTTATAATCCAGTGGATTTATTGTCCTTTGAAGAATATTCTTCATTAACATAACATAAAAAGTAATAAAAGTAAAGATATAATAAAATATATAAAAGAAACAATAATAATAATAAATAAATTGACTATAATTAAACATAAAAATACAATTTAATATTTGACTTAAAATACTTTTCAATATTATTCTTATATTTCAAAAATGTTTCAGATTTTTTAAACTTTCAGGTATTAGATTATAAGTAAATTGTCTTAAGAAGCTCATCGAAGTCGAAGTCCTTCCAAATGATGGCAAATAACTCTTTCACAATTTCCAGTTCGATAAATATGATGAACAGTGTAACGTGTTTCGCTGGTCGGAATACCCATGGTTCTATACTTGTTGGTGTGTTACAAAATAATAGCTATTGTGTTTCTGATTGAACAATATCTGGTTTTCTTTATTTTTCTTTTCTGTTCTTTTAGTTTTACAACGTCGGTATGTATGACATAAAATACGTACTTAATAATAGTGTAAAATAGTGATCTATACTAGGCTTACAACCAAACTAAGGCTGGTAAGCCTTGTGCACTGCAACCTTAAGGTCTATTGTGCATCCCAAATGTCTATGTGAGCCTTGTGGTATTGAAGTCTTTTTCGGGTGAGAACAGGTTTTTAATGTTGTATTTGAGAAGCTTTTTGGTTTGTTTCATCGTAGTAGATGATTCCCATTCAGCCTCGATGGCGTTCTTTGCTCACACTTTTATCTTGTTTTTGATGTGGCTCTTGCTGTAGGCAATGCCAATCTCGGGACCAGCGAAGCTCTATTCCGCCTCGTTCACATTAATGCCTGAATCAGGATGACCTTGTTGGATTTGGCCAGTTCGTTTAGTAGCAGCTTCACGTTGTTCTTAAATTGAAAACTGGGCCTTTTAGCGCTAGCAGAGTGGCCTGGCTATCGGAGATCATATAGAAATCGGTTCTTCTATATTTTCTCTTTATGCATTCTAATGTACAGGCTTTTAATGCTATTGTTTCTGCCTGGAAAATGGTTGGGGATTTCCCTATGGGTATTAGTAATGTGATTCTGGGTCCGAATACCCCTGCCCCTGTTCCTGAGCTTGTTTTAGATCGGTCTGTGTACCAGTTAGATGCATGATTTGGGAGGTTATTTATGATATAGGGGATAAGAGTATATGAGATGGGTGAAGACACAGGTTAGCAATTATGTTTTCAATGTAACTTAGTAAATTTTAAAAAAGATCTTTCTTTATTAAAATAATATTACAAGTCACAAGAAAATTATTTAAGACAATATCTTTATTGAATGATTCTATATCCTGTATCACTGTGTATAAATTTGTAGAATGGAAGTGTTAATAATACAATCCGTTAAACAATACTGAATGAATGTTGGATACTTAATAATTATGAATACTGAATGCTTCTGCTTTTATACTTATTTCTATATACTTATTTTGTTATGTGATCCAACTTGTGTTGTGAAATAGTTTTGGACTTTGAACTTGTTTTCGTCTTTGAGGACGTAAACATGTTATTGTCTTAGATCTGATTTGAGATAAGGTTGTTTTCATGTTCTAGCATGTTTTGAATAGATATCTAAATTCGTCGTAATTGACCATCTGGCGTTTTGATCATTGATTGGCCTTGAATTGAAGATGGTAAACATGTTGACAAAATTCGTATTGTGATATAAGATTGGCCTTGAATGTTAAAGTAGTAAACAAGATGATTTCATCATGTTGTGAAATTGGTAAACAAGATATGAAGTTGGATCGCATTTACATTATTCTTATTCTATGTGATTATGTGATTACATACTGTGAATATCTTATATTGTTATTCAGTATTTCTATATTATAACGGGTGCCTGTAGTGGGATATTCTCTATGTTAACACCCCCACCGCTAGCCTGAGGCTCCGACGAAGTAGTAGCTTTACATATTGATATTTTCTTATATTTTAAAAGTTTATAAATTGATAATATGATTATTAGTATGAAAATTATGGATATATAAGATGTATGAAAATAGGTTTGTTCTTTAGTTTTTATAGTAATTTCTTCAATATGTTTTCTATTGTTTTCTATTTTTTCGATATGAAAATCTTCTAATTTGATTATTTCGATACTTTTATTTTCTATTACTTCTGATATAAAGTATGGAAGAATGATATCATCTTTTATTTTAAAATATGAATTTATATATGTTTTATTTTCGATTTCTATATTACAGTTTTCGAATTTAATTATTTTGCTTCCATATATATCTATTTTTAATTGATTACAGTTATGTTTGATTTTAGAATTATTTTAGAAATATTTTTCGTTACTACAATTCCTGGGATTATTTCTTTAATTTCTTCCTCTGTAAAATTTTTCATTTTGCAATAGGCTTTTTCAAATTTAATAATATTTGTAGTACAGTTGTTTTTTAAGTTTTTCTCTAACTTATCTTTTACATTTTTATCATATATATTATTATTTTGATCTATTATAAAGGTGCTTTCGTTTAATGATATGGTTTTATTGTTTTTGTTTGGCATTGGTTCAATGATAATAGTGGAATATGAGGAGTTAGAATATTCGGGTATTAAGAGGATTATTATAATAAGTTCATATTCGAATATTACGGCTATTTTTGTGTCTTTAAGTCCTTGGATATTTTTAGCTAGTTTTAGTTCCTTTTCTGTTAAAATATTTCTTGTAAGTATACCAAGTTTGCTTGTTAGAATAATTTGTTCTATGTCGTCTATGTGATGTCGGAAAAGATTGATGTCATAATTAATTTGATAAATATGTTCTATGTAATTTATTTCTTTTTCTATCTTAGTAATGTCCTTTTTATTTAGTTTATGAGTTACTTTTATGTGTTTTTCCTTTTGTTTTAATTGTTGGTGAATTGTAGTTTTGATATTTCTTTTTCCGTTTGATGTGTGATTTATAATATTTTAAATTATTTCGTTTATCGATTATATGATTTTCGTCTATTTTTTCTGCATCAAGTTTTCTGAATTTCGTGTGATTTTTTCCACCGCGTGTTTCTTTAATGAAAGTAGTTCCTGGTTGTATTTCTAAATCTTCTCTTTTTTTATTTAATTTATTTATGGAAGTTTGTTTTTTCTTGATTATTTTATCTTTAATAGAATCATATTCGTTGTTATGTATTTTTCCATTTTTAAAATCGATTGGTTTTTTATCAGTAGTTGAATGTATGGTATTGTTATAATAATTTATAATTTTTAATATCTTTTCTTCAACAGTATTATTATTTGTGTTTGGATCATGCCTTAATAATCTAATGTGTTCATTGATTGTGTTATGTAGTCTTTCTACATCTGAATTGGATGTGTGGTTATAATTTGAGGTATAATGAATTTCTATGTTTTCGTTTTGTAAAAATTCTTTAAGTGGAAGAGCTTTAAATCCTAGCTCGTTATCTACAATTAATTTATTTATTGGTCCAATAGCAGCGATTAACGTTAGAATGCTTCTTTTAAATTCTGTCCATGTTCTTGCTGTGATTTTTATTGCTTGAGCGAATTTGCTGAATTTATCTATGAACGTGACAAAGAGTTGTTTTTCAAGTGAATAGAAAACGTCTGCATGAATAATTTCGTTTGGTGCTGAAGGGGTTTCCGTTAGTTGATATTTATTTTTAATTGGATTTCGATCATATTTTTCTAAATTACATATTTCGCAATTGTTGATAAATTGGGTTATTCTAATATTGAACTTTGGATGATAAAATTTTAAGAATAGTTCTTTGTATACTTCTATGATTCCTCTGTGGTTATTTCTGAGATGTTCATTTTTAATGATTTCAAATAATTCTTCTTCATTTCTTTCTGTAAGATTTATTTCTATTCGGGAGAGTGCATCTGCATTTTTATTTTTGGTTCCTTTTTTATATGTGATTTCATAATCAAATTCGGATAGTTTTAGTCTCCATCTTACTAGTTTTGAATTTGGTTCTTTGATTGAGAAAAGCCAAGTTAAAGGTTTATGATCGGTTTCGATTGTAAATTTACGTCCAAAAAGATATGGTCTAAAATATTTTGTTGACCAGACGATTGCTAATAGTTCTTTTTCAATGGTGCTGTAATTTATTTCATGTTCATTTAATGTTCTGCTAGCGTAACATATCGGATGATTATTTTGAGAAAGTATTGCTCCTAAAGCATAATTACTAGCATCTGTTGTAAGGGTAAAATTTTTATTGAAATCGGGATAACTTAATATTGGATCATTTATTAATAATTTTTTAAGAGTGTTAAAACTTTCTTGATATTTTATATTTGAAATGTCTAATTTAGCATTCTTTTTTAAGAATAATGTCATTGGCTTTGCTATTAATGAATAGTCTTTAATGAATTTTCTGTAATAACCCGTTAGTCCTAAAAATTGTTTAATTTGTTTCGTAGTTTTGGGTATTGGAAATTTATTTACGCATTCTATTTTTTTTGGATTTGGTTTTATTCCGTTTTGTGTCACAATGTGTCCAAGAAATTCTGTTTCTTTCTTTAGAAATTCTGATTTATCTAATTGAATTTTTAGATTTGCTTTCCTTAAGCAATTAAATATTAAATTGATTGAATGTAAAGGGTGTTTTTTTAGGAGGTTTGTTTTTCGGATAGATGTCGTTTTATTTTATGACAGTTGTTTTGACAGCTCAAAGTGGCATTTCTACTCAGTATTGTTTGGCAAATCATTATGAATAGGTTAACTCCAGAACAACGTTTTCAAATCGTGGAAATTTATTTTCAAAATCAGTGTTCAATTAAAAATGTTTATAGAGCACTTCGTGAATTTTATGGTGCACATAATCGTCCGTCAGAGACCACCATAAAGAACGTAATTACCAAATTTCGGTCTACATTCACTCTTTTGGATGCCAAGCCACCGACAAGAATGAGAAGAGTTCGTACAGAAGAAAATATTGCTGTCGTTGAGGCCAGTGTCGAAGAAAACGACAATTTATCGATTCGTCGTCGTGCTCAGCAAATTGGACTTTGTCCATCGACTTTATGGAAAATTTTACGTAAAGATTTGGGTTTGGTGCCATACAAAATTCAATTGGTGCAAGAATTAAAGCCACACGACCATCGTTTGCGCCGTGAATTCAGTGATTGGTCGTTAAATCAATTGAACGAAGATCCATTTTTTTACCGTAAAATTCTCTTCAGTGATGAGGCGCATTTTTTGTTAAATGGATACGTCAACAAACAAAATTGTCGCATTTGGAGCAAAGATAATCCACACGCCGTTCAAGAATTACCAATGCATCCTGATAAATGTACTGTTTGGTGCGGTCTATGGGCTGGTGGGATCATCGGTCCATATTTCTTTAAAAATGAGGAAGGACGACGCGTTACCGTGAATGGAAATCGATACAGAACCATGTTAAATGAGTTTTTGTTGTCAAATCTTGAAGATATGGATATGGATGAAATGTGGTTTCAACAAGATGGTGCCACTTGCCATACAGCACGTGAAACAATCGACTTATTGAAAGAAACTTTCAACGACAACATTATTTCGAGAAATGGTCCGGTGAATTGGCCTCCGCGTTCGTGCGATTTGACGCCACTCGATTACTTTTTGTGGGGATACGTGAAGTCATTGGTTTATGTGGATAAACCTCAATCGATTGACGCTTTGGAAACCAATATTCAACGTGTCATTGCTGACATACGCCCTCAAATGCTTGAAAAAGTGCTGGAAAATTGGACCTCCAGAATGACATTTGTGAAAAATAGTCGTGGTAGCCATATGCCAGAAATTGTGTTTAAATGTTAAATGCCAAAAAATTATCTACCAAATAAAAAAAAATTTTGGTCATTTCATAATTTTATATGTGTTTTATTCAAAAAAAAATCGGCAACTTCTTAAAAAAACACCCGTTATATGCTCTTGTATTGAAGTAGAGAAGATGATAATGTCGTCCAGATAGACTAAACAAATCTTATTGATATAATCCTTTAAGATATTGTTCATAAGTCTTTGAAATGTCGCTGGGGCTGTCTTCAGTCCAAATGGCATTCTTAAGAATTCATAATGTCCTCCTTCTACGCTAAAGGCTGTTTTATAAATATCTTTTTCCTCAATTTCTATTTGATGAAATCCCTTAGCTAAATCAAGGGTTGTGAAATACTGGCATCTGCCCAGTTTATCTAATATATCATCAATATTTGGTAGAGGGTACTTGTCGTCTATTGTAACTTCATTTAGTTTACGATAGTCTATGACAAGCCTCCACTTTTGTTTTCCACTGGCGTCGACCTTTTTCGGTACAATCCACACAGGGGCTGAATAAGGCGAATGGCTCGGCCTTATAATATTATTTTTGAGGAGTTCTTGAATCTGGGTTTTGACTTCATCTTTATGTATGTAAGGATATCTGTATGACTTCGCGTTTATTGGTACATTATCAGTAGTACGTATTTCATGTTTAATTGCATTTGTAAAAGAGAGATTTGAATTTTCTTGATAAAAAATGTTTGAATATTGGTTTATTATTTTCAATAATTTTTGTTTCTCTTCTGCGTTGAGATGTTGAGTTCGTATTTGTTCCGTTAATAATTTATTATTATTTTCTTCTATTATAGAGAAATTTTTTATATTAACTTCTTCAATTTCATTTGGATTTATTTCAAATGGACCTTGGCATTTTACATTCGTTTGAACTTCAATCTTATGATTTTCAACATTGTAAATTCCTTCATCAAAAATTATTTCGTTTTTCAAGAACTTCTGCTTCTTGAGGTAAACTAATCCTTCTTGTTGATTCACCAATAACTGTACAGTATGTTTGTTTGATCTTTCAAACAACATTTGTATAGTTTGTCCATTGATTTCTAATAGATTATGTTTATAATCTATTTTAGCGTTAAATCGTTTTAGTATGTCGTTTCCAATAATACCGTCGTATTTGTCATGGAACGCGCAGACTAAAAAGTCAATTTTTTGCTTGAGATCACCAAATTCTTTAAAAAGGGGAACTGATACTCTTTCAGTTACGTTTATATTATGTTGTAGTGTTTTAATTTGAATTTTATTAATTGGTACTTTCCATTTAGGATTACAAAGACCTGGATTTATAATAGAGTTTGTTGCTCCAGTATCGATAATAAATTTTAATGGATTTTTATTAGATTTGATTTTTACATATGGTAAATCTCCTCCGAGGCTTGTAAGTGAAAATTTTCGCTTGTTTCGCATTTATTTATGTCCATAGGTTCGACAGTTTGATTTTGTTGGATATCAGGCAAATTATTTGGAATGTCACTTGTGAATTGATGATAATTTGGTTGTCTATAATTATTATAACTATTATTTCTATAATTATTGAACTGTCTGTTCTTATTCTGATATTGATCGGATCTATAATTATTATAGCTATCATTTCTATAATTGTTGAACTGCCTGTTCCTATTCTGATATTGGTCGGATCTATAATTATTATATTGTTTTTCTCTATTTTGTCTTTGGTCATTTTTATTAAATTGTTCTTTTTTATTCTGATTTGGTTCTGTCTGTCTGTATCTATAATTGTTAAGATGTTCATTTCTGTTTGGGTTTTGTTGGTATTTATTTCCATATTCTTGTTTATTTGGAGAAAAATTATTATTTTTATTGTAATTATTATTATAACGTATTTTCCTATTATTATTGTGATTATAGAATGGTTCTGGATTTGATTGATCTGCGTAGCCTGTTTGACTAAGTATATCAATTGCTGATTCTAAATTCTCAGGATTTCTACAAATTAGAATTGTTTTCATTGGTTCAGGTATTTTATTTTTAAATATATCAAGTGCAGTACGTATGTTATTTAATGAACATTCGTTCGCTATTTTACCAGGGCCAGTTACTAATAAAGTTTTGTTATTTAATTTTCGTAGTTTATCTTTTATTTCGTTGAAAAAACCTAAAACATTGTTTTTGAAAGTAACACCTCTCAATTCGTCGAAAAGTTGTTCTACACTACGTCTTTCGGCAAAGTTATTTTGTAAAACGATTTTGATATCATTCCAAGCAATGGCTTGGGTATTAATTTCTATTACTTCTCTAGCTTTTCTGATAAGTTTGCTTCTTATTATGTCCGAAAATAAATATTGAGAAAGGTCATCGTAAGTTATTAATAGCGGATTTATTCTGTCTACTAAATTAGTGAATGTTAATAAGTTGTCCGAATTTCCGTCAAAGTAAGGAAGGGCGTTTAGGTATTTAATAGGATTTAGGATTATTTTATTTTCTAAGATAATATTATTTTCTTGCATTAAATTATCTTGCATTAAATTATTTACTTGATTTTCCATTTTGATTTTATTAAATATTTTTTTGTAATAATAAAAAAAAAATAAAGTAACCTTATATTTTATATATATAATAAAAATTGTAGATTTTATTTGTTAAAAATTATTTAAATTGTGTATATATTTTTTAATAGTAAAAATGTCTATGATTTCACCTTGATTTAATTTTCAGATCAGCAATTTGATGATAAATATTGATTGATGTTCTTTGTTAATTTATTATGTTGAATCGTCTTTAATTTGTCTTCTAGTGATATTGTGAGTAATCGTCTTTTATTTGTCTTCTAATGATGCTGCGGATAATTGTCTTTGATTCGTCTTCTTTATGTTGATTTGACCAATAGTTTATTTTGTTAATGTTCTTTATTTTGTAGAAAATGTTCGTAAAATTTTTCACTTAATTTTGTGAATAATGCGATTATTTTTGTTGTAAAAATGGTTCACTTATTTTTGTAAATGATGTAATTATTTTTGTAAAAATGTTTATAAAAATGGTTCACTTATTTTTGTGTATAATGTAATTATTTTTGTAAAAATATTTGTAAAATTTCTGCACTTCTGCTGTAGAAATTTTATTTTTTCACTTTTGTTGTTGTGGAGTGCTTTAAATTTTTAAAAAAAAATAAGTCTTAGTTGACTAGCACTATCCTACCGACTGCGCCAATTATGTTTTCAATGTAACTTAGTAAATTTTAAAAAAGATCTTTCTTTATTAAAATAATATTACAAGTCACAAGAAAATTATTTAAGACAATATCTTTATTGAATGATTCTATATCCTGTATCACTGTGTATAAATTTGTAGAATGGAAGTGTTAATAATACAATCCGTTAAACAATACTGAATGAATGTTGGATACTTAATAATTATGAATACTGAATGCTTCTGCTTTTATACTTATTTCTATATACTTATTTTGTTATGTGATCCAACTTGTGTTGTGAAATAGTTTTGGACTTTGAACTTGTTTTCGTCTTTGAGGACGTAAACATGTTATTGTCTTAGATCTGATTTGAGATAAGGTTGTTTTCATGTTCTAGCATGTTTTGAATAGATATCTAAATTCGTCGTAATTGACCATCTGGCGTTTTGATCATTGATTGGCCTTGAATTGAAGATGGTAAACATGTTGACAAAATTCGTATTGTGATATAAGATTGGCCTTGAATGTTAAAGTAGTAAACAAGATGATTTCATCATGTTGTGAAATTGGTAAACAAGATATGAAGTTGGATCGCATTTACATTATTCTTATTCTATGTGATTATGTGATTACATACTGTGAATATCTTATATTGTTATTCAGTATTTCTATATTATAACGGGTGCCTGTAGTGGGATATTCTCTATGTTAACAGTTAGCCTCGGCCTCGGATGAGGTATAGTTGTGGGACCACCGACAGCTCGACCTATACGTGATGAAGAGTGCCGAATGAAAACGGTGTTTTAAGTGTGCTGCTCATTTGGAAATTTAGAAAGGAAAAATGTGGTCCGTGGTGTACGGAGTGGAACGGGGCTAGATGGTCAGCTGAGACAGTGTTTGTTTAAGCGCGTTTCTCAATCTGGCGATCGAAAATCAAGGTGGAACGGAGCGATCGGTCGGAGAAGTTGACCAGTAAATGGCTAAAAGCTAAACAAAAGTGTCATTTGACTCGCAATTTATTTATTAAAGTCCTCGGTGGGACTCGTCAAACGGTGGTTTTCTTGAGTGGCTGTATTCAATAAATTTAGTATTTAGTGCAAAATGCATTAGTTGGTGGAGTTCCGTAAAACAATCACCCTTTTGTTTGGATTTCGCGCTCCAAGTCATTATTTATTTCGTTTAGCCATCTGGGAATTATGGAGAAAATAAAAGAAAACAATACTGGAAACTGTTAAAATTTAAAATTTAATTTAAAATTAAAAAAAAAATTTGTTTGGGAGCCACGCGACCCCGGGTCCCGATCGCTTCAAAAATTGTACAAAAAGTTTTGTCCATCGGAGATACACATGCGTATAAAATTTGAAGAAAATCGGGAACTTTTTTCATAAAATTTGTATGGGTGCACCAGACCCAGCGGCCCGATCTCTCCAAAATTTTTACAAAAAGTGTTTTCCATCGTATAAAATTTTAAGAAAATCGTGGAAAATTTTTATAATATTTGTATGGGGGCCCCCCGACCCCGAGGTCCGAGGGGCCTCAATAGAAAGTATTGTCACCGGAAATACATGTGTGCAAAATTTCAATAAAATCGGGCTATGGGAAGTGGGTTAAAAATTGATCAGAAAATCTGACCAGCCACCCAGCCAGCCACGTGCACGCGAAGTTAATATAGAGAATTTAAAAATGGGTTTACTTTAGGATATAGATTTATGAATTTTATGAAGTTCAATAAAACTGAAATTTCAAAAAAAGTTAAAGTGGAACTTTTTACGCCAAGTTGGGTTGACAAGTAAATGTTTAAAAAATTAGTTTTTTGTATAGGTACATATTATATATATGTATATATTTAAAGGGTGTTTTTTTAGGAGGTTTGTTTTTCCGATAGATGTCGTTTTATTTTATGACAGTTGTTTTGACAGCTCAAAGTGGCATTTCTACTCAGTATTGTTTGGCAAATCATTATGAATAGGTTAACTCCAGAACAACGTTTTCAAATCGTGGAAATTTATTTTCAAAATCAGTGTTCAATTAAAAATGTTTATAGAGCACTTCGTGAATTTTATGGTGCACATAATCGTCCGTCAGAGACCACCATAAAGAACGTAATTACCAAATTTCGGTCTACATTCACTCTTTTGGATGCCAAGCCACCGACAAGAATGAGAAGAGTTCGTACAGAAGAAAATATTGCTGTCGTTGAGGCCAGTGTCGAAGAAAACGACAATTTATCGATTCGTCGTCGTGCTCAGCAAATTGGACTTTGTCCATCGACTTTATGGAAAATTTTACGTAAAGATTTGGGTTTGGTGCCATACAAAATTCAATTGGTGCAAGAATTAAAGCCACACGACCATCGTTTGCGCCGTGAATTCAGTGATTGGTCGTTAAATCAATTGAACGAAGATCCATTTTTTTACCGTAAAATTCTCTTCAGTGATGAGGCGCATTTTTTGTTAAATGGATACGTCAACAAACAAAATTGTCGCATTTGGAGCAAAGATAATCCACACGCCGTTCAAGAATTACCAATGCATCCTGATAAATGTACTGTTTGGTGCGGTCTATGGGCTGGTGGGATCATCGGTCCATATTTCTTTAAAAATGAGGAAGGACGACGCGTTACCGTGAATGGAAATCGATACAGAACCATGTTAAATGAGTTTTTGTTGTCAAATCTAGAAGATATGGATATGGATAAAATGTGGTTTCAACAAGATGGTGCCACTTGCCATACAGCACGTGAAACAATCGACTTATTGAAAGAAACTTTCAACGACAACATTATTTCGAGAAATGGTCCGGTGAATTGGCCTCCGCGTTCGTGCGATTTGACGCCACTCGATTACTTTTTGTGGGGATACGTGAAGTCATTGGTTTATGTGGATAAACCTCAATCGATTGACGCTTTGGAAACCAATATTCAACGTGTCATTGCTGACATACGCCCTCAAATGCTTGAAAAAGTGCTGGAAAATTGGACCTCCAGAATGACATTTGTGAAAAATAGTCGTGGTAGCCATATGCCAGAAATTGTGTTTAAATGTTAAATGCCAAAAAATTATCTACCAAATAAAAAAAAATTTTGGTCATTTCATAATTTTATATGTGTTTTATTCAAAAAAAAAAATCGGCAACCTCTTAAAAAAACACCCGTTAAAAGTTTGTTTGGGTTTTTTTTATTGATCGTATCAATTTAATTTTGTTTATGATGCTTCACTAATGTGTTGAAGGAACCGTAAGCATATTTCCGCCGAACAAAATGCACTAATTGGAGGGTTAAAATTGCGTTTGTAATTATACTTGGCAACGTATTTTATCACCTGTCACCTGTCTATAACATCTATAAAAATAAAAATGAAATAGAATATATTTATTGGCATGTTATAGGCTATAGTAGATCCGCCCTTCACCAACTCAGTGGATGTATGCAAAATGTTAATATTAATGTTTATATACTTTATAAACCGATTTTAATGAAGTTTTGAATGTACATGTATTATTTGCAGATGGAAGAGGGTTATTGGCTATAATACACTCCCCTTTCCGTTCCCTGGAACCAACCCAGTAAAATTTTTACCATAAACACAGTTAAAAACCAAATTTTATGAAATTTTTAATGTATTTTTTTTGTAGATAGGGTAAGGTTATAGGGTATATAACATCTCCCACCTCGCAATGGTAAGAAGAAGCCGGAGGTTCATCTGTGCAAATGTATTATATAAATTTGAAAGTATGTTGATTTTAGTGTCTATCTATAGTTTTCTAAAGTGGGTAGAAGGAGGTGAGCGAGTGTAGAGGTCTGTTCGTCTGTTTTACTATGTAAAAGAAGGAAATATACTCTTAACAGCATTTTTCAACCATTCGTTAATATTCCCAATTCACCTTAATTTTCATCTAAATTTTCTTGATTTAAAAAAATTTATTTTATTTATATTAAATTTATATTATTAAAAAAAAACTTCTCATCGAATATACACATGTGTACAAAATTTGAAAAAAATCGGTTTCATTTTTAAAAAATTTATATATATATGGGATCCACTCGGCCATGTGGCCCGATCACTTCCAAATTTTTCAAAAAGTGTTGTCACCGCAGATAAACATGTGTACAAAACTTGAAGAAAATCAGTTTAATTTTAATAACATTTATAAGGGGCCCGGGCCCGATCACTTGCAAATGTGTCCAAAATTTTAATAAAATCGGGTAAATTTTTTTAAAAAGTTATATGGGAAAGTGTTGTCATCGAAGATACACAAAGTTTGAATTGGGCTTTAGGAAGTGGGTTAAAAAACATGCCGACGTGAAGTTAATATTGAGAAATTAAAAAAAAATATTTATTTGAATTTTCAGTCAATAAGGCCATTTTCCAAAGACCGCCTTATTTTAATTGGGACAAATTAATTGACTTATTCAAGATGGTGCCAAATATGTCAATAGTTCTGAAATTAGTCGGTGTTTGGAAAACAGCCTAACAAATTAATTCAAGCTCACCACGGCGTATGGCTAAAAGCACTCTGCTAGACTGTTAACATTGTACACAAAACGAAAACACAAGGCATAACCAACTCCTAACATTACTTTGCTTTTATTGATTGTTTCCTATGAAAAATAAGATGTGGCGGTGGACAGAAGTTGGATTGGCTGCCGGCCGACATAGTATCGTATTTTGGATGTACAAAAGTACATCAACCAAGAATTGTGCATATGTGTACACGTTTAGATACAAATATTATCTGGTAGATGTGTTGGTTGTTGCGCAAAGTTTATTGACATTTCAAGCAGTACTTGCGATTAGATACTTATGTCAGTTGCTATAAAAACGCCATTGGGAGAAATTAAAAGATAGGTATTAGGTATTGATAATCGTTATGTGTATTGTGTACTTATTATTTCTTTTGGTTAACTCCGAATCTGTAAATTGATTGCAGTTTATACGTTAATTAAAAATCTAAAAATAACAGTTATAACTGTTTATTGTTTTCGTTTTATTTTGAGCCGTGTTGTTGTAATTGCTGTTTAAATGCCTATATAATAAAGAGTGAAAAAAATATATTTCAAAAATGTATTTCACAATAATTCTCTTTGTGTGGCTTTATCACTTTTTAATAACTTTTACAATTGACTTGTTGAATTCTAAACAACTAATGAATCCACTGCAGTGAACTCCACCTTTTATAATCATTCAAAAGTTTCCAGAAACTTCCAATCTTATAGACAGAAATACCAAGAAGTCCAAGGCCTAGCTTATGGCGACCATTTGTGTTGTGCATGTATATTTTTGGACACAAATGGAAGGGACCTACAATTTAAGGCCGGATCCGAACGGCGAATTGAGAAGCTTTCCGTGATAAGTTATTACTCTCGGAACGTTTGTCACCCATTCGCGAGAGGTTGGACACCGTGAAAATTACTTTTAGTGTTACTGGGATTCGAACCCCGAACCGCTGCTCAGTAGCCATGTGCTTTTCCACTAAGCCACGGTGCCCACTAACGATACTTATATGTAATGAGTCATCTTCTAAAAATAAACTTCATGTTCAATCATGTTCCTACACACAAACTGGGCAAACCACACAAACTGGTTTAATTACATAATCATACCAGTGCATAATGATCCAAACTTGCAGGCGGTTACATTTCAAATTTCAAATAATCTAATAGTCTTACAGCCTAAAAGTATGCCATTTTTAATTCTAATGTACATTGCGATTTATCTAGGATTCTAAACCCATTATCTGCGCTACTTACTAGTTTTCGGAACAATATAAATAATATTCTACACCAAAACTACTATAAAACCCCAGCATATAGTATTGGTTAATCTGAACATTTTTTTCTTAATACATTATATGTGCACATGCGTGATCGCGATTAACTCGAAGACCGCTGAGCTCTACTTTAGGTAGAGGTCTTATGTTTGTCATATTTTGAATGTGTCGGAGATACTTTGGTCAAGAGGTCACCATACATTTTTTTTTCCAAAAAATTCACGTTTTAATGTTTTATTATGGTAGCGTCTTTAAATTATGCACACATGTTTGGTATTAAAAAAAACGAGAACTGTCATATTTTTAAATATGAGCGCTCAATAAGTGTGTTCTAAGCAGATAGTTTGTTGTAAAAAAAAGCTAATTAATTAAAGCCTTAAAATTACTTGCCACAATTTAAATTAAAACTACAGAAAATGGACAATGGTGGTACTGTGTTGTTTTAACAAAAGTTCTACTATAAAAAAAACTTAAGAAAGAAACTCCCATATAATTAATTAGTTATTTTTTAAGTTACGCTTCGTTATGTTATGCAGGTCATTAAATTAAACTCCCGATTGACTTTTTGTTCTACCAACCGGATTTATGAATTTAACGAATTAGTGAAAAAGAGATTCACACATTGAAAAATTTGCTAAAAATAGTATAAACTTCGTTATAATAAGGAACATATACAGAAATTATTATTTAGCTTTTGTCCCTGCTCAGCTTGTTCCTATCTACACACAATTCTCGTTGAGTAAAATACTACTTTTCAAACTTGTTGTCAAATAATTGGTACTACTTATATAATACAATATTACTAGCAATTATTTTCTTGCGGATTTAATTTCCTAAAATGTGCTGTTGGTACCCGCTGAATGTAACGCTTCTGTGATATACCTCGCGACCGATCTTAAATTTCAACAATTTTCTCCTATGTTTAACCTATTGGCATTTAGTATACATTGCCTATGCATTAAACTCTTGCAAGTAAAAACGAATATTTGTGTAGTCTCCTTCGACATTGCTATAATATGTACCAGTAAAAAGAAGTGTCGAGTCGTCTTTATGGAAATAGCACGATAGTCTGCATACGAGTATAGCTAGAGAAGCCTATATAGCAACGATTAAAGGTGAGAGAATACACATGCGGCATGCATGTTAACCTCATGTACAAAAACAAAATTCCATCACGCACGCGGCCCGTCATATACACCTTATCTCAACAACAACAATAACGTTATTTTAGCCGTACTACATAATATGCGCGTCGCAGAACGTTTTCGAAACACTGCCAATGTTAACAGCAACAACATTTTGTTATATGGCGAAATAGAAAATATTTTAAATTTGACTTCAATATAAAGCACAAAAACGCGCCAAATAAAACAAACGTTACAATGAATATATCGTTGCAGCTCGCGATTGTGGATGTGAATTGCTCTATTTTTAATCAAAAAATAAATCTTAAGCACATGAAATCAATTTATTCAATTCAATGGACAATTCAATGAAAGGAAGGGCTTCGAATGTTTATTTGTTCATTCGGCTTCGATCACAATATGGTTTATTTTTGGTTGGTAGATCAAGCAAACAATTAAAAATTCAGTTAAATCCCAGATCGGAATCTTAGGAGAAAGTTACGTAATCCGTCTGGCAGCCGCGTAGTAGTTTTTAATGAGCGCTGCACGCTAATATCCGCACTATATTGCACTATAAATATATGTATTCACATGAACACACTGTTATGTACTTGTACATACGAGTATATAAATTTATTCAGAGAAAATCAAAGTTTCTTCTTCTGATTGATTTAATTGAATGTTTGCCATATCCAATATGGCATATTATTGTGAGCTTGTGCTTATTATTTATCTTTGTTTCCATTTTTTTTAATTAATCATCTTTAATAGACCGCTTGGTAGTGTTATCATAAAATTCCCTCCTTTCTCTTTGCAATTGTTACATTCATATAATATTTTCAAAAAACCCCAAAAATGGCTATAAGCATGAATAAATGCGCTACAAAAGGGTTTGCCATTACACTACCACAGCAGATACTCGTAACAGACCTCCAATATACGTTTTGTACCTACTTGTCCAAATGCCGGATATATACTTAGGTTTCTTCAAATCGAGGGCTTCAGGTTGCATCTTTTTTTGTATTTAAACTTATTGCCAAGGGAAAACTCCCTGAATGACTTGCGCCATGGCAATACTAAATACATGGCCTTTACTAAAATTAAAAAATCGAAGGAATGTAATTTACAATATCACATTCCTCACGTTTGTACCCGGTTTTAATTTGTTTTCTTAGAATTCACCCTTATTCATTGAAAAAAGCAATATGGAAAACAATCATTAAACTAAAACGACGCGAGTCCAAGTGCTTTAACCAATGAACCATGGTCAGGGAAAACTACAAAAAACCTTGACCAAGAAAATAATACAAATAATTACGTAAATGTGTCTTCAAAGTTCTTGGAACTTCTATTAAAAAATTCGGTCCTTCAGGAACTGGTTGACGTCTTTCTTGAAGGCCAACAACTTGTCGGTGCGTTGTACCAGATTCGTTTATAGTACCAGGACTAACAAACGTAAAAGGAATGCACAACTATCGAGCCGATAGGCTTATCAAAATGTAGCTTCCAAAACTAGAAAGACTCAAAAATGTCGCAAGTTCCAAAAAATCAATGTGTTTCTTGATGCCAAACATTGCACCAAGAATGAGCGGAAGAGTTCAATTTAAATTTATTTCTAAAAAACAAAATTTAATTTAAACATGAATTTTAATAAAGGGCTTAGTCCAGCTTATTGCCGTAACGCAAGTCCTTCAGAGAGTTCTCCCTGAGTTTTCAATTAAAAAAAATTCAAATAAAGTTTGCCAGAAAAGACAAAATCGCTTTTTAAAAGAGTTTTTTGACGATTCTCTGAAGCAACTACTAATTCAGGTTTTTGCGAAAGATTTTCCATTTTGGTTTTTTCGTTTTTATTTTTTTGCGATTTATATAAATAAAATACAAATTTGGAATTTTAAGAACGAGTCACCTAATTTAATATAAATTTTTTAAATTTTTGGTTAAACTTTAGGTCTATAGTAAGTTTTTATTTTAATCGTTTAGTTAAGTTGGTATGATTAAACAAATTTTCTTTACACAGCTGTAAAGAATATTCTGTTGTATGCAGTTTTGGTCTAAAATAAAAAAAAACCAGCCATAAAAATTAAAATATTTCATGTAAATTCTCTAATAACCAAAAGTATACTGAATTCCACCT
The DNA here is from genome assembly GCA_947095585.1 of Nephrocerus scutellatus. NCBI lineage: Eukaryota > Metazoa > Arthropoda > Insecta > Diptera > Pipunculidae > Nephrocerus > Nephrocerus scutellatus. Next base: position 32,040,138 of record OX352762.1, on the reverse strand, counting down.
TAAATGCTGAAATATAAAAACACATACGAAGCACTGCAACTCATCAACAAAACAACCCCAATCGTAAAGCAAGCAGCGCTGCTCACAGCGCACAGCGCACAACGCACGCACGTATTCGAGCCCCCGAGCCCCGACCACGCGGCCCGATCACTCTCAAATTTTAATAGAAAGTATTGTGGAAATATGCATGTGTGCAAAATTTCAATAAAATCGGACTTTGGGAAGTGGGTTAACAATTGATCACATGATCTGACCAGCCAGCCAGCCAGTCCGCTAGCCACGGGCACGCGAAGTTAATATAGAGAATTTGAAAAACCAAATGAGTGCACTCAAAAGAATGTTACTTTCATTTTCGACATAACACGGACTTACACAGATTTAACAATTCTGGGGATATAATGAAAGTAAAATAGTAAAGCCGAGCTTCACAGCTCGCCATATGAATAGTGGTAATCAACGAATTTTAATTTCATGTCTTACCTTATCAGTTAATTTTACTGGTTAGGTTGAATCGACTATAATAAGGAATATGATAAGAATTTTAACTTCCAAATTCACAATCTGTAAGTAGCTGTGGGAATGCTTCCAAAATACCATTCGATACCAGTCAAAATAAAAAAATGAAACGGTTTTTGAGTAATACTTATATTTATATCCTAATATCTTTTATATCCTAAAACTACCCCTATGAATAAAAATAAATTTAAAAATTATGCTATCACAAACCGAGCGCTAACGAATTGTTTTAAACAAAGTCTCATCAATTTTTGATTGGTAGAAATCGAAATATACGAGTGGACAAACAAACACACTCACGATAAAAAAAAACTCCTTTGCCTTGATTATTAGCTGCGCCCTTCGCATAGATCTCAGGAATGCATGGCTTTAAATTGTAGGTTATATTCATCTGTGTGGACAAATAAAACACGTACAATACGAATGGACACGAGGCCCTAGACCATACAATTCTGTACTAATACTCGTATAAATGTTTCCTAACTTTTTCAATACTCTATATTAACTTCACAGATGGATAAAACTTTTTGTAAAATTTTGAAGTGAAGAGGCTCTGATAATAATTTTTCCCAAACTAACTCGGTTTATAGTTTGCACACATATGTATCTCTTATTAGAGAATTTACATGAACAATTTTAATTTTTATGGGTTGGTTTTTTTATCTGAGAATATAAAAGACATAAAATATTTTCCTTATTAATACGGCTGACGTCCTCTTTACTATCTTAAATTATATCCTGCAGATATATTTTTTTTCTTTCATTGAGATATTAATCGTATTTTTATAGAAAAAAAGAGCAGGGTAGGCTGTGTCGAAGACACGGCCGTGGGTTTTGAGCGTGACAACGTCTGTCCGGGACGAAAGAAAAGAAAACAAAGATCTTGTTGTCTGTGGGACATAAACACGGACGTATATATTAAAAATTTTTTCTATACTAAATACAAGTCCTACAACTTGCACCGTAGCTCATCACATACATCATCATCACATCACATTATATATAAATTATTTATAAGCGAATTTTAATGTTCATAACCACTAACTGTGAAGTGGCTGCATATTGCATATCACAGACCAAACAGAGTAATCAGCTTTTGGTTTTAACTTATAAAAAAATTTGAGTTGTTTTAAATTAAATTTGAAGAGAAGATAAGTGAGCAGCACTAACCAATGCATCGAAATGGTATGCTAAGAATGTCGCTTTGAAACATGCAGGCGTGATTAAATTTCTTTTGCATGGTTCTCTCTCTTTTGTAATTGATCGAAGAGTTATTTACTCTATATGACTAAGGATAAGATAAGCGAAAAGAAAAGGAAATAGTTGCAAGGAAGCTTGCTGGTTTTCATTGTAACATGAATCTTTTTTGAAACTTATGGTAGTTTTGTTTTTCTGCACTTCATGAGAGCACTGTTACGAGCAGAGCAGAGGACCGATAGAAAATGAACAGAGACTATACTATCACTACGGCTGCGGTAAAGAATTAAGGAGTTACGCAGCTTGTGCTGCACAAAAAAATGGCAGGCAGTCGGTATGCACGAAATTGGGGCTATATTTTGAACCGACTTACAGTCTGCTAGTAGGGCGACAATTTTACATTTACATTTTGCTATTTGCATCCATTTTAAGTAGCTGCGTAAACTGCGCAGTCGATTTTTCTTTAATGCATTGGCTGAAAAGTGAATTTTTGACCAACATGCAGCATAAACTGCGCAGCGGCTGAATTCTTTACCGCAGCCTACTACTGCATATGTTTGTTTCGTTCTGCTCTGCTTGATTGTATGTTATTGAAACCACATTCATGATCATCAATCACATCACATACAACGGAATAAATAATTTATAAGCTGATTTAAATGTTCATAACAATTTATTGTGAGGTGGGTACATATTAGATATATCACTGCACAAACATAGTAATGCAGTTGCGTCGATAGTAGTAGGAGAAGTAAGAGCTGTCAAAAAAATATGTACGTGTAATCTTTACGCGCGGTTGGAGTGAAATTCTTTGACGTTGTGGCCAATATTACGATTAAATTAAAAGGCACGAGTCGCTTGAGAAATTGCTTAGTTCCCGAAATTTCAGACCCTATTGGCCAGATCCCAGAAATTCCATAGGAACAAGTCTTATACTCACATTTTAGTCCTACATTCCGAGTTTCATACGAATCCCTTGAGAAATGGCTTGGTTCCAAAAACCCAGACCCTATTGGCCAGATCCCAGAATTTCCATAGGAACAAGTCTTATAGTCACATATTAGTCCTACATTCCGAGATTCATACGAATCCCTTGAGAAATGGCTTGGTTCCAAAAACCCAGACCCTATTGGCCAGATCCCAGAATGTCCATAGGAACAAGTCTTATAGTCACATATTAGTCCTACATTCCGAATTTCATGCGAATCTCTTGGGAAATGGCTTAGTTCCCAAAGTACTAACATTTAACATGGGACACTTAACATGGGACATTAACAGTGTGAGTATTAACAGTGACCACAACAGTGGACATTTAACACTGGACATTTAACACTGGACATTTAACATTTGACTTTTTGAACATGCACCCCTTGTAGTGAGACGTTGTCACGTCAAAATATAGTCGAGTAAAATTAAAAAATTGTTTACGAAAAACCACATATATAGGCATGACAGTTTATGCAGTATCCAACAATGCTTATTTTTCCGTTCCGTTTTTCGATATGGTTTTCATCGCAATTATGATTATAACTCATGTCAATGGGGTGTTTGTATTACAATCATCCTTGTAAACTTCCGTCTGGTTGTCGCCAGCAAAGTACAAAAGTATACAAAGTATAAATAAATTGCACGATGGTTGTGGGATTATGTATAGATTGCATATAACAACGACTGCTATGTACTGAGAACTTTTTTCAATCCTTGATATTATTGTGTATGTGTGATTTCATAGAATAGACGAATATGAAAAAATTACAGAAGCGATTGAGAAGACTATAAATCCAGATGCATAAGCCCATTGCATTTTATTTGTAGTTTAGAATATGTATTTACAAGTTTTATAACTTTTCAGTCTGTGGCGTGGTCTCACTAAACATATATCATAATAATAACTTCTACCAATTGAATTCCATTTCCCTAGATTAACCCTATTCACAGGTAATTTTGCAGAATAAAAGAAGAGAAAAAAACAAAGTCAAATACAAGGGCACATGACAGAATTTTTCAATTTGTCTTTATATGTAAATAAACAAATTTGTTTTTGCACAGGAAGTACCGCCAGTTCACTGAAAAGATTAAACAACCAAATGTAGTAAAGAAAACGTGATAGTGTAGTACTGATGTTATTTATTTTATTGTTATTTTTTTGCAAAGAAAATATCTGACCTATATGCTATAATAATTGTTTTACGCAAATTACGAGTGTTTTCAATAAAACGAAAACAAAAACAATAACGGTGTTCGCCCTATCGATTGTTGGAAAATCTATAAACATAAATGTATAATAACACCTCGTGCGCTGAAGTGTACGAGTCCAAAAAGAAAACTAGTTATATAGAAGTACCAAATTGGTATTAGCTAGAGGGCATTTCCGCAAACAACGTTTAGTGCTTACGTAATAATAATGGTGTTTGCAGAAGCCAAGTTTTATTTTTTATGTAAAAATGCAGCTTCGTTAAATTAATTAGTTTCCTTATGGGAAACTCCTTGCATTTACTTATGAGGTAGGTGGTAGAATCTGATTTTATCAAGGATACCTAAGTAAATCTTTACTTAAAAATTTATATCGCAAAAAATATTAAAAAGGTATTTGTTAACTAAACTATTTATAAACAATCGACGTCAAAAATGTCCCTTTTACTTTTAAGAATTGACAAACAGATGTTTCTCTGTTATAACAGAGCAAAATGCAAAATGGACCTATTAGTAGAAAAACGGTTTAAATTTATCGTTTTCAAAACAAACGTGATGTGTATTAAAATCCAAACTCATTTTTGGGGCCATTAATATTGAAAATATAGAAAATAGTTTTTTGGAAAGTTTATAACCAAGCATAGTATCTATCAACGATTGGATGTGTCCCACGCAAAAAATTTATAAGGCTACAAGACTTTTTCAATAAATTAGCAAAACAGATAAAACGTTAAATTTTTCAAAAACTTTTTTTTCTTGAAATTAATTTAAATTAATTAATTTATTTTAATTAAAATTAAAAGAAAGAGGAAAAGTGGTCCTTATTAAAACTAAAGAAAGGCGATTTTGCTAAACAAAATCATGAATCTGTTGTAGTCTCTTCTGTACTTTGCAAGCTATTCCTAAAGGAATAGTAAATGTGCAACTGGGTAGAAATAACATCTGGGTAAAATAACATCAGTATTTTTCACAAAGACTTTATGCTTGATACAAACAGATCAAAACGATCGTTCAATATTCGAAGGTGTTCCATAAAACATAAACAACATGCCTAAAGCTGAAAGATAAAGCAACAAGCATAGCAGTTTTCCTCTGCACTATGGAACAATATTCGTTTGCGAAAATATTTCAGTTTTGATCAAAGAAAAAAGATAACTCACGCTAAAAAATTAAAAATGCAATTGCTAATACTATCAGAAATTGAGTATAAGCCCATTCGGACTTCATAATTATACGGTGTGGAATTTTCAACAATTCAATTTAAAACTTATTGTTTAATTTCTAAGAAGTTATGTGATGTTGATTTGCTACCAGGGATTTTGTAATAACAATTTCGACATGTGACATTCCAAAACTCCTCATAAGACAAATTCTTAAGTGGAATAAAATGTTAAATATGTAATAATATCAGTTCGTCTGTCTTCCAAAACAAAAAATTTATAAGACTGTAAGAAAACTTAAAAACTCAACTCAACTCATCGTAAGTGTCGAAAATGCTTGTTGTAGCAATTATTTCTTTTTTTAAAAGAAATTCCTGGTATGAATCTCAAGGTGAATAATGTCAAGAAAAAGAAAATTCACGACTACGCTAAGACGATTGATGCTCAGACTACCAACATAATGAAACTCATGTTGCACGAGTAAATGAAGAATGAATGCACAAGTAGATTTGTTAGCTAAAAACCAGTTTTTCCTGTTGATTTCCTTCGCCTGGATTGGAATTTTTTTTGTTGAAGGACTTAAGACTACATACTCTGTGTTTTCACGAAACTTTATAAGATGATGCCGTGGACAAAGCGTTTTCGAGTGATGGTACGAGAATAAATAGTGCTCCAACACCCGTTCGCAATTCGGCAAGATAACTTCACAAATGCTTAAAAGAGTATCGAACTGCTTCAACCGTCTGTATCATCGCATTAGTTGACGCGTGACTTACTAAATTTTCGTTTTACTTTCTTTACCTCAAACGTATCTCTAACCGCATTTCTAGATATTGCACATCTAGATATTATTTTACGTATTTATCATAAAGCATCAGCATAAAGCATCTTATCGTAATTGTTTTTTTAGTTAACTTTAGTTATTGCGCACAAGTAAGTTTCGTATTATTCCATAAATATCGCACTCGATTTTAATAGTTTGACAATGTGGAGCAGCACCCAATGCCAGATAAGATAGAAAAAAAAACAAATGTAGTGCGCATGGGTGTTGGTATGCTTGTGTATCAATATTGTAATTATTAATATTGCTCCACTTTCCACTATATACATATTCACATAAGTGGAAAAATGACACACAGACGAACCATATGTTGCTTTTCAATTTGTTTTGTTTTAGGTATATGTATAATTTTTTTTTTTAAACCTTTAACAACACTTTATGCTCAGAAGAGAACGTAATCGCAATATTCTTATATAATTTTTATAATCAGGCCTTAAGAATGATAACAAAAATTATTTCATACTTAATATTGCTTTGATAATTTAAAAATTGAGGTGTGGGCACAACACGACTTTCTTTTATGGACGCGGCCGAAATCTTCAGTAAATGTATATTAGATTTTTCTTTTCAAAATTTTTTCTTTTTTATTTTTTTTTTAAATTCTCTATATTAACTTCACTTGCCCGTGGGTCGGTCGGTCGTCGGTCGTCGGTCGTCTGTCGTGGAATCTTGCGATCAATTTTAAACCCACTTCCCCAAGCCCGATTTTCTTCAAATTTTAACACATACCTATCTCATATTAGAGAATTTACATGAAAAATTTTAATTTTTATGGTTTTTTTTTAAATTTTTGTTTTGTTTTTTGTTTCCTTTTACTATGTAAAAGAAAGTAAAATGTATATACGTTTCTCAAACATTATTGGCGAAGAAATCTGATAAACTCTGTTTTTTGAAAAGTTCAAAAAAGGTACATGTCGTAGCTGTAGATATTAAATATAAATGTTTTTTTCAGCTTTAAGGCATAGTTATATATAAAAAAAACACATAAAAATTAGAATTTTTCATGTAAATTCTCTAATTTGTGTGTGAATAAAATCGGTTTAGTTTTTAAAATGTTGTCATCTATAATTCACATGTGTACAAAATTTTAATAAAATCGGGTTAATTTAAAAAAAAAATTATATGCGAGCCCCTCGGCCATTGGGCCCGATCACTTCCAAATTTTTACTAAAAGGGTTATCATTGAATATACACATGTGTACCAAAATTGAATAAAATCGGGTTAGTTTTTAAAATGTTGTCATCTATAATTCACATGTGTACAAAATTTTAATAAAATCGGGTTAATTTAAAAAAAAAATTATATGCGAGCCCCTCGGCCATTGGGCCCGATCACTTCCAAATTTTTACTAAAAGGGTTATCATTGAATATACACATGTGTACCAAAATTGAATAAAATCGGGTTAGTTTTTAAAATGTTGTCATCTATAATTCACATGTGTACAAAATTTTAATAAAATCGGGTTAATTTAAAAAAAAAAAATTATATGCGAGCCCCTCGGCCATTGGGCCCGATCACTTCCAAATTCTTACTAAAAGGGTTATCATTGAATATACACATGTGTACCAAAATTGAATAAAATCGGGTTAGTTTTTAAAATGTTGTCATCTATAATTCACATGTGTACAAAATTTTAATAAAATCGGGCTAATTGAAAAAAAAATTTTATGCGAGCCCCTCGGCCATTGGGCCCGATCACTTCCAAATTTTTACTAAAAGGGTTATCATTGAATATACACATGTGTACCAAAATTGAATAAAATCGGGTTAGTTTTTAAAATGTTGTCATCTATAATTCACATGTGTACAAAATTTTAATAAAATCGGGCTAATTGAAAAAAAAATTTTATGCGAGCCCCTCGGCCATTGGGCCCGATCACTTCCAAATTTTTACTAAAAGGGTTATCATTGAATATACACATGTGTACCAAAATTGAATAAAATCGGGTTAGTTTTTAAAATGTTGTCATCTATAATTCACATGTGTACAAAATTTTAATAAAATCGGGTTAATTTAAAAAAAAATTATATGCGAGCCCCTCGGCCATTGGGCCCGATCACTTCCAAATTCTTACTAAAAGGGTTATCATTGAATATACACATGTGTACCAAAATTGAATAAAATCGGGTTAGTTTTTAAAATGTTGTCATCTATAATTCACATGTGTACAAAATTTTAATAAAATCGGGTTAATTTAAAAAAAAAATTATATGCGAGCCCCTCGGCCATTGGGCCCGATCACTTCCAAATTTTTACTAAAAGGGTTATCATTGAATATACACATGTGTACCAAAATTGAATAAAATCGGGTTAGTTTTTAAAAAATTATATGGGAGGTCCTCGACTCTAGGGCCCGATACCTACGAAATCGGGCTTTAAGAAGTGGATTAAAAATGTATCACAAGGTTTGGCGTCAATCTAGAAACAAACAAACAACGACGAGAAGTTAATATAGAGAATTTAAAAAGAGGATCTTCTATCAGAAAGCAGAACGTCTATTCTAGATATCACACAACGTACACACCCTTTTGTGGTTGTAGCAAAGAATGCAAGCAAAAGAAAAAAACTTTGTCAACTTCTCTTTCAATTTCAATTTTAGATCAAAACATAACACATAAATGCTTTCAAACATAAAACCAATCATATAAATTAATAAATTACATCCACTCAATGTATGTACTTATGACACAAGCAATAACACATTATGCAGCACTTATCTGGAGGACTTTTACCGCCACTTTCGAATTACTTGACCCAATTTAAGCAAGTCTCATATACTTACTCTACGTAATGGCACGTTGTGTTATGTTATGTATGATATAAGTAAGCCTCGAGCGAAAACTGCCATAGTGTATCATTGTATGTGTGTACTCAGAATTTACATGCACCAATGTAATGGTGTATGAATACGAAGTTCAGCTGTATTGTGTATTATTCCTGTACGAGTATACGAGGATTGTACGGAATCTTCGAACAATTGCTTATTGTTAACCAATTGCCTAAGTGCTGAGATTTGTTTAAGACATCTCACCTGAATAAAATATATTAAGCATCATCGGGGGCATGGGTCCTAAAGGGGCAAATGTTTTGACCGAGAGGGCTCAGCACCACATTAAAAAAAGGAAGGAAAACCATGAAACCCTCTGTGGTGGCCTAGATCCAATATGATTGAAAAAATTTGTATTTGTTTTATTATTCGATTTCTTGCTTGAAATTTTCTTTTCTTTTTGCCGGCCACGCGTCACAGGACGAAACAGTAATGCCATGCAGAGTCGATTGGGGCAAACGGGATACAAAATCTACACCCACGATCGTTGATTTTGAAAGGATAGTAATAGTATATAGAGTAGCAGTTCAGCTCAGTTCAGTGCAAATTTTTGTAAAAACAAGTTAACCTATCATTATTTTAATTACATTATTTTAAACACTATTTTGGTGTAGGCAAGCTACCATCATGTCTTTGGTTTTAGCCACGGTAGTGCGGAATTATATGGTACTACAACTATTGCTCGTTTATCATGCAGCGAAAGTATCCTCGTGTTTGTCCTCGCATATTTTTTCCGTAGTATTTACAAAGTCATGATTAGCGATTTTCATTTTTGGCTATAAATTGATGTACTGCACTTTGACGAGCTCTGGTTCCAACTGGAATGCACTACGTACGCTTGTTCTTTTGCGTACTAAACAAAAAAAGGATTCGGAAGGTTCACCTTTTTCAGGAAAGAATCAAGCTTTACAAAACATTAAACGGTATTTATTTATAGCAAAGGAAGCAAAGGAAACCATTTGATGACTATATCGCCCAATATTTTTGATAAGTCGGCGAACCTGATTATTAGTATAATTTCAAACAAATGAAGCTATTGTAGCTATATTGAAATTAAGATCATTAAATTGTAATAGACTCAGAAGCTTTTTTTATAAAATGTATACAAGCTCAAGGTGTTTGCACTCTATAATGCTTAGCACAGCGCCGTGGGCGTTCGAAAATTAAGGAAAGGAAAAGGTGAGATGTCAATGCACATGTGACTTGAATGACTGTAGATCATACAAATGCGGAAACACACATAATTCCACATAATTATTGTGCGGATAAAGAAGGAATCTCTGAATTGGTTGGTACGTCGGAAGATAGTTCTAATGGTAGGCCAGTGATATCGAGTTGAGGTACGGGTATTTCGGTAGGGTTGAAGGATGGACGGGATGCAGTTAGATATTTCTTTTGAACACCGCTTGTGGAAAAAGTGATAAAACCGTGACAAGCAGGAACAATTCCTACAATGTTCAAGCGATTCGGTCGTTTTCGCGATATTTTCGTCACACATAAGTTTTATCGCGCGGTTCTGAATTCTGTCGAGTAGACGCAATATGGTGTTGAGAGCACCTACCCAGACATTAAAGGTGTATTCAAGTTTATTGCGAATATATGCCTTGTAAATAGTAGCCAGGTCTGAAGGAGTTAAGTACAGCATTCTTAACGATGGCAAATATGCCACGAAGTCTACAGGATCGTCACACTTCCCGTCAAAACTGCAAAGGTATTATTTCTTAGGAAATCAAAAATATTCTTCTCCATAGGAATTTATTGATTTCACAATAAGTATTTAATTTAGTTATCATTAACTCGTAGCACATTTCTGGCAGCAATTAGTACGTGACCTGACTTTTACTTACTTGTGTTTGTAGTGGTGTTGTGGGTGAAGCAGGCAAAACCCTTGAGGTGACGATTTTTCGATGGTCCGTATTTATTATTTATTTCTAATATTTCTCATGGCTAGCTACTTAATTTCTGTTTTTTATAGCTTATTAGTTATTAAGTTTTTTAAACACATTTTTACGTGAAAACAGATTGTAAGACATTTCTAGATTTAAATGACGCTCAAAAACATTACAATAATTAATTTTAAACATTATTTACTATTTGAACTCGACAATAAATAAATTGCCAAATGTATCACACATTTTATTTTCTATACCAGCAGTGTTGGGTATTTAAGAGAAAATTGAACCCAAAACCTTGAGAGAAAAAATAAATAAAACAAATGAAAATTTTAAAATTTCTGAGGATTCGAAATTGAGACCGTAACGATGCCAATTAAACCAACTACCCATTGCACCAATTAAATGCACTCTGTAGTATACATTTAATTTTTAATCACGGTAAAACCGTTCATAAAGCGAAATTTCAAAGCTAAAAAGAAAAATAACCAAGATAGTTTCCTCTGTGTTATCTATGTGTACTCCAAAGGAGGCTGCACAAGGGTGACAAGTTAGTTTAAGTAAATCTATATATATAAAAATCAATTGATGTTCGTTAGACTGGCTAAAACTCGAGAACGGCTGAGCCGATTTGGCTAATTTTGGTCTTAAATTATTTGTTGAAAGTCCAGAAAAGGTTTAAAAGGTGAATTCAGCCCCGCTAGGTGGCGCCGGTATCGTTTTTTTTTCTGAAAATTCTTATTTATGGAACGGTTTGGCTCAAATTCACACCATATAATATTTAAATAAAAAAAAAGTCGTTGACAAAATTTGGACCCGATAGGTGGCGCTGGTGTCTTTTTTTTTCCGAGGTGGGTCAGTGTGTATGAGGCCGGGAAACGCGGGTGTAAGTGGGCGTGGCGTCAGTGGGCGGGTAGCAAAGCGCCCGGGAACAGCTAGTATATAAATATTAATAATAAAATAAAGTTAAAAACTTTTGTTTTGATACATTAACCTGATTCAAAATATACAAGAACGAATACTGATAAACCAAGGTCTTCTTGCTCTAATGTGTAACCATAACAACAAGTTTACAGTTGCATAATAATTCAACAAAGAAAACAGCTTTAACATTGTTAACAAAAATAAAGCTTCAAAGTTAGTAGACGTAGCAACAATCAAACTAATCATTAACAATTAAAATTTACGCTGAGTCGAGTACACATTTCCGAAGAATGCGCATAAATTTAGCTTTAGCTGATACATTCCAGCTATTACATATAGCCAATCAACAAACCAGCAGACAAGCTATTTGTTCGATATGTATTTTATCAGACAGTTGGTCTATCTTATTAATCACGTACCTAATGTATGTATAGCTAGTGTTTCCGTTCACAGTTTAAACATCTATAGTCTATACTCTATACTGTGTTGGGTATATCTATATATATTAAATAAAAGAAATAACTAAATAATATGTGACCAACGAAAATTCATTCCAAAACAGCAAAATTTCCTGCATGCAACATATTATCTCGTCGCTACGAGTATCTCCTCACAAATAAGTAAATTTATTTAAATATTCGCCCCAAAATTATGAAATTTTGATGTTCTGTACATTGTTACTTATGTGTAAATATAGTTTTATTTTTGAACAAATATCACAAATTGTGTGTGTACGAACGTTAAAGTCAAAATCTATTTCAATTCGAAGCGACTTCTGGCAGAGAACTTTGCGAACGTTATTTTTTATAAAAAAAAACTATTAGGATTTCAAAATTCTTTTTCCAGCACTAAACGTTTGCTTAACGTGCAAAGTAAATTAAAGTAAATTTTAAAGATAAAATATAAGATAATACATAATATTCTAAAAAATATGATATTTATCTTTTCTTTCAACAAGATATATTATTGTACTAATGTACTATCTCACTCACTCACGCACAAATTGGTTCTAAAAATGTGATGATCGTCAGTGTACTAATTTAATACTTCACAAATACTTAACAAATACAAAAATCAGCAATAACTCTTTAATGATTCTAACTTTTCTTGCAGTGATTCTCAAAACTTTCTTTAAATGATTATCAAACCTTTCTTTCCGTGATCCTTAACTTTTAAATAAAAATTGAGAAATATCTTCGTTATACGACAATTAACATTTAATTAAATAAAACAAACTAAAGGCCCGTTTATTCGTATAACGGGTTGCGACACTCGTTACCAATAATTATGAATGATGTGTAAACTGCAAGGAAAAATATTAATTGTTATAGTAATTTGCTGAATTTATTTCCGCGAAAAAGTTAAAAAAAAACACTCCATTTAAGGGTACGATGTCAAAAAGCAACACAACAGAAGCTTTTCTGCTTTTCACCGCTAAACCTTACATTACCACCGCTGTAAGAGTCACACTTACAAACCCGCATTAGCGAGTTTAACTAGTTCTTCAGTCATCTTATATTACAGTAGCGGTCCGTGGATACAAAGCGGGTTGATTAAAGTGGTAAATTGCAGGCGTAGCATTGTTTATCTTTTCCAATCTCTTCAGATTATTCATGTTCGCTCAGAAGTGGACGTCATTAGATAAATGAATGCTAACAGGATTGATTCAACATAACTACATTAACAAAATTAATACATTGCAAAATTAAATAAGCAACGTAAGTGCATTGCTTTTGTTGAAGTTAGATTAAGCAAATATATTAGCCAATCTGCAACAATCACAAACGCAAAGTAACAACACTGCAAGACTTGCCGAAACATTAATTTTGCGCATGAGCAACGATTTCACTGATTGTGCATGCTAATATCCATTGCATTTAATTTTTGGATCGTAACGACGGTATCAGGGCCTGTTTAGCCGACTCCAATCCGAGGCCGAGGTGTACTAATTCGAAAAGCTGTGCACCTTGGTTGGATTTAATTTCAATCGTTCAAGTTCTTGAAAATTAAATAAAATATTTTCCACATGCAAATTGCATACCAATGAAAAGTACCTCATTGACATATCAATCAATATTTGTAATTTAGTGAATTTTGTGCGCTGCAGTAATAATAATAACTTGATCATATTTATTATCGATTACAGTCCTATAAAATATTGATATACGAGTGTTATATGTATTCGTATCGGTTTTCATATCGATCTAAAATTGCGCATCCCCAATTTACCATGTAGCATGGTAAATTTATGATATAGCGCTATCGCTTGAAGGTGTGAATTGCATAACATCGCAGTTGAGATCACAGATACATGTTCTCCTGCATTAACGTTAAGTATTGTACTTGAATGCCAATGAGGAAGTGAACTCTTCTTCGCTTTGCAACTCAATTTTCTTAAAATTTTATACATGATACACATCACTGATGGAAATTTTTTTTTTAATTTTTTTGGAGAGACTTGATAGTGATCCGGATATTTTTACTTGGCTTATAACATTGGTCATGGTCAACCTACATAGTCTTGTCAGTTTATTTAGGATGCCGAATTCTATCAATTCTTATATAAATGTCTAGTCTGGCTAAGCTATCACAGGCGGCTTTAAAGTCTATAAAAAGATGGTGTAGTGAGCCTGGGATGAAGCCACACTGGTATGGGACCAATGATGACTTTAGCGTATGGAGCTGTCATGAAGGATAGAAGAGAAAATCTTGTACGCGGTACTCAAAAACGTTATACCACCATAATTTCTGCAGGTTGTGATATCTCCTCTCTTATGTATGGGGCACAGGATGCCTCTTCGCCAGTCTTTTGGCATAGCTTCTTCCTCCCATACTTGCACTATTAGTTAGTTAGTTAGTTCGTTTTAATCAGCTCCGCTGGGATACCATCAGATCCCGGGCCTTATTATTTTTTAACCAATTTCTCGCTCTGCTAACTTCGTCTATGCTTGGTGGCGGCAGCATAGTGTGGTCTTCGGTCATTGGTGGAGCCTCCAATTCCTCAGTTAACTGGCCATTAAGCAACTCATAAAAGTGTTCTTTCAAAGATTCAAAGAATTCTTCTTTTTCATCATCATCTGGGGAATCCTCTGTAGGTGCACGAATGTTTATGAAGCTTATGTTTTTAAATCTTCCCCGCATGCGAAGGGTGTGTAGCTGTTCATTTATTGCTTTAAAGTCGATAACGGTGGATTTCATTATTTTGCTGACTAGATACCCCACCCCGAGCACATGATATCTTGCATGACAGCTGTAATATATGTCATATTCTGATTTTTGTAAGATACCATTCCCCGTACACCACATTTCCTGAATTGCTCTTATGTCACAATTATATTTGTACAGGGTATCGGCTAGCTGCTGTACTGCTCGAGCTCTATACAGTTAGCGTACGTTCCATGGGAAATTTTTTAAATCGTTCAGCCGTTTTCGTTGCCGTGGTCGTCGTCGTTCATCAGAGAATCCGAGGCTGATTTGGGGTTCCGTAATATGGTTTTTTTACGGGCGAGGTTATTGGCCTCGCGCCAACCTTACTTTGAAGGGACTAGCCAGATCACTTCGCTTTTCCTGTACTGGAGGAAAATTACCAGCGGCCACCACGAGAGGCTTAATCGCACTTCCACCAGTCAGAGATAGTTGCGGCCACATGCATATCTAAAGCATTCTGTGTTATTCGCCCTACTCTGCTAATGGCTTACCGCCTAAGTAACCGTTATCGAATGCTAAAATTGAACCAAGATAGTTAAAGGATTGCACTACTACGAATTCTGAATGTTCTACTCCCAGACGTGGCCACCTTCTACTTCCATTTACTTCCATTTTTGTGCAGCCCCAAAGATAGACTTATATAGCATTGTTCCTCTCGTATCATCAGATTGTCGGATCATTTTCTCCAACGCCAGGTTGAAGAAAACGCAGGCCTATCCATCCCCTTATCAGAGTGAAAGAGCTTGATAATTATCGGTATTTATTTACAGTCAACCTACATAGTCGTGTTAGATTTTTAAGATATCGAATTCTCCCATGGCACTATAAATTTCTACTGCGGCTATGCTGTAATAGGGGGGTTTTAAGTCTATACAAGGTTTAGAACTCTAGAATTTTTTTCATCGGTTGCCTAAGGGTGTAAAACTGACCATTTGCTTATTTCCTTGTGATGTATCCACATTAGTTTGGGGTAATGATGTCTTTAACATATTGGTTTATCCTGTATTGTAGAATAGAAGAGAAAATCTTTTACGTGGTACTTAACAACGTTTTGCTGCACGTTATGATGTCTGATTTCTTATATATATGGAAAGGATACCTCTTCTCAAGTTTTCTGACGTCGTACCTTCCTTCAATATTTCATGAATTGCTAGTGCGGGACCTACCAACTTGATCAGCTCCGTTAAGATGCAATCAAATGCCGAGTCATTTTGCACCGATCCATCGCTCTTCTCTTTGTTTGGTGTAGGTGATTGGTGAGTTATCTGGCAACTAAGGAACTCATGAAAGTGCTCTTTCCATCCCTGCAAGATACCTCTGAGATCGGAGAAAAAGTTATCATCCTTGTCTTTGCAGTATTTGCAACGCATTGTTTAACTGCCAGCAAAATAAATATCTTGCAAAATGCTAACTATCGAGGATAAATTATAAAGAGAAGATGGCTGGAAATGTTAAAACCGCCTAACATAATAATAAGGAGCAGAAATTTTTTGGCCGAGATATCTACTTCAAAGGTCCTCCTAGTAAAGAGTAGGCTTTAATATTAAAAACCGCTATGGGGACTGCTAAGAAGCCAGCAGCACTAACAACCATCTATGCAGCATCTTGTAGCAAACCAGGTAAAAAGCCCGCCATAAAGCCTGCACCAACTATGTACTAGAAAAACCAACATCTTTGACGACACTACATACTAAAATACCGTTTGGATTAAAATTCTACAGAAGCCGTAGAAACTCGTGTAACCGGCTTATTTGAAATATGTAGGTATAGTATATTCTCATATAATATAAATTTCACTTATTCTTTTGCTAGGCTTATAACACTAAAATTATTTATTAAAAACAATAAACCTGACATTATTATTTTACAGACAATAACTTACACCGGTAGAATTTTGTTTAGTCCGGACGGATGAAATATTCACAGGGTCGAGAAAAGCACCGAGGTTACTCTGGGTCGGCGGCGAAAAGTTGAAAATTAGTAGTTTGTTTAGCATGGAAACAGCAGCATTCAGTCAGTTAAGAACTTACAGGTAATATCAGTGTACAATCAGGGTATGACTTTTGAAGACCAAGAAGAAGCCGAACAGAAAAGGTCGAATCCTTTACCTGTCATTTCAAAATCAGCGGAATTGACAGAATTTAAAATTTTTGGCTTAAAAAGCTTTTTAATGTGGCGATTTTAATATAAACCATAATTTCAAAATTGTATAAGCAACGGCTACTTTCAGAAGGCTTGATGTTGGCCAAAGTCGTATCAGTTCCCAACTAACTGTGTTAATAGTAAAGTATCATTGATCTGTAAATAGATCAATGCGTTTTGCCCGAAAAAAATCGAAGTCCTTCTTTTTAGTATGGCTTTCGAGAGAAACACTCTATGCAGCACTGTCTGCTGAAGCTTTATATCGACGTCACTAATTCCTTATTGGAAAGAAAAGTGCTTCAAATCGTTACAGGACTCTGGAGGGTGCCAAATAATTTGTCTCGTATACAAGTCTCTGCTAATAACCGACCACTTTTACCAAATGGCGAGGAAATTCGTTGATGGGTTGGAAACAAATCCGAAGATGCAAGTCTGAGAAACAAGGAAATAGAGCCAAGCCATTGGTATATACACATCAGATGATTCACAGATGCTAGATTTGATCAAATCTTCAGTAATCTAGGAAAATATTGAAGACAGTGTGGTTATACTATTACTGAAAATACGAGTGTGTTAGTGAAGATTGAATGGGTATTCGCTGGGTTAGGATACATTGTTTTCAATAAAACTATACATAAAAATAGTATGAAATACAGTTATTTTGTTTAAAATTAAATTACCACTTAGCACCTACATTGGATCAAGAATATGTAACTCGTTTTATGACATTAACCCATTTTTAGATATAGGTTCCCAATCGTTAGACTAGAGACCACAGGAATCTCTCGCAAGAACTTTGTTGTCTGATATCCTTTTGTACACAGGCTATGTCATCGTTAATAATGGAGAAAACTAAGCAGCATACATATTATGTACTTTGCTCGCTTTAATAGGGAATTGCCAGACACGAAAGTCGAGCGCTCTACTACTAAGCCATTATACGAGTACGAGTGCGATATTGATTATCTCCTTAGATTGCTAGTGCTGCTACTGCTTTTCAAAATGCAAAGAATCCGTCTCACCGTAAAAATAATTTTAACAATGGTCATTGTCCACTAAAACAAAAATCAAAGAAAAATCTCGGAATGAATCATGAGCATATGGAAATCTTTATCGCAGGTGTTGTGCATACTTTCCTACTAGGTACTAGTAGGTACACGTACACCACTTTGCACCAGAGGTAACACCGCAAGACAACGCATCCGCCCTTTTGTTCTGTTTGACGAGAGATAACATCATAAAGAGAGAAAAACACAGCCTCCAGTTGATCTTCTCAACTAAAGAAAACATCTGTCGCTCGGCACCGACAGGTAAGTGCTGTTTTCTGAAATTTCTTGTAAACGCATATTTTTGGTATATTGACAAACGACAAGAGCCAACTCCGACACTGCATATGTTCATCGTATTTACGTGCAAAAATTTGAGTTTTTAGCTCTAACGTTATACCTTTCTATTCGTCCTATAGTAAAAGAAATATATATATACATAAAGGAATCATGAACTCGGGATTTTTGCAGATTTACCCATTTGCGTATCTACTGAATCAGAAAAAGCGAAAAAAAATCTCTGTATTTCTGTCTGTCTGTGAGTCTGTATGTATCCACTCTAAAGCCCAGACGGCTGAATTGAGGAAGATGATAATTCATATTTAAGCTTTTTACATAAATTGGGAGGTCCCGGATGATTTTTGCTAACCGGTAGTGTCAGTTTACTTTGACAGTTTTTCGAGTTTTCGCAAATATCTCAACTTATGAAAAATCTGTTTAGTGCAAATGAAATTTAAAACAAAAATTAAAAAAAAAATGGGCGCTTGGAAACTAAACTTCTTTGTCGTGATTGAAAGATTAAAGGTTAATATGCACGCTAAGAATCTTTATGAGTAGAATAATAAGACGAGTAAAGGGTTATAGTAAACGTACGATCGATGAATTATTATCGCACGACTCGATATATAATATAGCACAATAGTTTAGTTCACTGTGAAAAAAAATCTCACAACTGGATAATTAAGAATGCCCTTTAATATAAAAAATAGAAATATGTAATAGACTTTTTTTATGGGAGTTTACTCCTTAAGAATTGATTAAATATATAATAAAAATAACACAAAACATTATATGGGGAGTAAAATCGACTGTTAACTTAACGCGGAACTGTTCACGCATTTTTCAATGTTTGGGTTTCATAAGACGTTGTCACTTCTACTTCACCCCCTCTGAATTATTAAGATTATATAAGACTTATGTTAGACCAATTTTAGAAATCTGTTCTCTAGTTCCAGGTCCTTTTGTCAGCAACGTTAACACTCGTTTCATGTTTATTCAACATAGATTTGCCTTAAAACCTTTTTCATGTAGAACCCAGCACTTCAAAAACTCCTTTTATCCGAGAGTGACTTCTATATGGAATCAATTGGTCGACTACGTGTTTCCCGAATCTTTTAATATACAGGCCTTCAAAATAGCAACCAACAACTTCCTGAAGGACGACCATACCGTACCGTTCATTAGATGATTCAATTTTATACAAAATCGTCAAGGTTTTTGGTAGTTTTTTCCCTGGCCATGATCCATTGATAAAAGCATTTTGACTTGCGTCATTTTACTTTCGTGTTCGTTTTTTCATATTGCTTTCTCAATGAATCAGAGAGAATACCCAGAAAATAATTAAAAGCCGGCTGCACACGTGAGGAATGTGACATATTATAATCACATTCCTTCGATTTTTTATTTTATTTTTAATTTTAATAAAGGGCATAGCCCACCTTATTGATGTGACGTAAGTCATTTAGGGAGTTTTCCTTTGGCAATGAGTATGTATAACAAAAAAAAACTCAATTTTTAATTTCTTGAACATAGTAAAAGGAAGTATAGTAATCATGAAAATTTTCGAACTCGGGATTTTTACATAAATTTGGAGGTCCCAGTTGATTTTGGCGGAAATCGAACAACCGGAAGTGACAGTTTTCTTGGACAAGTTTTCGAGTTTTTGCAAATATCTCAAAAAGTAAAAAAGTATAGGAAATCTGTTAATTGCAAAAAAAATTTAAAAGAAAAAAAATTTGAAAAAAAATAAAAATTTAAAAATTTTTTTAAAAAAACTAAAAATTTAATATACATTTACCGAGCCCCGTCCCTAAAAGAAAGTCGTATTGTTCATACACCTCCATTTTTAAATTTACTCTTGTAACGTAACGAACACAAAGAATGAAAGTATTGGGTCTAACTCTAATTTAACTATTTTATTGTAGCCGAAACATAAAGGCACATTTCAGCATGCGTTAAAATATCACAGAAGATCAACCATACATGAAATTAACACAAGCTATTTCAATGCCGCTTCGTTACGCTAGGAGAAACGTAATGATCTGATTGACAGAAGCCTAAGTTGGTTTCGGTTGAAGTTTTGCGTGCATTTAACAGTTAATGACATTTTTTGACTAATAAAATGAAAATGTCACTTAAAGCAGAAGTCAACGCGTGCATTATATGCTAACGTAACGCGTCCTGTGTTTGCCCTTCTTTTTCAATCCACTACCACACGGTGTCTTTTTTGGACGTTGCACAATTAAATCGTAAGTAATACCATTATCTAGCTTACTAGGTATCGAACAAAGATGAAAGATGTGCTCGTTGATGGCATCGGCCACCGTCAGAACTACTAAATTCAGTGGTTATTCATGCATGCATTCATCTACAGCGTTTTCAATATTTTGTTTCTCCTTTTTAAGACACATTCAAGTTTAATGCCTTCTTTTGTTGTTGAATCTCATAACCTCATCTAATATTATTCCATCGGATATTAAGTTCATTTGGTTAAAGAAATGCAAAGAAATAGAGAGTGAACAAGATAGATAGAAAAGGAGAAGACGATTTGCATTTTGCGGCATAGAACAACGCATCATGCATGATGCATGCACGTAGGGTAGTTACTCCAACGAGGTTCATCAAGTCCTTCAAGCGAAAGCCACAACAACGTCGACCACAATGGAAATTCTTGATTCTGTGCACAGTATATTACAGATTTTTTATGTTTTTGTTTTATCTGCGGTGAGTATAAATTGCATGAAGAGAGTACCTTCATATTTTGGTTATAAAACAAGAGTACGCCAACTAAAAGTTTAACAGACTCAACGAAACGTTATGTTTCTAAAAAAGTGTGTGTCTTTGAATAACCAGAAAAACAACCATAGATAGATAGATTGCCAAACGATTTTTTACGGCTTCTTCCGATGTGACCAATACTCGCCTATATTCAAATATGAAATCGATTACTGATTCAGTGTATGTCTACATCATATCAGTTGGCAGTTATCACGACAACGAAATCGTCGTCGTTATCACACATGACTGACATCGGCCGTGAAGCCTTGACTCGAATTACATCAGAAAGTGTACGTTTTGACACGATTTAAAATCTGAATTCAGTTGCAAGCACTTAACTGGCGCCAGAAGCCTCATCTAAATTATCAGCAGAATTGTATAACGATATCATTTATTTAAAATAACTTACTACATAGAAATATGTACCGTACATCACACAAACGTGTTAATAATATTGCAAAATTTAAGTGGATTAAAAGTTATATAAAACATGTACACGTATAGTTATAAATGCACATCCGCTTAGTAAACGAAATTGCATTTTTTGATGGGCGAATTAATCCCCAATGCCACATTTATTTAACTAATTTGCATCCTTTTATAAAAACGTTCGATAATGTACATCAGAGATGGGTATCAAGTCTTCCCAATGCATTCCTATGGGTACATGAATTCAGCCATGATGTTGTGTAAGCTGTACTTTTACGAGCATTTGTGCACACTTCAGTTTCACGATAACTTGCATTTGATAAATTGACAATGGTTTTGTATGTCAGTGTTGCAATAAATCATCCCAACTGCAGCGAATAAAAAACACATAAATGACGACAAAATTAAAAATAAATATGCCGTCATTGACGCTTTGGAAAACAAACAATACAAATAAATAATGTAGTTTCTAAAATATTTTCTCAAAGCTCGATTTTCGTTTTGTGTTAAATATTTCCTTTTACGTATATCATCATCATCATATTTGGCTCTATAACCGGGGTCCGGTCGCGGCCTCCCGCAAAAAGTCTCTCCACCCGATGTCATCCAGTTTGGCATCCCTAAACTCTAGGCGTCCTGGTCTGCGCCATCCTTCCAGCGTAGGCTTGGCCTGCCACGCTGTCGTGTTCCATAAATCCTACCGTAAAGGACTTTCCGAGCAGGATCATCTTCGCTCATGCGAGCTAGGTGTCCTGCCCACCGGAGCCTACCGAGCTTAATTCTCTTCACGTCGTGCTCCGATACATTTTCTGTGAAAATAGGAGTATTCTATAAATGTATTTTTTTTTATTTAAAATTGTAAACTATATGAAGATGAAAATAAATAAATAAATAAATAAACGTTGTCGACATCGCGGTAACGCTCGTAGACCTCATCATTATAAAGTCTCCGGAATCGTCCTTCCTCACATACGGGGCCAACAACAAGAGTCTTGACAGACTATAGTAGGCTTTGTTGGCTTTAAGCAACCGTGCGCGTATTTTTGGTTCCATGCTGTTATCGGCTGCTACAGTTGACCCGAGATAGTTAAAGGATTGCACTACTTCAAATTCGCGCTCCACTATTTTAGTTGCGGGACAAATGTTGGATCTTCTAGTCGCAGACGTGTCCACCGTGTACTTTGTTTTCTGTCATTTATGTGCAGATTTCGTGCCGCCAACTTGATCTGGATGAAAGCTTCCTGTACAGCTCTTGGGTTTCTACCAACGACGTCAATATCGTCTGCTTAAGCTTGTATCTGAATGGACTTAGAGAGGATTGTTCCTCTCGCCGTTAGGTCAGAGTCTCGGATCACCTGCTCCAATGGCAAGTTGAAGAGGACGCAGGCCAAACCATCCCCTTGTCGGAGCCTGTTATAGATGTTGAACAGAATTAACAATGATCCGGATAATTTTACTTTGCTTATAACATTGGTCATGGTCAACCTACATAGTCGTGTCAGTTTATTTGGGATGCCGAATTCTCTTATGGCTTTATAAAGTTCTACTCAGACTATGCTATCATAGGCGGCTTTAAAGTCTTTAAAAAGATGGAGTAGTGAGTTTTGAAACTCTAGACATTTTTCCATCACCTGCCTAAAGTTGTAAATCTGATCAGTTGTTGATTTGCCTGGGATGAAGCCACACTGGTATTGACCAATGATGACTTTAGTGTATGGGTGTATTTTATTTAGTGTAGTGTATCCTGTCTTGAAGGAAAGAGGAGAAAATCTTATAGGCTGTACTCAACAACGTTATACCACGATAATTGCTGCATTTTGTGATATCTCCCTTCTTATTTATGGGGCACAGGATGTCTCTTCGCCAGTCTTCTGGAATAGCTTCTTCCTCCCATACTTGCACTATTATTTCATGAATTGTTTGGTGTAATGTGGGGCCTCCTATTTTTATCATTTCCACTGGGATCCCATCAGATCCCTGGACCTTATTATTTTTGAGCCGATTTATTGCTCTGCTAACTTCGTCTATGCTTGGTGGCGACAGCATAGTATGATCTTCTGTCACTGGTGGAGCCTCCAATTCCTCAGTTAACTGGCCATTTAGAAACTTATGAAAGTGCTCTTCCATTCGCTCTAAGATGCCTTTAAGATCGGCGATCAGATTACCCTCTTTGTCCTTGCAGTATGTGCAATGCGGTGTACATTGCGTCATACCGCGGACTCTTTGGTAGAACTTCCGCGCCTGGTGCGGTCCCTGCTCTCTGTACTGTTCTAGTTCACGGACGAGATTCTTCACCAAGCCTGCTTTCTTTCGCCGCTGAACTGTTTTTTCTTATCTTCTGAGCTCTTTATATTCATCTTCGCATGCCTGCGTTTTATGAGATTTTTGCATTGCTCGGTACGCAACATTCTAACGTTCACTTGCTAGCTTACATTCGTCATCGAACCAGACGTTCCGATCTCTACGACTACTGCTTAAGATGGAGTCAGCAGTACTAATGACAGTATTTTTAATGCGTGTCCATTTCTCTTATACGCCCGTCATCTCAGCCCCAGGAATTACTCTCCCTGCATTTAGGGCAAGTCCTATCGCTTGACCGTAGTTGTAGAATTCATATCCCCCAGAATGATTTTTACATCATACTGAGGGCAGGCATTGAGTTCCCGTTCGACTGATCAAATAATTCTTCTTTTTCATCATCTGAGGAATCCTCTGTAGGTGCGTGAACGTTTATGAGGCTTATGTTTTTAAATTCTCCCCGCACCCGAAGGGTGGGCAGCCGTTCATTTATTGCTTTAAAGCCGATAACGGTGGGTTTTATTCTTTTGCTGACTAGAAACCCTACCCTGAGCATATGATGTCTTGAATGACAGCTGTAATATATGTCATGTTCTGATTTTTGTAAGCACCATTCTCCGTCCACCGCATCTCCTGGATTGCTGTTATGTCAGCCTTATATTTAGACAGGTGTAGTCGTGGTCGTCGTCGTTCGTCGTATCCGAGGCTAATTTTGGGTTCCGTAATAATATTTTTTTACGGGCAAGGTTATTGACCTCGCACCAACCTTACTTTGAATGGACTAGCCCGATCATTCCGCTTTTCCTGCATTGGAGGAAAATTACCGGCGGCCACCACGTGAAGGTTTAATCGCACTTCCACCAGTCAGAGATAGTTACGGCCACCTGCAATTCTAGAGCATTCTGTGTTATTCCCCCTATTCTGCTGATGGCGGACCTCCTCCATCAGTTAAAACACTACCTCATTTTGCGCTTCTGAAAAAGTCTTCATTAGATTCTTGCCCAAGAAGTCCGTACTGCCGGTCAATTAGGAATTTTGAGATTGTTTATGAGCAGACGATTGATCAGAGTTTTTATAACATTGGAAAAAATGCATGCATGTGCTATTGATCGATACAAAGTAGAAAACGACAAAAGTCCAACTTTTTGGAAGAGCCCAGTTAAATAGAATAGATGGAAAAGCTTACGCGATGGTAATGGTAGCTTGAAAGAACACCGCTTCAGAACCAATTGGGAAATACGATCAAGCCTAGGGGATTTGTGAGTATTGATTTCGCCTAAAAAGAGCAAAAATGTTTACTACCTTTGGGACATTTTATAGGTTTGGCCTCAATTTATGGTTGCAGGCGAATTTGAATCGCCGAAGGTAGGCATTGCAATAATTTCTCGTTTGAATTTTGGTCGGTTTTCATCAGTATTATATGTAAAAACCGAAATCGTACCTCTCTAGTCTTAGAGGCCTATTTACACTTCGAATCATACCATCCATCTTTGACAGACTTATTTTTTGGAAGTGAAAGAGTCTCTCATGCCAATAAGAATGATGTTTGTAATTGTATCAGCGCCTGCAATCACGTTAAAAAACACCAGCCACTACCGCTTAATATTTTGAAAGAGGTTAAAAGGGCCGTCGCAATAACCTTTTTCGTATTGCCTAATGATTTTTGGGAGCTTTTTCTCTTAACGGCTTGGATTAATAACAAGAAATTAACTGCAAAATGGTCGGATAAGCCCAGAGGCAATTATACATTGAGGTATGAGAGGTTGGGTGGGCTCATTTACAAGCAAGTTCTTTCTGGTGTTGTTTGGCCAGAATTGTGACGTTGAAACAAAGAACGTCCGCAACAACGATTTTAGGGATGATATTGGATCGATTGCCGACGGGTAGCAAAGTTCCAGTGTCGGTTACAAAACTTTTGGGATACAAAATTGAACCGTACCCCAGTTTACAGTTTGCAAATAGAACATCAAACTGAAACACCAAGAGAAAAATCCTAACTCTACCCAGCAATTGGAAAGAGACATAAGTTATACCCAGGCAAATTTAATTTCGAAGTATTGAAGTTCTCATTTACCAGTTCTAGAGGGTGGATAACAACAACATAGTACACAGTGAATAAATTCGTTCTCAGCCCACATACACTGTGGTTCACTGGATTAGAAGCAGGCAATTTTGGGAAGTAAAAATGATTTTTTCCCATAAAAATTAAAAATTTTCATGTAAATTCTCTAAAAGGAGATACATATGTGTGCTAAGTTTGAACCGGGTTAATTTGAAAAAAAAATAATATTAGAGCCCCTTCAAATATTTTTACAAAAACTGTTGTCCACGGAGATACACATGTGTAAAAAATTTGTATGGGAGCCCCCGACCTTGAGGCCCGGTCACTTCTATATTTCAATAGGAACTGTTGTTGTTCACACATGTGTTGAAAATTTGAAGAAAATCGGGCTAATTTTTAAAAAATATATATGGGCTTCAGGGCCTCCAAAATCACTCCAAAAATTAAAAAAAAAAGTTTTGTCCATTGGAGATAAACATTTGTTTAAAATTTGAAGAAATCGGGCTAATTTAAAAAAAAAAATTGTATGGGCCCACTCGGTCCTCAGGGCCCGTTCCCTCCAACAATTTTACTGAAGGTTTTGTCCATCGGAGATACACATGTGTATAAAATTTGAAGAAAATCGGGTTAATTTTTTAAAAAAAAAATGTTGGGGCCCCACGTCCACGGAGATACTTATGTGTATAAAATTTTAAAAAAATCGGGTTAATTTTTTTTTAAAATTTGTATGGGGCCTCACGACCACGGGGCCCGGGGGTCACCAACATTTGTGCAAAAAGTGTTGTCCATCGGAGATACACACGTACAAAAGTGTTGTCCATCGGAGATACACACGTGTATAAAATTTGAAGAAAATCGGGCTAATTTTTAAAAAATATATATGGGCTTCAGGGCCTCCAAAATCACTCCAAAAATTAAAAAAAAAGTTTTGTCCATTGGAGATAAACATTTGTTTATAATTTGAAGAAATCGGGCTAATTTTAAAAAAAAATTGTTAGGGCCCACTCTGTCCTCAGGGCCCGTTCCCTCCAACAATTTTACTGAAGGTTTTGTCCATCGGAGATACACATGTGTATAAAATTTGAAGAAAATCGGGTTAATTTTTAAAAAAAAAATGTTGGGGCCCCACGTCCACGGAGATACTTATGTGTATAAAATTTTAAAAAAATCGGGTTAATTTTTTTTTAAATTTGTATGGGGCCTCACGACCACGGGGCCCGGGGGTCACCAACATTTGTGCAAAAAGTGTTGTCCATCGGAGATACACACGTACAAAAGTGTTGTCCATCGGAGATACACACGTATATAAAATTTGAAGAAAATCGGGTTAATTTTTTCTAAAAAAAATTTTGGGGCCCCACGACTCCGTGGCCCAGGTCTCTAAATTTTTTACAAAAAGTGTTGTTCATCAGAGATACACATGTTTATAAAATTTAAAGAAAATCGGGTTAATTTTTAAAAATTTTATAAGGGCACCCGTCGGCCCTGAGGTCCGAGGGGCCCAACATTTTAATAGAAATTGTCTTCTCCAGAAATACACAAGCGTGCAAAATTTCAATAAAATCGGGCTTTGGGAAGTGTGTTAAAAATTGATCGCAAGATTCCACGGCAAACCGACCGACCGACATCCGGAGCGCTGCTCACAAAGCACAGAGCTCAGACTTTGCCGTGATCTGATGCGATAAAGCGATATTTAAAAATTGTATATTGGGGTCCCCAAGGGGCCGATCGCTCCAAATTTTTACAAAAAGTATTTTCCATCGAAGACACACATGTGTACAAAATTTAAAGAAAATCGGGTAAATTTTGTAAAATATTTGTATGAGAGCCCCCAGACCCCGCGGCCCGAGGGGCCTCAAATTTTAATAGAAAGTGTTGTCTTGGGAGATATACATGTGTGCAAAATTTCAATAAAATCGGGCTGTAGGAAGTGGGTTAAAAATTGATCACAAGATTTGGCCAGCCAGCCAGCCAGCCACGGGCAAGTGAAGTTAATATAGAGAATTTAAAAATGAAATCCAACAAGTGCCTCTTTGTCTTCATTCTTGTTGTAAAGTCAACAGCTACACTACTCCATTAAATCTAAGCCAATTTCGAGCTTACGCATATGCATCAGGGTTTTATCACAGAACTATATAGGTACTTCTAAATTATATAAATATAAATATACACAAAGACACAAATTTAAAAAGGCGAATTAGAAACAACGGAAACACATTTTAAAAGACTTTTTTATATTATTACGATATCATTTTTGGGTTGAATTCCCTCGCAAAGGATAATATAAAAGATATCAGCCCCAAATTTATTGGGGCTAACTGTTTATGATGATTAATATGTCTCCATATTAACTAATGAGAAGAGATTGCAATGAGGCATTCCAGACAGCATTCATTTTAACAAAATCAACAACTTAGGTGTAGGTCCCGTCAGAAGAACCCAGAATTTATTGTAATTGAAACGCACTCATTCATAGTCGGGGTGTGTTTGTGTGTTTGCGACCGAATGTTGTGATGAATTTTTAATCCACTATCTAAAACCCGAGTTTATTAAAACTTTGCACACATGTGTCTTTTTCTAAAAATTTACGAGGGGCTCCTATATAAATATTGTCAAAATTACTCGTTTTTTTTTTTTTGACTTTGCACACATATGTATTTCCGATGTCAGCACTTTTTGAAGAAATTCGGAAGTGTTCGGACCCCAGGGCCGAACGGCTTCCCTATAATTTTTTTTTAATTCACCTAATTTTCTTTTTTGTGTGCAAATTCTTTGGTGACAACACTTTTTGTAAAAATTTAGAAGTAATCGTGCCCCAAGGTCGAGGAGCATCCATATATATTTCTTTTTAAATTAACCCGATTTTATTCAAATTTTGCACACATATGTATCTCCGACTAGAGAATTTACATGAAAATTTTTATGGGTTGGTTATTTAAATTCTTTAAATCTTGTGATCAACCCGTGACCCGATTTTATTCATACTTTTCTAACTTCTAAACTTTTTATTAAAATTTGGAACTGATCGAGTCCCAGAGCCGAGGGGCGCCCATATAATTTTTTTAAAAATTAATCCAATTTTCTTAAAATTGTATACACATGTGTGCCTTAATAACAACACTTTTAGTAAAAATTTGGAAGTAATCAGGCCGTCGAAGAGCTCCCATATAAAGAAAGTAACCCGATTTTATACAAAATTTGCACATATGTGTATCTCCGATTAGAGAATTTACATGAAATATTTAAATTAACTATATTAACTTCGTGCCGGCGGCGGCGCCTTGTTTGTTTGTAGCTGACTTGATGGCAAAATGTTTTGATCGATTTTTTATCCACTTCCTAAATCCCGATTTTATTCAAACTTTGCACACATGTGTATCTCCGATGATAACACTTTCTATAAAAATTTGAAAGCGATCAGGCCCAGGGCTCTTATATTTTTTTTTTTACATTTAAACTTACTGCCAAGGGAAAACTCCCTGAATGACTTGCAATAAGGTGGGCTAAACCCTTTATTAAAATTAAAAATGAAATCGAAGAAATGTGATTTACAATATATCACATTCCTCACGTTTGTAGCCGGTTTCGATTTATTTTCTCGGAATTCTCCCTGATTCATTGAAAAAAGCCATACGGAAAAACGATCACGAAAATAAAACGACGCGAGGAAACTACAAAAAACCTTGACCAAGAAAATATTACAAAAAAATAATTCATTGAAAAAAATCAATCTTTCAGGAACTAGCTGACGTCTTTTTCGAAGGCCAACAACTCGACAGTGAATTGTACCGGATTCGTTTGTAGTACCAGGCCTAACAAATGAAAAAGGCACGCACAACTATCGAGCCGTTAGGCTCAAACGCCAAACATTGCACCAAGGATGAGCGATGAAAAAGCTGGCTAGCTGGCTGGTGGGTACAATCTTGTGATCAATTTTTAATACACTTCCTAAAGCCCGATTGTATTCAAACTTTGCACACATGTGTATCTCCGCTGAACAACACTTTTTGTAAATTTGGAAGTGATCGGGCCCCGGGGTCGGGGGCACCCATAAGTATTTTATAAAAAAAGTACCCGATTTTCATCAAATTTAATACGCATGTGTATCTCCGATGGATAACATTTTTTTAAAAATTTGGAAGTGATCGGGGCCCGGCGTCGGCCGGCACCCAGTTTTATATAAAAAAGTACCCGACAACACTCCGATGGAAACACTATTTGTAAAAATTTTGGAGGGGGCTCCCATTTTTTTTTTAATTTACCCGATTTTATTCAAACTTGGCACATTGTGTATCCCTGATCACAGAATTTACACGAAAAACTTTATGGGTTGTTTTTTTTACCAAATCAAACTTTACTGTTCGTTGGCATATTTTTATTGTTGTAATGAGTTATTTTCAACTGAATAAGTATAATAAACTCTTATTTGTTTAGCCCTTAATTTTTTAAACTTATAAAATTGTAAAACCGCATTCTAAACAAGTTTTTAGCTTACAAAGTCCGAAACTTGTGTTCTTCCGATAGGTAAACTTAAAATACCAGCGGACTACGCTCCCTCGCATTTTTACAAATTCGTTTTTTAAATCGTGTTAATTAAACCATCTTAACAAATTTTCCATTAAATTTTTGTATATTTGTCCCAGTAGTAAAACAGCTGAAAAAATTTGGAATTAATACTTTGGACCAAAATATTAATGAATTTTTACATAACAAGCTATAGTCACGCAGGCAGGCTGTCATAATTTCTGCTAAAAATGTAAGCTATCTCATCCGTTTTGGTTCCTTTAAAGTAAATATTAATACAATTCCAAAGTTTCTGTGCTGCGTCACACAGTCGCTAACTAACCACTATAATGTCACATATGCTTTTCAATCCATTTCCAGTCGTAAAGAAAACCTTAACCTGGCGCTATGAATACGAGAGTGTTTTTTATGTGATTTAAATATTGATTAACATTTGTTATCTATATATATATATATAACAAAGTCGGGTTAGTTACACCATTTATAACTCGAGAACGGCTGGACCGATTTTTATGATTTTTGTTTTGTTGGATTTGTCTCCGCCAGGAATAGCATAATAACTATTAAAACACCCGCTATGTGGCGCTGGTATCGTTTTTTCTGAAAATTCTTATTTATGGAACGATTTGGCTCAAATTCACGTCGATTATATGGGGGCAGCTGGGTGGTCCGTGGGCGGGAGGTCAGCGGGCGGGGGTCAGCGGGATGGGGCAGCCGGGAAACGCGGGTGTAAGTGGGCGTGGCGTCAGTTAGCGAGAGGTCAGTGGGCGGGGGTCAGTGGGATGGGGCAGCCGGGAAACGCGGATGTAAGTGGGCGTGGCGTCAGTGGGTGTGAGGTCAGTGGGTGTGAGTTCAGTGGGTGGTGGGTCAGTGTGTATGAGGTCAATGGGTAGGTGGTCAATGGGCGGGAGGTCAATGGGCGGGAGGTCAGTGGGTGTGAGGTCAGTGGGTGTGAGTTCAGTGTTGTGTTAAAAATGTAACACAATGATGTGACTAATACTGTGACGCGATATCGCAAAACAAATAGCTTTTCACAAGTTCACAAAACGATCACAAACAAATTTATTGAAAGTGGGACAGGACAACGTCTGTCGGGTCAGCTAGTATATCTAATATATAAAAATCTCGTGTAACGGTGTTTGAGGCTCAACTACTCCGAAACGGCTCGACGGATTGTTATGAAATTTTTTATGTATATTTAGTAGGTATGACAATAGGTTTTAAAGTGAAAAAAAATACCGCTAGGTGAAAAAAAAAAAAAAAAAAAAAAAAATTTTTTTGAGAACGACTGGACTGATTTGGCTATAGTCCGAACATTGTTTTTGTGTTAGTATTTATGGAACGATTTGGCTCAAATTTACACCATATAATATTTAAATAAAAATAATAAAAAAATTTGGACCCGATAGGTGGCGCTGGGGTGGAAAATGTAGTTTCCCTGTATATAATCTTCATATAAAGAATATTCGAACAAGTGTACATTTTTTGCCTGTATAAGTGTCAGGTCTATAGTTTTCTGGATTGGTGAGTTGGTCAGTTATTGGGGTGTAAGTGGGCGTGGCGTCAGTGGGCGGGAGGTCAGTGGACATGGTATGAAAATCAATTTCATCCTTCCCCTTTTAGTGGTTTTTTAGGCCCATTAGCCCTATTATACACAGTCCGGTCACATAAATGATTTTATAACTGGGTGTGAAAACAATCCATCGGCCGGTGAACGCAACGTAATATTTTGGTTTTCTCTGGGCCAAAATTACTTTTTGTAAACCCATACCCAAATCCACATTATAAGGCCTTAAAGTAAGCGAAGACCTTTTTTTAATGTGATTTTTTTGAAGTCAAAGCTGGCATATACCTCCGATACCGCATTGAGATATTATAATTGGAAAGCTTTACGCATAAAGTATGAGTAGGATATTTTCGAAGAACAATTTAACACCAGTAAAGAGCTGGTGTAAATTGATTGTAGTGGAATTCGTGTGCTAGTAGACGTTTTTCGTTTTTTATTCACGATGTTTTTAAATTCACAATTGAGACTATAAGACTAATACAGAGGATAATTTCGTTTTAATACCTTTCGAGTAAATTCTCTCACGTGCTTGCGTGTTCCGTGTTATTCACGTGATTCGCGTGTATCGGGCATGTACCTGGAAATTCTCTGTAAAGCGTTATTTGTATATGAATAAATGTTGAATAGAGCATTTTCTTATTCCAATGTAATCTAGAGTAGAACCAGCTGGCTCTTTGTTGGATAGCAATTTAAACGAACAGTATTTATTTTTATAAAAAAAATATTAGTTGGCGTACGACAGTTTTTTTTTTAAACAGAAATCTTGAAGTTAAATAAAAATATAAAAAATTAAGTATTCCTAACCTTGCATTGAAAATTTTAAATAATGTCAGTTACAAATCCAAACATATACATCTTGGGAGGTATAGAGGATAGACCAATATACATTATTTATTATGTATGAAATATTTGTTGCATTATGACGTTATTAACACATTTATTTTAGTTACTCATTACTAGTTATGTAGTGTAGTAATGCAATCATGTGGGAATACGGATTATTATTTCTGTCTTGAACATAACTCATAAATGACATCTTGAATATGTTGTTCACGAGTTGGACATTTTTTTATAAGTTTCTAGAAATAAGAAAGGGCAAAATATTTAATTATTAAAATGTCAGTTGTTAATGTTTTAGATTTTTACAAATCATTTGAAGATCGGAGATCTCTATCTTTAATCTAATATGGGGTAATATTATACACACCCGAAGTTAGCTTAAAATTTACAATATCTATTGAATTCTATTTAATTTGACATAATAATTGTAGAGTTCAGATATGCTTAGGCGCATAGCAGTGCGATTTCGATTCGATTCACTGCGTAAACCAAGGATATGCTTTTTTTAAATTCTCTATATTAACTTCACTTGCCCGTGGGTCGTCGGTCGGTCGTCGGTCGGTCGTCGGTCGGTCGTCGGTCGGTCATCGGTCGGTCGTCGGTCGGTCGTCGGTCGGTCGTCTGTCGTGGATTCTTGTGATCAATTTTTAACCCACTTCCCATGGGCCGATTTTATTGAAATTTTGCACACTTGCGTATTTCCGGAGACAACACTTTCTATTAAATTTTGAGGCCCCTCGGGCTGCGGGGTCGGGGGGCTCCCAAACAAAAATTTTAAAAAATTTACCCGATTTTCTTCAAATTTTACACACATGTGTATACCCAATAAACAATACTTTTTCGAAAATTTGGTAGTGATCGGGTCCCGGGTTCGGCCGCAAGGCCCTTATACATTTTTTAAATATCTGTACTGGCATCAGATATTCGTCGCCCTTTATGGACTTTGTGCGGTGTGTGCTGCGCAGTCGGCTGCGCTGCATGGTTTTGTTGGTGGTGGAGAGAGAGAGAGATATCTTAGCGCACGCACAAATGAACCCAGCAAATGAAACGAGACATACATGTTTTATGCTTACTTCAACTTACATTTTTATTATATACTGAATTGTATTTTTATTGCTGTCGTTTTTTTTTGTTGTCGATATCAACTTACAGATAGAACAACAAGTTTTCACAATATTCTGTCATTTGGCGTTTTCATAAATTAGTTCAGAGCAGTCAAAGAGTTCTCAAGATAAATGTTCGTGTTTCTTATTTGCTCAGAGTATGAGCGTGCTCTAAGTGCTCAGAATAAAATGATCTGAGCTTTTTCAATTTTAACATCTGATGTCAAATGTTTGTTTCGATGATTTTCTCCTACAATATAAAAAAATGGCCCAGGATCGAGGGGCTCCCATATCAATTTCTGCGATTAGAGAATTTAGATGAAAAATTTTAATTTTTATGGGTTGTTTTTTATTAGTATTAATTTGAGTCTCTAAACTTGTCTGCTGATGATTATAGAGTGACAACAACACAACTTCTTCCCAAAAATTTGAATCTTCTCTTTGACTTATTAGTTGCTGGATTTTCAATCATATTGATTACTTTTTTTAAAAAAAGATATGAATCTGTTAAACTACCGCTGAACAAACTTCGCAGAACATAGTTATAATAAAAATAGTAGTAATATTTGGCGCAACCAGAACGGTCTGGTCTAGGGCCTACCTTGTCGTGAACATTAGTGTTGAGTGTGTTATATTCTTGCGAACAAATGCAAGGGACCAAAAATGTTAAGCTAAAAGGCGAAAAGAGAAGCATTCCATGACAGCTAAAACTTTATAAGCTTGAAGCACGAGACGGTAGCCGAGTGCGGCAATCTAACGAGCACTATAGGCACTTTTATGGGAGTAATGTATGCTATTTTACACACGACCAAAACAGGTTTTCTGCTAAACCGGTTATGCGCAATGCAATATTACTCTGGGAATGTGTGTTCGCTGTGACTGCAGTATATAACAAAAGTATTTTCTCTGCTAACACAGTAGTGTGGATAATGCCTACTTTCGAGGGTAGGTTATAGCATAGGAAACAGTCACTTTCTTCTATGGTCGTGTGAAATAGTACATTATTTAACGAGCTAGAAAAGTGTACGTTATCGTGCGAGTCAGCACGATAAGCGCTTTCAGCGAATACGCTAGTTTTCACACGACCAAAACAATTTTTCTGCTAAGCCGCTAATGCGCAAGACAAAACTACTCTGGGAATGTATGTTCGCTGAGACTAGAGTTAATAACAATAGTATTTTCTATGTTAAAAAACTAGTGTGGATAATGCCTGCTCTCGAGGGTAGGTTATAGCGTAACAGTCACTTTCTTCTATGATCGTGTGAAATAGTATATTACATAACGAGCAAGGAAAGTGGAGTTTATCGAGGTCGAAGTTTGACGAACGAGGCGGTAGCCGAGCTCGGCAATCTAACGAGCACGATGAGCACTTTTCTGCGAGTCATGTACGCTATTTTTCACACGTCCAAACCGGTTTTTCTGCTAAATCGAGAGAGAAGCAGAAATGTG
Organism: Nephrocerus scutellatus; assembly: GCA_947095585.1. Classification (NCBI taxonomy): domain Eukaryota; kingdom Metazoa; phylum Arthropoda; class Insecta; order Diptera; family Pipunculidae; genus Nephrocerus; species Nephrocerus scutellatus. The sequence goes on along the minus strand of OX352762.1, from coordinate 32,004,861 downwards.
AGAATGTGTGTTCGCTGTGACTGCTGTAAATAACAAAAGACGTTTATATGATAACATACCTAGAGTGCGTATGGGCTACTTTCGAAGCTAGTTTATAGCGTATGAAACAGTCACTTTCGTCTATGGGCGTGTGAAAACAATATATTCACTAAGTAAATCTTAAAAAGACAGGTGGTACAGTGAAAAACTTCTGGTGTTTTTCTTTACACTTACAAATCTTTTTACTTTGTACAGACTAAACGTTAACAATATTTATACATACTCATATTTGATGGTTGACTCAAAGGTGTATGGGAGATTCGTTGTTCAGTGGCAGACATCCAACTTACGATCGAACATCAAACCAGCAATCGAACTTTACTCTGGTTACTGTATATATGAGTAAGGATAAGATAAGACAAAAGAAAAGGAAATAGCAGCAACAGCAAAGTCGCTCGCAACTTGTGAATGGCCTTGCCTCTTTTTGTAACATTTGTATTTTTTTTTCTCTCTCACAAAGCACTGAATCATTTAATGCAATGTTGATAGAAAGAGCAGAGCAGAGCACTGATAGAAAATGAACAGAGACTATACTATCACTACGGCTGCGGTATAGTATATTACAGAACAAGCAAGGAAAGTGGAGTTTATCGTGCGAGGTCGAAGCTTGACGAACGAGGCGGTAGCCGAGCTCGGCAATCTAACGAGCACGATGAGCACTTTTCTGCAAGTCGTGTACGCTATTTTTCACGCGTCCAAACCGGTTTTTTGCTAAATCGAGAGAGAAGCAGAAATGTGAGAATGTGTGTTCGCTGTGAATGCAGTAAATAACAAAGAAATTAATTTTTCACGCGTCCAAACCGGTTTTTCTGCTAAATCGAGAGAGAAGCAGAAATCACAAACGACAAACAAAAGAGAATTCTTGCTCATGCGCAATGTGTTCGCTGAGATTGTAGTAAATAACAAAAGACGTTTATATCATAACATAACTAGTATTGTTATGGGCTACTTTCGAGGCTAGTTTATAGCGTACGAAACAGTCACTTTCGTCTATGGGCATGTGAAAAAGAATTAAGTAGCTTCGCAGCTTGTGCTGCACAAAAAAATGGCAGGGAGTCGGTATCAAAACCTTCTCTATAGAAAGCCCAACTGTTCCGATCGTACACAGATACATGCTAAGATTCATCCAAAACGTATTTGTATTAGTAATCAACTAAAGAGCAAAATCCATATAAAATTTGTCTGTTTCCCACTACCACATCTTAGGTTTCTCGCTCTTTGCGACTTCTTATTTTGTGTACACTGTATTCACATTCCAAAATACAGACGCGTTTTGGATTGGTTTACAGCATTAGTATGCATTGAGTTGGGCTTTCTATAGAGAAGGTTTTGGTCGGTATGCACGAAATTGCGGTTATATTTTGAACCAACTTACAGTCTGCTTGTAGGGCGACAATTTGACATTTACATTTTGCTATTTGCATCCAATTTTAAGTAGCTGCGTAAACTGCGCAGTCGATTTTTCTTTACTGCATTGGCAGAAAAGTGAATTTTTGACCAACATGCAGCATAAACTGCGCAACGGCTGAATTCTTGACCGCAGCCTACTACTACATATGTTTGTTTCGTTCTGCTCAAGCTATGAGCTTGATTGTATGTTATTGAAACCACATACATGATCATCAATCACATCACATACAACAGAATAAATAATTTATAAGCTGATTTAAATGTTCATACCAATTTATTGTGAGGTGGGTACATATTAAATAATCCATAGGAAGAAGTCTTATAATCGCATCTTAGTACTACATTCCGAATTTCATGCGAATCGCTTGGGAAAATGCTTTGTTTCCGAAATTACAGCCCATAATGATCATAATCCAGAATTTCCATAGGAACAAGTCTTATATTCGCATCTAAGTCGTACATTCCGAATTTCATGCGAATCGCTTAAAAAATTGCTTTGTTCTCGAAATTCCAGACAATAATGATCATATTCCAGAATCTCCATAGGAAGAAATCTTATAGTCACATCTTAGTCCTACATTCCGAATTTCATGCGAATCGCTTGAAAAATTGCTTTGTTCCAGAAATTCCAGACAATAATGTCATATTCCAGAAGTTCCATAGGAAGAACTCTTGTAGTCGCATCTTGGGACATTTAACATTTTACTTTTTGAACATGCAACCCCTTATACCTTGTAGTGAGACGTTGTCACGTCGAAATCAAGTATTATTCTTAGTTTTACAACCACTTAAGGTAGTTTTAGTATTTCACTAAAAGCTCCATGAATACGCAGTGAAATCTTTTCTTGTTATCTTATGCAACTAGAAGAGCAAAGACCCCAAGACTTCGCAACCACCAATCAAAACAATTCCATTTTCAATAATTTTAATTTACATATAATACTGATGCCACTTTTTCTCATTATATACATTGGCTGAGACCAAGTGTTACCAAATGAAAACGCTGTATTTTTTTTTAATTTTGATTATTTCTTATTGAAAGTTCGTGGAATATGTAAAAAACATATTACATTTTATGAAAAACATACAAAAAGTTCAAGATCTTACGGAGGTATAAAAAAAAGTTAGGCTTGAAAGAACACGAGCATTGAAGCCCTTGGCCGAACGTGATGAGATTCCAAAAATTGTCTTTTCTGATGAGAAAATTTTCACCATTCAACAGTAAGTGAATAATCAAAATGATCGTGTTTGGTTAGAGCACAAGTCCAACGATAATTTGGACACAAGAGTTGCCATGCGCAAGCAATCACCAGCTTATGTTATGGTTTGGGCTGCAGTGACTGCAGATGGACGCACTCCTCTGGTTTTCATTGAACATGGAGTCAAGGTAAACCAAGAGGTGTACCGCCAAAAGATCCTAAACGATGCTTTGCTACCTTGGGCACCATTGGACATTCCAACAGGACTCGGCACCGTCACACAAAGCTCGAGCGACACAGCAATGTTTACAAAATTGCGTTCCGCGGCTGATTTCGTCGAAAGAATGGCCACCATATTCACCAGACTTGAATCCCATGGATTTCTCCATATGGTCCATTTTGGAGAGTAAGGTGTCCACTAAAAAATACGAAAGTGTTGATGCATTGAAGTCAGCTCTTGTTCGAGAATGGAATAAAATTCCACAAGCCCACGTTCGGTCAGCATGCAATGCTTTCTATGGAAGACTGAATCAAATAATCAGAGCCAAAGGAGGTCAAATCGAGCAGTAACATGTTTTTCATAAAATGTAATATGTTTTCAACATATTCCAAGAAATTTCAATAATAAATAATCAAAATTAAAAAAATTACAGCGTTTTCATTTGGTAACACTTGGTCTCAGCCACCCTGTATGTTATTAAAGTCAGAAAAGATGGACTTCTATTTATGAAAAGTAGAAGCCATTTATATTTTCAATCAATAACTTTCAAGTGACTCACAAAGATCAACAAGACATGCAATTTGGAAAGACCTTGAAGCGAAAAGAAAACGTACCTATTGAAATCGACTTTTATTTTGTGATACGAAAATGTGGACGAGCTCTGTCAATATGCATTTTTTTTATTAAAAAACGTCAAAATGCGTTAAAACATATCTGCGTATGCTAGTTTTTAAGGTGACTAAAATATTTTAGGTTTTTTCTCTTATGCGTATAATTTAACGCATTTGTATGATTTACTGATCTTTTGTAATTATGGTTATCTCCGACAGAAGATAATAATTAATTATTTGATTTAAAATTAACAGTTTTTTCGTAAGCGGATATATATAACTAAGTTATTTCTTTCGTGTGCGGTTATGCGTGTCTTTCTTTCAGTTATTAAAATGTTCTCTTTTCAACGTTGGCAACAACTTATACTGCTTTTTTGTACATTCTGATAATATTCGTCAGCAAAATTCATCGCAAAGATTAAAACATTATCTTATCTTCCAACTCACTTCTAGTGGTAAATAATGGAACATACAAACAGTGCAGTATATTTAATAATGACGCAACTTAGCCGCGTGGTTTATTCGTACGTAATATAAATTACGAATTTGTTCGTTGCTCTGTAGTAAGCTGCTGTTCGGAAATAGTTTGAGTAAGTTCGAAAATATTCCACATAAATTTCACAACAAAATCAAGGTAATATTTACTTCTATGCTATGCTCTGTTTCTTTAAGAAGGTTTATTTTTTCAATATGTATGTACTAACTAGTTCGAGCTTGGAGCCTCAAATATGTTACAATATTGGTATATGAACGTATCTCTCATTTTCACTAATCTTCGATATGATTGTAGCACGATAGCTTAACTTTGTCATATCGTTTAAATGACAATCATTACAAAAGTACTAGTTGAAAATATATGTATAAATATATAAATTAACTTGTAAACTAAACTTTTTTGGAACACAAATATTGTAGTATTGTGAATAAACATATTTCAAAAACTAAAAAACATTAAGCAGACTAAAAAGTTAATTTTTACTCGGCCTTTTTTATTTATTTCAAATAAAGTTAAAAAATAATTTAAAAAAATCGTTAAAAAACATACATATTTGAAAAAACGTTTAAAAAACAAACCCTCCTAACAAATTTAAATATGGCATTTGAATGTTTATTTTTTAGCAGAAACAATATTTAAAAAAAACAATAAAATATCAGTTCAACATTAATTTAGTTTGGGGTTAATGGCCAAACGCTTCACATCAAACAAGATATTCGCCTCTGCTTTTAAGTATATGTATCACTGATAGACATAGATAGAATGATTCGGAGATCCGAGTGGTGCCCATGTAAATTTTTTAAAAATTTGCCCGATTTTCTTCAAATTTTATACACATGTGTATCTCCGATGGACAACATTTTTTGTAAAATTTTTGGAGTGAACGGGCCCTGAGGCCCGAGGTGTCCCCATATAAATTTCTTAAAAATTAGCCCGATTTTCTTCAAATTTTAAACACATGTGTATCTCCGATGGACAAAACTTTCGCAAAATTTTTTGAGTGAACGGGCCTGAGGCCCGAGGTGTCCCCATATAATTTTTTTAAAAATTGCCCGATTTTCTTCAAATTTTAAACACATATGTATCTCCTATTAGAGAATTGACATGCAAAAGTAAAATTTTTATGGGTTGTGTTTTTCAAAATCAAGAATCTACATTACGAGTATTGTGCAATATTTTATGAGTCTATTGGATATTCAGTCAAATGACAGTCTGTACTCATCTACAATGCGTCTTTTTGTAACGTAAAACCCAAGCAGTCTATACACATACAAACTGGTATAAGATTTATATACTTCCTTGGTAATACGCTTTCGCACCGCCTGACTTGTAAATGCGAATAAGTTTATATACAGACCGCATAACCTCTTCAAGTTTATTAGCGAGGCGTGACACACAGAGATCGGATATATAGTTAAACTATTTACGAGAAATTGCCATAGCAAGCCTTGGGGCAACTCGATCTTAGCAGCTTCTTTGGATCAATTTGCTGACTACCTAATAGCTGTGCGCCTCTCAGTTAGAAATTTTTCTGCGATGAATTGAGTATTGACAGATCGAAATATTGTAACATTGCAACATCGCGCTTTATATTTATTTATTACCAGAATCATAAGTTTTTATTAGTCAAACAACTTAAACGGAAATATATTGGTTGTCAAATTACTGAAGCATCTCCCACGAGTTACGTTCCAATTTTGGATATCCGATATCACCTTGACACTCACTCACCTGCATTAATAGATCCAAAAACCAGGCAAACTACCAGCATCCATTTAAAGTAATCCATTATTTGTGTGTGTTAGTGCGCTTAATTGTGTACTATTTTATTTTGTGTATTTATATCCTTTAAATTAAAATAACTTTTCTATTTGTTTCGCTCAGTTTTGCTTTGTTATGTGTGACTTAAATACATAACAAATATATACAATATATAACACCTTTACTTTTATTAGGAGAGAAGCTACCACTGTACTCTTGCAGCTTCAACGGCAGTACAATACAAAATTATTAGTAACACCAGTCGAAATATAAAAAACCGGCAATTTCCCAGATATTAAATATTTTTGTTATATTTTTAAGTAATAACTATTTTGCAAAATATTACGCATTAGATAAATAAGCTTCGCTTGATTCTTAAGTTTCCAATGATGTGCACCTTTAGATAATCACGCCGATAATTTTGACTGTCGTTTTTTAACCAGGTTGCATGTAAGGTTCTATTAATTAATCTTCGATCCGATGTAACAAACTAAAGAAATATTTATATTAAACGCGAAGAAGGACAGAGAAACTCAGAAATTTGAAAATTTCACAGCGCTTTCAGCAACGATTGTTTAACAGACGAATTTTTACTCGGCATCGACACTGAAGATTAGCGGGACCAAGGTCTCATTGATTTCGAAGCGTTTGCAATGCAATGAACACCTTCTAAACATGTAACACCAGCACAAATTATCGTGCTTGAGGAGATGAACAGCTTGAATATTTATCGTTATTTCGACGTCAGCTTTTTCTGTCGTAATTAAACACTCAGCACACACAACATATTAATTTACACTAAAAAATTATGTATCTGTATGTATTCCCAAGGAATTTTAACCATAAAACCTTAATTTCTTCTTTTACCTTAAACGGTTAAAGCAGTAGAGCAGTTACGCGAGAGTACCGCAATCGAAGCCGTGCTATAGTTTACTGAATGAATGAGCCGGGAGAATACCAGACCAGCTACACAAGTTCTGTTTCCGTCCGGAGTGTTTGTGCTCAATATGATAACATTACTCTCAAGACTCAGTGTTGCAGCAGAGCACAAACGAGTATCTCAACACAAATAGAATGAGTGGTGAGATACACATCCATCCCAAAGCAATACAAAAGTAGCAGCTGATGAACCAGTTGATGCAGCGATCAAAAATATAAGTTTTTTTAGCTGTAAGCCATCATTGATTGAAACTTTTATCCCATGCGACTTTCTTAGATAATGAATTATTGCCAGTGTACAATTTGAACTGAGGTGTCTCTGTCAATGCGAATCGGGCGTTAATTAATTTCATTATTTCTCATCGCGATTCTACGCTTCTACCTCGAATTAGGTGCAATATCTCTATATTTACATAAGGTACATATATGTAATTATTATCGTTGCTTGCAGATGCATCGCTCTATTACTGGCGATACATAAACTTCAAAGATTTCTTTCTGAAATAACTAAAATAAATTGTTATGCGCCGATACAAACCAAGCTATACTATTGCAATATAAAGGATTCTCTACATCTACACTTTCACCATTGTCAATAACAATGAAAATTGTTTTAAGATCGTGCTGCATGTGTCGCATAAAGTTCCGAGGAAAAGTGAGTTAGTAAGCTCATAATTTTCACTTAAAGGTTAGGTATATTGTTTAAATTTGTATCAACGTATATCGGTAACTTAACAAAACGTTTTCATACTTTATCTTATTATATAAAATCTTGCAAATGTATGTAATCGTATCACGCCAAAACTACTCGGCGTATTTACACCATATGTTTGTTTGGTGCTCCAATTAGTTCTTGGACTCGGTAGGTGGCGCCATACCTCTACAAAAAACGCAAGTACGAGAAAGAACATAAATACGAAATGCTTAGAACTATGCAGAAGAAAGTGATGAACAACGAAACCAATGTCTTACCACTATGGGAATATCTTAAGATTAACATCATCTGATAGTGCAACAGATCGATGTATAAATATTGGTCGAAATACACAAAGAAACAGAGATTCAATTTAACACCACAACAACGATCCTAAGCCCAAGAAAGAACATGACTACGAAATGCAGAGCAGAAGAAAGTTATAGACAACAAAACTAACGTCTTGCCACTTCGAGCATATCAAGCAGTACATTATTACGTAATCGTAGAACAGATATAATTTTTTTAAGTCCGCTGAATAACAGATCACGTATGCAAACAAGCAGGGCATTAACATTATCATAATTATACCGCATTACATTTCTATTTTATGATTCTGAAATCGAATATTTTACTAATGCTAAAATTATTATTGGTAACATTGATATGAAATTGAATTTTTGCCATGGTCTGAAATTTAAAAATTAATTTATTAGCAAAGCAAAGTTGTTGTACTCGATGTTTCCAAGGCATTTGACAGAGTCTGGCATCAAGCTCTTTTGTCGAAAATGAATGCCTAAGAAATTGATAAGGCCCTGCTTGACTAGACTAGACAACTACTTTTCTGACCTTTCAATCCATGTTGTATTGGACGGTTTCCAATCCAATGTTCACCGCATAAATGCGGTGTTCCCCTATGCTCTTTTTTGTCTCCGTCACTCTTTCTCATTTTCATTAAATATCCGCTACTTCTTATCCAATTCATTCTTTCGCTGACGACAGCACTTTTAGGTTTTCATATGATATCACTCATTCTGCAGGCCACTCTTCATCGCAAGTGGAACTTGAATAACAACGTATGTTAAGCACGTTAAATTCAGACCTTGACAGCATAACAAGGTAGGGACTTTAGAATAGTTTGAATTCAACGCTCCCAAAACCCAAAAGTCTAAGCGTAATTTAAACCCCGAAACAACAAGCTTTGTTGAAATGACCAAATATTCGCTATCGCTAAAAATGTTGTGAAATGTTTAGTTTCCCAAAACGATGCAAGATGTACTTCACTCCCTCGGATCTGGCTATTGTTTACAAGGCATATATTCGCCCTAAACTCGAATATAACTGTAATGTCTGGGCAGATGGCCCTAAGACCAAATTGCATCTACTAGACAGTATTTAGAACCATGCGTTAAAAATTATTGGTGACGTAAATATCGCGAAAACGACCGAATCGCTTGAACATTGTAGGAATTTTTCCTGCTTGTCACGGTTTTATCACTTTTTCCACAAGCCAAAGAAATATACAGATGCATTCTGTCCAACCTCCAACCCAACCAAAATACCCGTACCCAAACTCGAGTTCACGGGTCTACCATAAGACCCATCTTCGAACGTTCGAACCTATTCAGGGACTCCTTCTTAAGGCGCACAATAAATATGTGGAATAAATTGCTCGCTTCCGTCTTTCGGCATTTGTATAATCTACAGTCATTTAAGACACATGTGCATAGATATCTCAACATTTCATCTCTTTAATTTCCCAACGCCCCCGCTGTGCTAAACATTATAAGGGTGCATGAGAATAAGTACATCATAAAAAAAATTGCCATTAAATTCAACACTAGAGCAACTGGAGTCATTAACTTCGGGAGAAAACACAAATTGTTTAAAAAAAATAGAAAATTTAATTATCGTTTCCAAATGATATCTTTCGCTGCAAAAATTATTTTAAACGCTGATGGACAAGGCCACAATTTCTATTCAACAAAAAATATTGTACACGATTTAGCATTACAATAAAAGTATTATTATCTTTTACATTAACAACAAGCATTATGTTTTATTTACATCAAATTTATTTTTAAATTCTCTATATTAACTTCGCGTGCCCGTGGCTGACGGACTGGCTGGCTGGCTGGCGCCAGCAGTGCAGTGCTTCGATATGCTTTTATATTTCATCATTATTTAGTATACTTTTGGTTATTAGAGAATTGAAAAATTTTAATTTTTAAGCTTTGCCGGGTCAGCTAAGAAAAAAAACTATGTATAATTTACCAATGCAAAATATTATGGGAAATAAAATAAGGGATATACATTTCCAGCGCGGTTGATTTGTAAATCCTTAAAGGCAATTATAAAACTTTATTTAAATTAAAATATCATCATCGTTAGAGGCTGGTTATGAAACAATCCCAAATACATTAATAAAACAACCCATAAAAATTAAAATTTTTCGTGTACATTTTCTAATTAATACACTATGTGCAAAGTTTGAATAAAATCGGGTAACATCTAAAATAACAAATTTGGAAGCCCTTATCCTGATCACTCCAAAATTTTTACAAAAAGTGTTGTCCATCGGAGATACACGTGCGTATAAAATTTAAGAAAATCGGGTACTTTTTTTTATAAAATTTGTATGGGTGCCACCCGACCCCAGGGCCTGATCACTTCCAAATTTTAAAAAAAATTGAAAATCATATTTTAGACACTTAAGAAAATTTAAGAAAATCGGGTACTTTTTTTTTTTAAATTTGTATGGGTGCCACCCGACCCCAGGGCCTGATAACTATTTTTAAAGTAAAAAGAGCAGGGTAGGCTGTGTCGAGGACACGGCCGTGGGTTTGAGCGTGACAACGTCTGTCCGGGACGAAAGAAAAGAAAACAAAGATCTTGTTGTCTGTGTGACATAAACAAGTACGTATATATTAAAATTTGTTTCTATACTAAATACAAGTCCTACAACTTGCACCGTAGATCATCACATACATCATCATCACATCACATTATATATAAATTTTTTATAAGCGAATTTTAATGTTCATAACCACTAACTGTGAAGTGGCTGTATATTGCATATCACTGCCCCAACAGAGTAAAAAGCTTTTGGTTTCAACTCATAAAAAAATTTGAGTTGTTTTAAATTATATTTGAAGAGAAGAGAAGTGCGCAGCACTAACCAATGCATCGAAATGGTATGCTAAGAATGTCGCTTTGAAACATGCAGGCCAATTATTCGTGATTAAATTTCTTTTGCATGGTTCTCTCACTTCTGTAATAAATCAAAGAGTTATTCAATATATAAAAAAATTAAGTAATTTTAAAATAAAATTAGGACCCGGAGCAGTCCTGTATTTGGAATTTTTTAACGTACTTTTAAGTTCGTTAATTTCGATGGGTTGATTTTCCATTTGGGAAATTTCAGGTAAATTGCTTAGCCAAGTCGATTCAAGATTATGACTTTTGGGATAACTCCATACATTTCTCCAGAATGTCTCAAAACGAGCGGCATCTAGTGCTTGTTGGGTGTTCTTTTGGTTGGTGTTGGTCAGATTAGCATAAAACTTTCTTTGGTTGTTTTGAAAGTTTTTGTTATCATTTTTCCGTTTCTGGCTGACCATCTATCTCTTCAACCTTGAGCTGAAAACCTGTAATCTCTGCACGAGCCTGTCAATTAACATGTCCATGTCATAGTGGTTCAAATTCTCGATAAGTTGCGGTTGTATTATTTTACTAACTTTTCGAATTAATTGGCGTGACCTGACACCATGTTTATATTGGGTTAAGCGACCAATTTCAGCACGTAATATTGCTATCTTGCTTTCAAGTCGCCGTTGCCACGGCGGTTTGCTGTTGTTTTGCTGATTGACTCTAGTTGCTCTGATAATATTGAGTCCCGCTGCTCTAGTGGCGGCTATAGCAAGCAGTAAATCATGTTGTGGACCTGACTTAAGTCGCGATGATCCTGTAGGTGAAATGAAATGATGTTATTAAGATGTTCAATGATGGTGATCATCTTTTTGTTTATGTTGACTTTGGGTAACCTCGGTCTATACGTTCAATTCATATATGTTCAATTCAATTCCTTCAAATTCAATTAGAGCTTCATCAAACTTGTCAAAGACCATCTGGAACAATACATCGCCTGGTCCTAATGAAGAACGATAGACGTTGGGCTCTTCCTCAACTTGTATGTTTTCTGGATGTTGTTGTGGGCTCTGTGACAATCTATTTGCGATGCTTAGTCTATGTCGTGGTCTTAGTTCTTCCATTATTTCCCGTTCAATTTCTGTCAGCTCTATGGTTGGCAACAGTAGTCTACTCTTACCCTGTCTGCAACATTCTGTTCACTTAGTCTTTCAGCAAGCTGTGGGTACATGACTATAAATTGTTCGTATTGTCTCTCTCTATAACCAGGATTGTCCCTTCCGCATTTTGTTGCTCTAAAGTGACAACGCATAGTGTCTTTATTCATATCTGTTGACCATTCAATACGTCGTCTTCCGTGCTAGTTCGTGTGGTCTCAGGCATAGTAACCGTTGAAACAGTCGAACTAGTGCAGATTCTGTGGATGGTG